>JAQHUG010000019.1:11539017-11615286 GCA_028555095.1 Dicrostonyx torquatus | reverse complement strand
GTCTGGGCACCAGGAAACCAACATGCAGCCTCTGTTTACAAAGTTATATCAGTTTCTGTTATAAAAGCACTTTTTTAAGGTATCTACTTTCAATGAACAGGGAGCCCCTTTCTCTTAGTTTTCTTCCTTTGAGTCAATTTAGATCTTCACAAGAGAGAGTGTCTGATTGGTGGAGTTTGCTCTCAGAAAATATTTCCTAGGTTTTCTTCCATGATGCTAATCTTCTTAATAACCACTACTTCTTTCTTAGCAGCAAACTGTAGCTTTCCTTCTTAAAATTTCCTGTGTCAAACAATTAGTTCATCACTTTAAAATTCAGCTTTTATTGGCTTCTCAGGACACAAACAGAATGAAACCAGATTCTTGGCCAAGACATCAAGGGAACATGCCTTGGTCAGTTTATCACTGCACTGGCCCCACTTCTTGGTTCCAATTTCTGTTCTAGTGTCCTTTTCAGTTTCTGTGACTAAGTACCCTGACAAAAGTAATGTAAAGGATTTATTTTGTCTCATATTTCAAAGGCACAATCTACCATGGTATGAAATCAAGGCAGCAGGCTCTCGAAACAATTGGTCCTGTTGCTTTGATAATCAGGTAACAGAGAGATGGATGCATGCTGTTGTACAGGATGCTGTTTAGGGATTGGTACCACCCACAGCAGGTAGGTTTTGACAAATCTAATAAAGCAGTCAAGACAATTGCTCACATGTAAAAGTCTTAACTCTCAGGTCCTTCTAGATCAGTGGTGTTCAACCTTTGTAATGTTGTGACTCTCAGTCATAAAATTAACTTTGTTCATACTTTATGACTGTAATTTTGTTACTGCCATGAATTTTAGTGTAAAAATCTGTGCTTCCCAATGCTCTTAGGAGAACCCTGTGAAAGGGTCATTCAACACCAAAGGGGTTATGACCCACAGGTTGAGAACCACTGTTCTAGATCCTTTCAAAATGACTATATCTAACTATCCACATCACAGACTTTCTCCTAGAGTAAAAGATACTGCAGAAAATAAGTCTGAATATACAACCAGTGTATAAAATCCAAAGTTAAGTCAATCATTTCATTTCAAATAATTTATGTAACAGAGTTTGTAAAGAACTTGATATTGTTTTGGGGACTATATAGAATGAATGGCTGATGTGGGAGTGTTCTCCTGTATTTTGTATTACTCTCATTGGTTGAATAAAGAGTGCCTAGCTTGTAAGATAGGTCAGCCCTTAGGTGGGCAGAGTAGACAGAACAGAAGTTCTGAGAAGAAAGGAAGTGGGTCAGTTGCCATGAGGCCCCCGCCGCAGATAGATGCACGTTAGACTTTTCTGGTAAGTCACCACCTCGTGGTGACACACGGATTATTAGGAATGGGTTAGTTTATGATGTGAGGGCTAGCCAAGAAAAGGCTGGTGATGATGGGCCAGGCAGAGTTTAAATGAATATAATTGTCATGTGGTTATTTTGGGCATATGCAAGCAACCAGCGGCTGAGCGGGCCAGCGGCTGGGGGCTGGGAGCTGGGTGCTGGGATACAACCCACACTTCCCCCCTTTCTTTACAACAAATAGTTCTCATTTTCAGCTTATTGTACATGTACATTTAAAAATTATTCTTATCACTTGATTTGTTGAAATTACTGTATAAACTCTTATTTCTATAATTACCTTAAATGCATTTGCATGTACATAATTTTAGCATTTATAATTAAGTAATATCAAATATCTTCAAGTTTTTAATGATTCTCTGTAGTCCTTTGAAGTTGTCACACAGGATTTGGTCATGAAATGATGCAAATTAGCCCAAGTTCCTCTAGCAATAATTTCATTGAATATATTAATATTTCACAAACTTTATTGATTGATTTCTTCTTAATACATGTTTTTAAGACAAATTTTTCTTTTAATAATTAAATTTTGAAAACATTTGCCAAAAATAATAACAAAATCATTAATATGCTTGGATTAAATTCCAGTTAAAATTTTATATGATTAAATGAGACTAACTCTGGTTCATTACAAAACAATGTGTTCATGCATGGATAGCAGCAAATAAATTCATAGAAAATTAAGTAATATAAATTTAGCATGCTTTTAGTTTTATATATTATATATATTATAATGAACCTTTAAAATATTGATATATGTGACTGGAGAGTTGGCTAAGCAGTTAAGAGTATTGGTTGCTTTTCCAGAGGACTCAGACTCAATTTCAGCATGAACACAGATACTCAAAATTATCACAACTTTGGTTCCTGGGACCAAACACCCTTTTTAGGCCTATTTGGACAACAAACACACAAGTGGTACACAGACAGATTTGCAGGCAAAACACCCATACACATAAAATCAAAACTAAATTTAAAACTATTGATATGATAGAAGTGAATTATGGTTATATGAAGAGAAATGAGAAATTTTTATTTCATTTTTTTTCCCAGGCAGAAAACAAAGGGAAGTACAGTAATTAAAAATAATTATCCTGAAGAAGCTCAGGAACAAGAGAATATAAAAAAAAATAGTTTGCTAAAGCCAGGCAAAAAACATTAATCAAAATAAGAAAGTTAATAATGAAATTTATTTTACTTATTTTCAAGAACTTAGAACTAAAAAATATACTGCATGAGATAAAAATGAGAGGAAATATAATAAAGAAAAATGTGTTAAACAGTTTAAAAAATGTGAACTCAATTGTCTCTGAGGGTTTTACCTGCACGATCTTGATCCTCCCCTCCTTTGCTCATATAAACCCTCCTCCCTCTCTTCAACTGGACTCCAGGAGCTCAGCCTGGCGCTTGTCTGTGGATCTATGTATCCATTTCCATCAGATATTGGACGAAAGTTCTATAATGACAGTTAGGGTACTCACCAATCTGATTAGAGGGGAAGGCCACATCAGGCACCCTCTCCCCTCTTGCTTGTAGCCTTAGCTGGGGTCATCCTTGTGGATTCCTGAGAATTTGCCCAGCGGCAGTTTTCTCCCTAACCCCCTAATGGCTCCATGGGAGCTCAAAGATTCTAGACTGACAGCTGGGGAGCCTGCAGGGCGCCAAACAAGGCCCTGTGCATGTGGGCGACAGTTGTATAGCTTGGTCTATTTGAGGCTCTATCCCTGGTGAATGAGCTGATGCTTTGGAACCCATTCCCTATGGTGGGATGCCTTGCCCAACTTTGATGCAGGGGAGAATGACTTGGTCCTGCCTCAAGTCAATGTGCCAGGCTTTGTTAACTCAACATGGGGAGCCTTACCCTTTCTGAGGAGTGAATGGGTGGTTGAATTCGAGGCCTTTTTCCCCTTGGAAAATTCATGTCGGGCAGTATAAACATGCCTAAGACATAAAAAATGGAGGTGTGGAAGTCACAGTGCTAGGGAAGAAAATTACTGCTGTTGCCTCTCTAAATTGATATAGCGTTGACTTGTCTTCTAAATATTTAAACTTATAACCTGTAGACTATTGCTACTCCCAGGCTTAACCCGAAAACAAAACAAAGTAAAATCTTCTCTTTACAATGACTGATGGTGAATGCCGAGCAGGATCTTGCCTGCTCTGTTTACTGGAATTTAAAAAAAAGCTGACTGAATGCTTAGCCCCAAATACGACATTTATACCAATGGCTCAAGAAGCATCACGGGAAAGCAATCAGGCCTGGAGTATAGAAAAAAGATGGTTGTTTGCAGGGAATGGCTTAGCCATTGTGATCATGTACTCACAGCAGCTCTGGGTACCTGCATCACATCTGCCTAAGACTGATCTGCTAGCAACCAACAGGAAGCAGGCAAGGAAGCAGGAGAGAGGGAGTGGGGCTACCCCTCCAGCGAACAAGTAACAATTATCTTTGCATATGTTTCCATTGGCAGTCATCCTATCAGACACCATTGTATAGTCCCATGTCTTTGGTTACTTGGAAATGTCTGTGTAAACTCCAAGGGTCATAAAACAAGATGGTAGGAACATTTTAAAATAGTCTGTGGGGAGGTATGGAGGATAGCAGGAATGACAAGCAGATGAGAGACGTTAAGGAGCAAGGGTAATCAGAATGCATTACATACAGGTAAGAGACATTCAAAAAATTTAAATTGCAAAACAAAATTACATTTCTTAACTCTTCTATGGGAGATGCGGTTTTCTCCCTATAATGAAACTAATATATTTGAAATTACACCAGAGGAAAAAAAAATCTCTCTTTGTACAAAACTAGCTAAATAGTAAATTACATAGAGTGATGTCAAGATACACAGAAATCTTAAACTGAAAAATGTTTCAGATAAACCAGACTTTAAACACAGAATGCCACAGAAAAACAAAATCTTCTCAGATGGGATTTGAGTACTGTAGAAAAGTAGTATATTTTGTTATATATCACAGTTTCTTTGGTATCAGGAAAAGTGAGCATATAATATTGCCAGCATAAAGTTAAAAATTGCCAGTGTTAAAGGTTTTTTTAACATTTACTGTCATCAAACCTCTTACTCAACTGTTGAACTAGTCTATAGTGTTAATTTCAATTACAGAACACAATTAATTTCTTGTTTTTTTCAAACTGAGTTATGTAAGCGTACTGATTTAAAAGTGGAATAGTTTAGTGACTTCCCACCTGTATTTTCACTTGTTTCAATTATATTTAAAATCCCTTAAACAAAATTGTCAATTATTTACTTGATAAATTTGTATGGGAAATAGCATTCTCCTATAGCAATAAAATATGTCATTGATTAATCATTCAAATGTTGTTATTAATTTTATCACATTTTCTATTTCTTTCTTTGCCTTCCTTATCTAAATGTAAAGCAGGAGTTGTTTAGGAGAACTCTATCCCTTAGGGAAATTGATGATAGCCTGTGTGTCTGAGACTACACGCCAGACCACCAATCCTCTTTGGATTTGTCCAAAACCACCCAAACAAATAACTTCACCTGGAATATAAGTGGAAAAATACAGCATTTTATTTTATCATCCTCATGGTTTCTTTCCTTGGGCTCTTAGATGTTGAAGACTGTCTCCTGGTTTTCCAATGCTGCTTGCTTTCAGGGTCCCTTAGGCCCTGGACACAGATGTTCACGCGTTTGGGAGAGCACAGTTTTCATAAGGGCCTAGGCTGATGTCTACTTACTACCTTCTTATTTCCCTTGGTTTAATTATGGTACAGGCAGCCTAAACAGGACAAACTCTGTCCTTAGCATGGCCTACACTACCAGTTTTTCTATGGTGCTTATGTTATTGAGTCCCCTGTTCTTTGCTTTTTTCTATACGAGCCTCCAACTTTCTGTGATTCAGGTGTAACAGATATTAGCAGTTCCTGCCTGTAAAAAATGTTGTAAAGGAAGCCTGGAAACAATGCAATCAGTACTCTTGTCGGAGCAATGAAGAGGTCTGCAATAAATCCATAGGGCTCATTGCTGCAGCTCTGAAGCTTTGAAGCAGGCCAGTTTACTTTCTTTTCAGTAGGGTGTAATTCATTAGACTCCTGTTATAAAACTTTTATTGGAGAAGTTGGATCATAAAATCCACCAGGAAGAAAGGATTCGGTAATAAGTGGTGTAAGTGTTGTAATAGGAAGAATAAAATGCTACAGACGAAATAAAGGTGTTTATTTACTGCTACCGGAAGGGAAATGGATTGTAAAAGATAACAAGATGAAATCCCAGGAACAACAGATTCTGTTTTCCAGCCTACCCTGGTTTAGGAGAGTATCGTCCACGTTGCATTGGAAACATTTTTTTTCCTCCCTATGTGTTATTATTCATGTCTGCCTTTAGGTGTGGATGCACATGTGGAAGCATATGTAATTACCACACACCCTGGGGCTTAAAGATGATTCTTTCACTCATTCATTTCTCTACTTTGTAAAGCTGGGAACTTAACTTTGTATGGACCACACAAGGACGCTACTGCTTAACTATAACCCTAGAGCTTCCCTTAACTTTCAATGGAAATTTGGGGGAGATAGAAGTCTTCCATTCAAAAGTTTTATCGCTTATGATTTGACCAAACTTGTATAGCTGAATTATTAAATAAATGAACAAAATACAAAACTACCTATGTAGAAAATGCCCACTAACCAAGCAAATGTGATCTGTCAACTTGGCTTTTCTCTCCTTCCTCTACTTTCCTCAGTGCTTGGGATATTATCTATCTATCTGTCTATCTATCTATCTATCTATCTATCTATCTATCTATCTATCTATCTATCTATTATCTAGTTCTTTCATCTATGTACCTATTTTCCCTTTCTTTCCTTTCACAACTGAGTACCATGTTCTTCAGAAATGTAATTGAACAGAAATGTGAGACATAACTTGTTAAGAAATACCTATAACATTCCAGTTCCCACTCATCTGGAATACTTGAGAGATGTGTAAATAAATACCTTCCAGAAGTGTCTCATTATATTTAGCCAATTTGCTAGAAAGTTTCCATGCTCTGAGAAGAAAAAAAAAAACCTTCCATTCTAATTTTTGTTAGTGATGCAACTACCTGGGAAATGATACTCTTGTAGAGAAGATGTTGAGAGGAGCTCTGAGATAGGAAACTGCACAGTAATTGCGGATAAGTATAAGGAGGTTCATTTGGACACTGGATGGTGAGGTAGAGGCACAGGGTTCAGGAAGGTCAGTCAAATAGCTATTTCATGTGTTGGTTTGTAAACCTCCCATGTGATTTTTCCTGAAGGGGGATGTGAAGAGATGCCTGTTTACCCTACATAGAGGGGAAACCAGCGGACTAAAAAGAAAGTGGATTCAATTTAAGTTCAGCCCAGTGAATCAATACTTGATTGGGATTACTTTGAGGGACATGGAAAAATCAGACACAGCTAAAGCTTTGAAAGTCTCCCAGGGAAATTTCTAAACAATAATTAAAGCAGTGCAGAATCCCTCAACTCTCAACTGTTTACCTCTCATGCCACCTTAGGAAAGGAAAGGCTTTGGGAGGTTTTGGTAAAGCTTATTAGCCTCCTGTTCCTTGTAAGTGCCTCCCCGCACCTCCACCAGTGGGAAAAAGTAACAGGTCTGATTCATGAGTGATGATCGAAGCTGTTCTGAGTCAATATAGCAATATGTAGCTGGAGGAGACTGCTCCATTACAGATCTCCTGGGTTTCTTACATTATAAACTCAGTATGGTAGAGGTGGAAGGTACTGTTGACACTCAAGAGATAGGGAAGCTAATAAACTCATTGGGCCATAATTCCTGGAAGGCACTAAGGCAGTTTTCTGTTTTGCTGAATTGATTGCAGTTAAAAAAGTCATCGTATACACTCCTGTCATATTACTGTCTGTGAGCTGGTCCTCACCAGAGCAGCAATACTGTTGCCGCCATCTTGAAGAACATACACAGTGGGATAATTTAGCCACTTGCTTTTATAAGTGGTACCGATTCAGGCAATCTGCTAAAGGAACGTAACATAGACTGAAACAGCTTCCCTGACTGAAACAAAACACAGATTATGGAAGTCCAAATAAGAAATTTGAAGTAGCTATTACTTTCTTTTCAAAAAAAAAAAAGAGGAGCAGGCTTATGTAAGAATCTGCTGGTTTGGAGGGGGTGGGGAATTCTCATAATTGGTAGCTTTGAAAAGTGCAAGTTTGCGAAGGGAAAGCAGAGTGGCCAATCCTTTAGAAATTTTAGAGTACCTTTTCAGGAGCAGTGACCCACTTTCCTTGGCTGAGGAAAGTGGTTCCTCTTCCAAAGGCACTTGCAGAGCGCTGGGCTTTTTTCTGATATTCTGTACATTCCTGTGACTCCACAGTGTTCTATCCTGTCACTTTCTTAGAGCCCACCCCATTCTCCTTCCAGTTAGTTCCTTTTTCTTCTGCTCTCATATTTGTCAGATTTCACAACCGTCTCATTTCTCCTCCCTTCAGGTTAAGCCTGTTTCTCCTTTCTTATAATCCTCTCTCTACTTTCATGTGTTTTGTGAGCATACATGTGTCCATGTACCCACAAATCCACACACATGCCTATATAAAATTAAATCTCAATTTTGCATATAGAATACATGTAATGGCTGTCTTTTGGATCTAGGTTATTTTACCTAACTAAATGATTTGTGGTTCATTATTTACCTTCCTTTGTTCTGTGCCACACTGTTCCTCAGGAGAAATGATCAAATGCCTAGTCACCTCAGAGAGGGAACTAGCAACGAGTCAAAGTTAAGAATGACACTGTGTCTAACTTGGTGAACCAATGAGTTTGGCTGAAGTAATTTATCGGAATGTGTGTGATTTACTTACAGTAGCAGAAATTACTCAAAGGCAGCTACATCGCAAAGCCCACCCCATCATACCTGTCAGCTAAACAAAGGATGGAATCCTCAAGTGGAATGCAAAATTTACAGGGAAGTCAACAGGTTGAAGAGTGTCTTAGGCAGGTTCAGGGGAGCTGAGTTTCTTACAAGGAGCTCAGTGTGTCTCTCCTGGGCAGCTCAGCAAGATTTTATAGCTTGACTTGTTTGAGAGTGACTTCAGCACTCCTTACAGATTATACATTCTTGAAGAAGATGAAATACAGTGTAACTTGTTAGTTTCAGGGACTTCCCGGGTCTTTTGAATCGTTTATGTCCTTTGGCTACTGAGTTTCCCTGAAGGATGGAGTGTTTCACATTCTGTTCAGAACAACTTGATGTTTCATCTTTCTGTAAACACTTTGTGTCCACCAGAGTTTCCCTCCAAGACACAAGGTTTTGATGTCAGAGAAAACTGCTGCAGTTTTTTTTTTTATCAGTGTCATTCTTTCACTGCTGAATGTAATTCCAGTGTGCACAGTGTGCTTTAGTTTAGATTTTCTTTCCAGATTTCTCCAGGGACAGATTGTTCTTCACTCTACATTTCTCTATCTTTGGGGTAAACTCACTGGGACTGACTTAATTTTCTCAGCATTACCCAGGACCAAGGGGGAAAATGTGACTTTATTCTCCCCTATTTCACCTCTGGATTCCTGGATCCTAGAGCACATGAACCAGCACAGTGACTGTAGCTATAACTGTTACCACATCCAACTGGCCAAACCATCTCTACCCCTAGAATACCCTCCTTCATCTTGGATAATTATCCTTCCCTAGGCAAACTTGATCATCTTCATGTGTACGTTTCTACCGGGAATGTCTTCTGTGAGTCAACCCTTTGATTTTAAAGCTGCTCAGAAGCTGCTTAACACAGACTTCAGCTTTTTATCAGTGTTTTCCTTAGTAACTCTAGCTCCACACATTCGCCTTCAAGTAACCCAGATAGACCTCTTCCTCTGACTTCTCCTTTTTCTTATCTCTAGGTTGCTCTGATTATTTATGGATACTAGTTACACCTTGGTCTAAGTTACGAACTCTGGCCAAGGCCCTTTCTACATCTTGCTCCTCCAAAGAACTCAGAAAAGCCACAGAAGCTCCACAGCAACCTCAAGACCTATGCACAATGAGTCATTTCTTTAACTCTCTACTAACATAGTTCTCTAGGACCAATGAACAAAGATTCAAGGACAGCTTTTCTTATTCCTAGTCTCTTCTACAGCACCCTTCTCTATAGTCCTCCAGCACTGTTATAACCAAGTATTCCTAATGAATCTGATAAGATAGCCCATCTCAGACTGATTTCCCTCATACTATCTGGGGTTATGTGGCCTTTGCTTTGAAAAGGGATATGTGGGTATAGCTCACCTTCTCTCCCGGCACAGAAATCAGACTGTTTCCATTCACAGCCCTGCTCCGACAGCTTCACAGCCAGGCAACGAAAGACACTTGCATTGCTTGCTTAAAACTCTCCCCAAATTCCAGAAATTCAAGAACGGAATATATCTTGGTCAGTTTCTCTTCTCAGATGGGGCCATTGTTAAGTGCCGTCTGCATGTGGGATCACAGATTTTCACTCTTTTTCTGCTAAAGGTCAGACCTAAAGGGTGTCTTCTATTGCTTTTACTGTATCTATCTCATCCTCTAATTTATTTGCCAAAGCCAAGGTCAGCATGTAGGAGACTAATCTCATATCTCTCTCATGTTGTAATCCCACTTACACAAATAAATTCCAACTTGGCCTCTATCTCAGCCTCAGATGCATTTCTTCATACATACCACAAAGAACTTGCCGCCACTGTCACTGCTTGCCAACACTATTGACTCTGTGTATTCCACAGACTAAATGACTTTTTTCAGGGTATTTACATTTTCATGTGGTGATCCCAACTAATAAATTAGGCATGATATCCCAAGCCATATAGAAGAAGACTTCTATCCTGGGAATCCTTCTCTCCCATGCTTTTTGCTACTATTTTTACAATGGCAATAAAATAGAATCTGCCTAGAAGCTTATTAGCTAATTGAAAGATGAAAATATGATACATACACATAATTCAGTTTTGTTGACTTTAAAAGAAATATAAAATTATGAAAATTTCAGGAAAATTTATAGAACAAGAAATATTGTTGTAAGTGAGGCAACACAAGATCAGAAAAAAAAACCAGTGGGTTATTTTCCTCTAATATGTGGATCCTAGTTGCAACGTTTTACAAATGTACATTTAAGTGTGAATGAAAGTGTGTAAAACCAGAACCTATGGATGAAAATGAGTGTTTAAGGAATGAAAGGATAGTAAAAATACTTTTAAAATGGAATCTGAAGGAAATAGTAAGAGGGTTGAGATTAAGAAAGAAAGGAAATGTGGAAGAGATAAGGGAGATATCAACCAAACTAGGAATGATTGAAAAAAAAACAGAAGGAACCTTGCTAATGGGTAAGCTAGTCATAAAATAAAATAAAATAAAGTGATAGAGTTTAAACATATGCATCCTATGTGTATATAAAGAGTTGCTTCTGAAACCACGGAGTACTTGACAAAAAGTCCAGTACCAGGTGCAAGCTATCTCCACCCAGTGAGTAGTTAAGGAAGCCTCTGAGGCCTCCGTAGAGGCGATTGCTATGGCCATTGGTTTCCCACTAGAATTAGATGATGAGATCTGGTTGTTGAAGAAGCTGCACACTTTGGTGCAGGAGAACATGCTGGAAGTCTTCTCTCTAAGTTCTAGCTCACAAAGTGAAGGAAGGTACAGCTGAGGTTGCTGGGAGAATTGTTGAAAAAAGTCTTATATATTTGTAGCTGTTGTATGCTCCACTACTGACTCACCAACCAAAACATGCCCACGGATGCAATAGTGATAGTAATGCCAGAAACCGTATGTTCTCTGATAAGATTTGTGGTCTATTCCACATGAGAGGCTCCTGGCCTGAAATGCGGTGCTCAAATGGAATGTCTATATCAGCTCTTTATGAGGCTCAATCCCAGAAGACATGATGAAAAGAATGTAAGACCTGGAGGAAGGGGCCAAGTGCAAGACGCTATCTTTGGCATCCTTGACTCCACAGGGATTGAGATTTGTCCTAGATTTGGCTGTCAACATACTGTCATGAGGGGAAAGGCAGATGGGTGAGGCTCCTCCATCAGAATTCAATGTTGTGGAATATTGATTTAAGATGTATGACATTTGTTTAGCTGTGGAATATTTGTTTAAGGCTGCAAAGATGTGCAGCCTTAATGATGCATTCTTTTATGTTGCATTTGTTTAACTCTGTGAAGCTGTGTTACTTTTCCTGCTTGAAACACCTGCTTGATCTAGTAAAGAACTTAATGATCAATAGCTAGGAAGGAGAAAGGATGGCTGGGCCTACCAGGCAGAGAGAATAAGTAGAAGAAGAAAAAGAAAACAGAGGAGTGAAAAGGGGAAAGAGAAGAGGAGGATGTTAGGGGCCCACCCAGCTATGCAGCAAGCCATAGAGTGAGGAATTAAAGAAATGTATATATGTAGTAGAAGAGGTGCAACTATATTCCCAGCACTTGAGAGGAGCGCTGGCCCTTTTGTTCCTTCCCGCCCGGCTCTCCGCCTCGGCGGCTAGCTTGTGCCCAAAATAACCACAAGAAAACTGTATTCATTTAAACTCTGCCTGGCCCATTACCACTAGCCTTTTCTTGGCTAACTCTTACATCTTATCTCAACCCATTCCTAAAAGTCTGTGTGTCACCACAAGGTGGTGACTTATCGGAAGATTCTAACCTACATCCATCTCAGCCGGAAGATCATGGTGTCTATCACACTTCTTTCTTTCCAGCCTTCTGTTCTGTCTACTCTGCTCACCTAAGGGCTATGCCCTATTCTATAGGCCAGGCAGTCCTTTATTCAACCAATGAGAGTAACCCAAAATACAGAAGTACCCTCCTATACCATATATAGAATAGAGAAAGATTAAGACCAGAATGAAAAAGTAGACTGGATAATGTAAGAGTGGCTAGCTAGAAATGAGCCAAGCTAAGGCCAGACATTCAAAAATAATAATATGTCACCGTGTATTTAATTGGGAACTGGGTAGCACCCCTACCCAAGAAAAATCAACTACATTCCCAGCCATATATTGATATCTAATAGGGTTCATGAAGCCCCGCCCTTCCCTGTACACCTGTGAGCAGGTAAAAATCTCTGGCAGCAAGGTTGGGGAGAGACATTTTTTAGTGTTGTGGCCACAGCTAAGGAAGCCATGCTCCTCTAATATCACCCACGACACTGTTAAGTAACTCTAGTGAAGCTCACTGGTCATGGAAAATAAAAAAGCAGATAAATGATACAAAATGAACAAATATGTTTAAAAACATAAAAAATATATTCAATACCAGTAGTGTAAAATTCAATCTTCACAGCTTTCATTCTGAATGCCAATTCTGTTTATAAGTTTACTTAGTAGGATACATTTTGGGACTGATTAATTTTAGTGTGTGTGTGTTTATTTTTTATTTTTATTATAATAAAATGTGTAAAAATAAAAAACAATTCAAAACCTGAGAGTAGAAGTGGGAAGAGTAAGGGGATCATTTGGTAAAAAAGGATACAAGAAGAGGGTATTTGGGGTTAATATGGTCAAATTACATTATATGAATATATGAATATGGCATAATATCCAATATTATACCTAATCATATAGAAAGTCCCAGAAAGAAAGATTTACAAGTGATAGGAAGGGGTGTTATTGTCAAAGAAGAATAACATTCCTCAAGTTCCTTGAGGGCCAGCAGAAGCTGATGAGGGAATGAACACCAGGTTTGGGATGAGTGACACACCCTTGGTAGAACTATCCTCCATGACAAAGGACAGAGCAAATACCACTGTGTGTCTGTCTTCATGAGAGACTGTGACTTGTGCAGGGATTGCCAGAGCATAGCAGCATGGCGAACTGTCTCTGGTCCTGTCAGAGCACATGACTAAGATTTTCCACACTGTCCTAGAAAAAGTGACCCAAAGCCTTTGCATAGTCCTCCTTGGAAGAATAAATGTGTTCTGGAAAAGGAATGTAACTTGACACTAGAGCGTACAGTTATGACGGAGAATTTCTAACTGTTTACCAACATGTGCTTTGTCTTAATAATCTAGCTGGGCCACATTTTCCAGCCATCTTTGAGTACAGTCTGCCTTTGCCCCAGATCCCGACTAATGTGATAAAATGTATACCTCATTCTAAGACTTTAAAAACACTTGTGACTGACCCTCCCCATTGTTGCAAGGTGCCGCTTGTTCATCCCAGCCTCCCAGAACCAAAATAACAACACAGAAACTGTATTAATTAAATCACTGCTGGCCCATTAGCTCTAGCTTCTTCTTGGCTTATCTTAATTTAACCCATCTCCATTAATCTGTTTATCAACATGTGGCAATGGCTTACTGGCAAAGCTTCGGCATGTTTGACTCTGATGGCGGCCCCATGGTGTCTCCCTCTCTGCATTCCTTCTCCCAGCATTCAGTAGAGTTTTCCCTGCCTACCTAAGTTCTGCCCTATCAATAGGCAAGGCAGTCTCTTTATTAATTAATCAATAAAAGCAAAACATAGACAGAAGGACCTCCCACACCACCCCATGCTTCAGGTTTAAGGGCTGATGCCTAAGGTGAGAATGACATATTGAACTTTATTAGAAAGGTTTTTGCATCTAAGATGACTATCTTTAATTATTTTATTCATTCCAAATCCAGATCACATGACGACTTTACATTTCCATCCTGGTCTGGCTTTCTATATCTACTTTTCTTACTGATAAATTGCAAATCTTAGCCTATAGTCCTAATTCATTTGAAATTTAGCCAATTGACATCAGGACGGCAGCAAGCAGTTACTCTTAGAATAGTCTAATGAATACCTCAGCCCACACAAAGACAACAAAACCAGAAAACAACCTATTGACTCGTTGGCCCCAAAGAATGCCGTATTTGATAATTTACTGAATTTTATTACTTTGTGGTTTATATTTCTCTTGCTTATTCATCAAGATATCAAGAAAAAAATGTTTATGGCTGTTAAAATCTAGACAAGTACTTTAATAGTTTACAAATATTTGGTGCCTTCAAAGCCTCAGTATATAAGTAGCTTAAACAGCAAAAATGTTCAGATAACAGCTGTGTTGGAACTGAATGAGGAATTGAGATGTCCATTGCCTTTCTGTTTATTGACTGCACTTCCTGAGAAGACAGGACATTGCATCCATATTTTTGTCCAGCACTACAAACAATTCTTAGGATATAACTCTGCTGTTTTACAGTTTTTATTTGATTTAGGTTTCTCGTATGTAAAGCCAAGTAATATTGATTCAAAAATGACTGCTTCTTCATCTAAAAAGTTGACAAACTTTTGTTGTTGTTGTTGTTAGAGAATTGCATAACAAATTTTAGGGTTTTTTTTCCAGATCATAGAGAATTATTGGCTTACAGTCTTCTTTGGTATTAATTTCTTATGGCTTTTGTTGTCATTAATTAAACAACTAAATAAAGACAAGTTCTTTCTACATAGCTCAGGCTAGACTTAAGCTCATAATTCTGCCTTAGCATCCTGACTCCTGGAATAGCAGGTGTGCACTACCAGAAAGAGTGTATATTAATCGCAATGTTTTAATACCTTTTAAAATCAAAAGATTTATTAGGTTTAGAACCATGAAAAGGAGAACCTTTTTAGTTAGCTTAGCACACACTTTTTTGACGTGATCTTGTTGAGTAGTACATGTGTCTTACCTTTGGTAACCCATGAACTATTTATGTCAGACAAAAACAATGTGTTGAAATAGTTTAGGAGAGAATTCCCATTTCAACAGCATCTTGAAACTCCACAAGGTCCATCAACATTAGTAGGTTTAATACTTGAGAGTCAAAAACGCCTTGGCAATTAGTTCTATTTTCAGAAATTCTTCCAGAATAAGGTATCTCTTTCTCTAGATTCCTATTAATACATTAAAAATCATTTTCTGTGGAATATTTTAAACAACTGTTCCAGAACCTTAGATTCTTAGCTGTGAGTGGATATTGTGAAGCTCGAGTTTATAGTTTCTCTAATGAACATTTCTTTACCCAACTTAATAATCTAAATTGATTTTTTCTAATCTCTGGTTTCTTCTGAAATTTTATTTTTCCCTTTGCTCTTCAAGTATAGTTCCTGACCATTTTATGTTTTCTTCTACAGGCATGATTGATGGACTTAGTGTTCTGAATAAATCCTTTCTTTGGTGTGTGAGAGTGTGTGTGTGTGTGTGTGTGTGTGTGTGTGTGTGTGTGTGTGCGTGTGCATGTGATTTCCTATTATAACCTTTTATTAATTTATTTTAGATCTTGGTTTCACTTGCTTGTGCTGAGTCTTTAGCTTTCTATTTCCAGTTCTTTTTTCAGGAGGAAATGAGACTCAGAAGAATTGCATAGTCTGGCCAACAGCAGCACACGTTTTTGACAGAACTAGAACTTACAAGTATATACAAACATACAAAGGCCATCACTCTATTATCATTCAGAATCACTTAGTGACTACAGAGTCTTATTTTTTTTTATGAAAAATGCCTAAGTCAAAATTTTTGGATATATTTTTAAAGTTCAAATTGTGTGTCTGTAAGAGGAAATGGAAAATACAAATCACTGGCATGGTGTTGCTACATGCCGGCTGCTGCCTGGTTGCTTTCAAGTTGTAAGTTATATAACCCTCACAATCCCTCCAGGCGTAGCTGTTACTATCACTCGTAGTGTAAACATCAGGAAATCATAGGACAGTGAAGATAAACAAAGGATTTGTTGACAAAGCAGGATCAGGAAGTGGCCATACCTCAATGCAAGCTGTCCTTCCCACTTCCATACTATTCTACCTTGTACTTCTCATGGAAAATATTTTAAATAGGTTCTTAACCCTCAGTAGAAAAAGTAAGAATGTGCTGGTAGGAGGTGGCTCTTTTCAAACAACAATATGATAGCTGGTAAATGGATATATTATGTACAACGATTAAGGGTGGCCCAAGGAGAGAGGAGGCTGGGGTTTGCATCCATTGTGTGTGTGCCACGTGTGACAAGAACATAACTACTTGTCTGTGTTTGCTGTCATATTTCCTCTTAGTTTTGCTATTTTGCCCTGCCCTTAAGTGCCATCTTCAGTTGAAATAATTTTCGTCTCAATATACATAGTAGATTTGCATAGGAACAATGATTTTAATATGATGAAGGCTTTCTGGGTAAAGAAACACTAACTTTTAGGAAATGTTCTGGAAACCTTCAAGAGAGGAAAAAAGTAGATCTCCACAATGAGAATTTAGTGCCTAGACTCCTATTTGAATCTACAAGGAGAAAATTTATGTCTGTGCCTTCAGTGTGGAGAAGGCAGACTGCAGAAATTATTTCAGGTAGCTTCGGCAAATCAGTCTTGGTTTGAGCCTCAAAACTAAGCCGATTAGTGTACCCAGGCCATCAAGTCTCCTCACTACAGGTTATTGATTTTGTGGTCTATCTTCATCAACAAGCAGAAAAAAAAATTAAAAAAATATATCAATGTAACATTCTCTCTCTTGACACAAGGTCATTTGTACACCTGTGTGTCTTGGTTCTTGTATTAGGTTTCTGTTTTTGCTTCTTTGTCAGGAGTAGTTGAGGTTGCTCCCTGATGCTGTGTTGCATAAGATTTTTCTCTTTTATCCCATGTCTAATAACTAGAAATGGCCTTTGGCAGGCACAGAATATTGTCATGATTCTCTTCTATCTTTGCCAACAATTTTCTGTTTCCTTTTCAGCTGTGTATTTTTATTGCCATGCTAGTATCAAATTTCTGGTAGGTCATTTATATTTCTAAAATCATTTGTGAAACTTAAGGAATGATAATAGAGAAGTAAATAATTAATAATTTCAAAAATACTTGTGTATATAATGGATATGCCTGATTATATTGAGATATTTTTAATTCTACTTGATTCAAATCAGAAAGTGCCTGTAGTTTTGACACCATTATTCTATTTATGCAGATGTATTAAACATCTCATTAACAATCAATATGATTTCTTTTGTCTGTGAAAAAGTAGTCTAAAATTTATTGGCCTGCAAGGTCGTGTACCAAGTCACCAATGTCTATCATCTTCAGTAGATTGAACTTTTGAATTCAAAGCCATGTTCTTTTCCTACTCAGCGCATTACAGACAGGCAGCTCTTAGATTTGTTCTGATTATAAATCAACAGATTTGTGGGAAGCAATACTTTGAGATCTTTAAATCAATATGAAAGAACAAAAGTCAGAATAGTTCAATGCTTCTGTCTATGGATGTTTAATTCTCACCAAATTCAACAGTGAGGCTGAGAAGAAATGTTCTCTTAGCAAACCTGGCTGGGAGATGTGGGTTGACAAATAAAATTGCATTTAGAGAACAGGCCAAACTCTTCAACTAAATGTCTCTCAAGATATGTGTCCTGGGCTTGTGCACTAGAGAATGACTTTGTATCTGTATAAATATGTGACCAAAAGTTGCATTAAAGTTTTACCAGGTAAAAGTTAGAAAATATTTCATGCTTTCATTTAATATTGCTTATTCTGTGATATCTTATGTTATGCATATGTGGTACACTAATAGAAATGGTAACTTATTTTATAAGGTATCATGTAGATGTATGTGAAAAATTGTGGAACCAAGTGTATGTGAATGATATAATCTAAACATAGCAAATATCTTGTATTAGTAACCTGACATTAATAGCCTAATACTTGCTGGGCAGTGGTGGCACACACCTTTAATCCCAGCACTTGGGAGGCAGAGGCAGGCAGATCTCTGTGAGTTCGAGACCAACCTGGTCTACAATAGCTAGTTCCAGGACTGACTCCAAATCTACAGAGAAACCCTGTCTCGAAAAACCAAAAAAAAAAAAAAAAAAAAAAGCCTAGTACTTAAAGAGCTGAGAGAATAGTGAAAGATTCAAGACAGAGGTCCAAGTTAAGTCTTACAGAATTGGAAGACAATTGCTTTATTGTAGATAGGAAGAAATTAAGGAGGAAAAGGAAATGGATCTTCATAGCTATGTTGATTGCTTAATGTTCAAAGATTAAAAGATTAGAGAATCAACAATGCCAGTCCATCTAAGAAATTTATTAAGGAAGAGACAAAAATAAATGCATTAATAGCTCCTATATGAAAGTCTAGACTCTAAAAATTGTAGTGTAATTGAAAATGCAAATGGATGGTTACTTGAATTTTTAATGTATATTTTAATGTGAAGAGAGAAAGGTCTGGAAGGCAAAACTTCAAATAATATTTTAAAAAAAAATCTCCGCAGGCCTAGCTATGCATTTTACAAAACTTTTGTATACAGGAATATTTGAAAGTTTAAAAATAGTGAATGATCCAGTTCTATTTTAAAGCTCTAAAGGCCATTCCATCAGTGGTATGGGATACAATTTATAGAGAACTGATGACCCCATTCAGAGTCTTTGTTAATAAGAAGGTTGGTGCTAGTCTGTCATATCAGAGTGTTCAGAGTTTGGGGTGAATTAGAAAGTTAATGCTTCCTGTTATGACTTTATAGACATCTGGTAAAATCGGAAGAACATCAGTGGACATCATTTCAGGTTCCATCTCTTTTCCAGCACAGAGTTATCTTCATTGCTCATGACCATCCAGATCTGATGTATCATGAAGTGTCCACTGGTCCCTGGTAGTAGCTTTGCTTCCCTTCCAGCACATCATTGTAGTCAGACATCAGACATCATCCTCCACCTGTGGGAACTAGGCGTCACCACCTTGAAGCACAACATTCACTTCCTACAGCCCCTAATTGTTGTTTTCTTAAATCTAGCCCCCTCATAGGCCTGTGTGTCATGTCAGGTCCTGTGCATAAGCTGTGATGGCACGTGGTTAATAAACTACTGTGAATTGTGTCTGTCCTGTGTTAAGTGGTACAAGTTTAGCCATTTATTAAAACTCTATGTAGAAATAGCTTTCCCATCCAAACAAGCAGCAAGTGAGAGGCGAATTGAGATCTATGCTGGCAGATAGTATAGCTTTTGTCCACATGTGAGCCCTCTACATCTGAAATGTGCTAAGTCACACCTAAGTGTTAGAGGGACCAAATGCCATATAGATTTTTGAAGACCCAATATAAACACAGTAATATTAATATCTCAACATTTTTCATTGTTTGACTGCTGATATATCTTGGGTTCATTATATATTTGCAATGGGAAATAGAGAAAATAATGGTATGATACTTATAAATATAAAATATAAACATATGTATAGAGTTTAATCTACAGAATAAAAGCTTCCATTAGATGGTTAAAGTTGAGATTTGGAGAGAATTCACAAACATTTTCTTACACTTTTTAATTGAAGATGGTTGACATTAACTATTTATTATATATGCCTCCATATAACATATTTTCACATATGCCACCAATAAGCTTCTCTTTGAAATTAGAGGTGTAGATTTGATATTTTTGGCAATGTGTCCACTGGGTTACAGAAGAATTATGGAGAGAGAAAGAACAGATTAAAGGGAAGTCACCAGTAAGGACACACTGGTGAGCTGTCCCTAGGGAGGAGGAAAGCCATCCAAACAGAGAAGACACCACCTCATTGTGAGTGCCGCTCGCCAAAATGGGCCAGAGAGCAGCACAACTTTGGGATAATGATTAGGAAGATAGTTTCTCGTTTGACCAGATGCAATTGTATATTTTTGTCATATATATTTTATTATTAGCAGGAGTAGAAAACAGACAGTCCTATTGGATGGAATAGAAGACAGCCATAATTAGTTATACATCATTTTTATATTAACATAAGTCAGCACAGCTAGATCAGGCACTGAGCTGTTATCTAAATTCCTACTGGGAGGCTGTAATAACTTCATTGCCTCTAATTGACAGGAAAAAAAAAGACTGTGGCTCAAGGAAGTTCCACAAATTATCTAAGGCCACACAGCTACTGAGAGGTAGGACTGGGATGAGGATGCCGATTTTGAAGGACCCATTCCCAAGTCTGGGTGACAAGCATTTGATGTTCGGCATCCAGGAAGTGCGTATGTGATGATGAAGACAAGAAGAGGAGGATTCAACTGACGCCTAAAGTCTAGCTGCAGGAGAAACAGCATCACTCCAGGGGCTGTGCCTGCAGCAGGGTGGATTCTGCTCAAGAGACAGCCGTGGTCCTTTATGCTAGGGTGACAACAACTGTTTTGACAATTTCATTTCAGTCAATGTTGCGTTTTTGCTCTGCTTATCCCATGTATCTCACTTGCTAACAAGGAAAATTGTTTGTGAGACCAAAAACTCTTTAGGTTCCTGAGATACAACACATTTACAAATATTTGCTCATTTTGAAGTATGCCTATAGTTTTCTGGCAGTACTGTGTTCCTAAAGTTGATTTAGAAAAAACACATCTCATATTCCCAGACTACTAGATCAGATAGTCTGCTCTATGAAGTCCTGGCCAGAGTTGTTTTTGAGCCCATCTGCCTCCTCAAGCAAACAGCATTTTCTGCCACCACCACAAATAGAACATTTGACTATTATTTCTCTATAAATACCTTGTGCTCCCTGTAATTTAAAATAAATCAATCAATAAGTCCAGAATATAGGTTATTTTGTATTACTTAAAACGGTAAGATTTAAAAAGCAGCACAAGACTGAATGCAAGTTTGGTTTGCTAAAATTTAGGCAAAACCCCCACAAAACTTCTATAAGCTGTGTGCGTGTCTGTGAATCAGTAGTGCTCCTCTTCATACTTTTAAAGTTGTGTTTGGTCATTATTAAATAGAAATGAAAATTTATTTTAGATGAATTTTCATAATATAACTTTTAGGAGTTACTATTTGAAACAAATATTATTTTTGCCTTTAACAAATGAACTAATTGACAGCTATGCTTGTAAATCAGGCAAGGCCTGAAATATCTGGAAAGGAATGAAGAAACCATGCCTGGATGCTAAAGGGCATGAAAAATATTCCAGTATTTAAATAAACTTATGTGGCATAAAACTGAAGATGTAGTTTAAAATTCTGAAAAATGACACTATTGAATTCTGAGACACTAATATTGAGGTGGGAAGAAATCTTAAAAAGGAAAATATTATTAAAGCTGAGATTTGCAGATCATTAAAGTGCAGAGTCTCATGTTGCAGATTCCTTCAAACTTTCAGAAGTTTTGTTAAATAATTAAATACAGTTGCTCACTTCATTATCCAACATAGCAAGAAAAATGCACATAATGATTGGAATAACCAGAAAAGAAAGAGTATGGTTATGCTTGGGTGACATTTTGATTTCAGATATTGGTGCGTGAGGCACTGATATGTATACATCATTAGAAGGTGAGAAAATGCAGAAAATTCATTTCATGACCAAATATGATGATGAGCTGAAAGTTATTCAGTTATTTATATTATTTATATGAAAGTGCCCTCTTTCCATTCTATAACTATCATTTTAGTCCCCTGTGAAGGAAAGAAGATTTTCCTCTAGGTCAGGAAAAGAATGATTAGAGCTGGGTGTAGTATTACACATTTGGGATCCCAGTGCTCTAGAGGGAGAGGCAGATGGGTTGCACAGTTCAAGACAGCCTGGGTTAAATAGTAATATTCTGTCTCACACAGAACAAAAGAAGGTGGCAGAAACTCTAATATAAGTGGGAGGGAGGTGGTGAATAAATGGCTGTGATTTAAATAAATAATTGTTATTATTATTTCTACATTTTAAGGGATGGTGTCAAACAGTTGTATAAGTAACAAGGGTGAGAATTAAATCCCTACAGCTAGAAATGAAACTGGGAAATTATTGTGATTTATATTAATAAAGTTCACATTTTCTGATAAAGATCAAGAGCTTTAGGCAGGAGTGCTAAGAAAAACCAGTAAATAAAATAAAAAGCCATAGTGAAATAGAGATGACAAGTTGGATTTTCAATATGCAAAAAGACACCAATGGTCTTTTAGAATAGACAATTTTGATCTTCTTGTCTAATCCATCTTCCCACTGAAAACCAAAAATAGAAACTACATGTTTGTTAATGAATTAATGCAAGAATAAATTCTCTCACCATGGGGATGATGGTATTATTTACAACCTTTGAAAATATTTCTCTGGAGGAGGGAGATTTGCAGGTAATGTTCCCAAAGTCACCTCGATCGACTGTTCTGATGAAATTTTACCTTCGTGTATCACTAAAAATGTAAACAACACTTTCATAGATCATCATGGGCAAATAGGATAAAATTCTGGTAAACACAATTTTATATAGTCCAGATATTACAGGAACCTGCAACTCAAAACAAAAATAGCACTTCTTGTCTTAAAATTAACTTGTGAGTTTTATGTCTATGAAACTGGGTTCAAGTTAGGGAATAAGTGATGTTCTCACAGGTAACTTTGGGATATAACGTAACTTTTAGATATATTTTAAAGTGGACAGTAAAGCTTTATTATAGCAGATGTAGTTGCCTATAGGAAACATCATGCTTTAAAGAGATGGACATATTTCGTACTTAGAAGAAACAGTGCCTATTTAGACCTGCAAATACAATTTGGTGTTTAAATTTCTAGTCAACAAAGCTTTTCTTCTTACTTTGTAGAATAATGAACAATATATATATAAATACTACATCTCTGCCAAGGTGGGAGCCTTGGACTCATTAAAGGTGGCCCTCACCTACTAGAGTTCAGAATCACAACTTCTGTCTTAATGGAGCTCTTGAAAAACCATGTTGGAGTTTTCTGAGGAGGGCATGCCCTTGTGATGACCAGGAACTCTCAGTGAACATAGCCTCTCCCCACCTTACAAGGGGAATATGGGCCAACAGAACCAGATAAATAATATTTATAAACATTAGCCCTTAATTCAGACAGTGGGTTAGATCTGACTTCATTTATAGACACTGCAGTTCTTATCTTTTCCTTAGATTTTTTAATTGACAATTTGCATATAGTCAGAACATTAGTCATGTGATGTCCAGAAAGCTAGCTAACAGAGAAAGTGAGCTTCACAAAGATCCCCAGACTAGAGAAACTGGATAGTGCCACAAACCCCATGTTTTGCTTCCAAAGGTTTTACGTAAGGATTAATGCTAATAATTGCCAATGCGTGCATATGTTTTCGTTTTATGAAAAACATTGAAGGGTATTTATTCACAGTCCACTCTTGACAAGCATATGAAAAGCATAAAGTTGTGCGGTTTGCCTTTTCTGCTTAACGGTGACTCTGGTCCTCGTTCTCCTCACTGGTGCTACCTCACTTTCTGCAGCTCCTGTCTGAGCCACGAGGGCAGAGGCTGCCCCAGCCTGTGCAGCAGTTTCGAGAGCTCCACATTGTGGTCCCGGTAGTAATTGGAGAGGAAGGTTCTGGCCTGGAAACAAAAAGGAATAGTTAAAGGATACTCTTAGCTCATCAAGTTTCTACACCTTAGAAATACCCTATCCCAGTATGTATCTACAAATTATTCATTTACTGTTTTTCTTTAATCACTCATTTCAAACTTTGAGAAATTCTGACTAAATCATAGATATAAAATAAAGATGTACAAGTGTGCCCCGGGAGAGCAAGCTGCCATTATGGCACTTAAAGATTTTGAGATGTAAAATATTTTGAGAAAAATATTGAAGCATAATACTAGAGATTGAGAACATATTAATGCTCAATCAAATGTATTGGAACAAGTATGATAAAATATACAAATTTCATTTAAAAATTATTCCTTATACTAAACATTTTAAAAACAAATCTTTCTATGATGGAGTAATGATGTGGGGTGTCTTTCTGTATATGTGTTGCTTTGATTGGTTAATGAATAAAGCTGTTTTGGCCAATGGCTTAGCAGAGTATAGCCAGGTAGGAAATCTGAACTGAGATATAGAAAGGGAGTAGGTTGAGTCGAGGAGATACCATCTAGCTGCCAAAGAAGAAAGATGCCATTGCTGGAATCTTTCCAGTAAACCACAGACTCGTGACGACACACACACACACACACACACACACACAAACACACACACACACAAATGGGTTAATTTAAGATATAAGAGATAGGTAGGAATACACCTAAGCTATTAGCCAACTATGTAGTTAATACAGTTTCTGTGGTTTTATTTGGGTCTGAGCAGTTGAGAAATGAGCGAGCAGTCTCTGCCTACAGAGTAAAATTACTGATTATAAATATAACTGGCTATACCATATATTTGAAAATTTTATTCAGGAATTTTCTCTTTATAAACCATTATAATCAACACTTTTTAAGAGTTAGGCTGCCTTGTTATGTTTTGAAATGCCAAATAAACCTGAATAGTTTGGTTCTCAAGATTACTTCTATTTATATGTGCATGTGTGTAAGTGTGTGTCTTTCTGTGTATATTCTCACAGGTACCTGCAAAGGCTAGAATAAGACATTGGATAGGTTGGGGCTTTGCTGGAGTTGCAACAGTGCTCTTACCCAATGAGTTATCATTCCAGACCCTAAATAAACTGATGACTATATATATATATATACATTAATTAAGTATGTATTAATGAGTATATATATTCAGATTTCTGGAAGATAGAAAATTGTTAACTTGTTTTTCTTCCTGCCATATTCTTCATAAAACAACCCAATAAAGTTACTTTCTTCTGTTTTTTTTCTGTTTGCCATAAAATTGATCAATACTTTCATATGCAAATATTCATAGTGATCAAACATATTTTTCTTTTGCATAGAAATTCTACCAACTCCCCTAAGCTCTTCTCAACATTTTAAATACAAATGAATTTCTTTCTTCATAAAACTCCCCTAGCAACTTTTGTGTATACTGTGGAAATGGATTTAGGACAATTACGTTTCATCTTGGACCATTCGCCACACATTTCATTATGTTTCTCCCCTTAAAGCAGATGGTGTGCACCTCAAATGGGGAATAAGATGTTTACAGTAGTGGGGATGCTACAATGATGTTTTGGGCAGATTAAAGTGTTTTTTGAAACCCTTTAGAAATTACTAAGTTCAAAAGTAAATTAAGGACTTTCTGGCACTTATATCACCATGGCAACACATGAAGGATGCATACTGCCCTTGCCTACCTGGCCTTAGGAGAAATGCTCACAGTATCTGGCTGGTTTGCATCTATCATTATTAATATAATGCATTTTTCCACATAATATGATTTCTATTATTTTTTTTGTCTTTGGAGTTCGGTTTATTATTATTTTGTGCCTCCACAAATTAGTGACCCTAACTAATTTGTTCTAACTAACTAATCAAACATCCAAACCAATCCTAACAAATCCAATGACCCTAACTAAATTATTCGCCTCATAATAAATTTCAATGGCCATTTTACCCTTCTATCGTCTGCATTGCTTAACTCAGCATCAGGCATGGTTTTGACACCAGATGGGTGTGTGCTGGTTAGTTTTTGCCAGCTTGCCTAAACTAGAGACATATGAGAAAGAGAGAAATTGACTCCATCTGACTGGCCTGTAGACATGTCTGTAGGACATTTTCTTGACTTCTAATTGATGCAGGAGAGCCCAGCCCACTGTAGGAAGTGCCAACCCTGGAATGCTTGCCAGGACTGTAGAAGAATGGTAGCAGAGCAGGCCAAGGGAAGCAAGCCAGTAAGCAGCATTCCTCCACCGTATCTGCTTCAACTCCTGCCTCCAAGTTCCTGCCTTGACTTCTTCCAGTGGTGGAGCATCACCTGGAAGTTGTAAGCCGAAATAAACCCTTTCCTCCTCAACGTTGTTTTTTAGTCAGGGTAGTTATCACAGAAACCAAAGTCAAACTAGAACAATGTACACTGACTACATGTTAGTAATACTTATTTTTTTATAGTATTACTTACCAAAGAATTATTAAGTGCCTTTCAATGTGAGAAAGAGTTAATTTTTGGTGAATAATTATAAGTTGAATTCCAACAGGAAATAATTCTCTCTCTAACATCTTCTAAGTGTGTAAAATGATTGATTTCAAAGACAGATCAGCAAAGAAAGATGCATGCTTTTTTTCTTCAAAATACAGCAATGTATTTTGGCCAGAGTATTTCAAACTAAGCACACATTACCTCTGGATCCATGGGTGGGTACTTTCGACCTTTACTCTTCCCAAGGCATTTGGTCTTTCCTCCTTCCAGGAGCTGACACCAAAAGCCCTTTTGGGGGTCAAACCTAAAATATATAAAAAATGTGTAATTACAAGTCATTTTCAGTAAAGAGCCTTCCCAGTCATTTTTCTACGCCTATTGCTTTAATTTCATTCATTTCTATAAATGTTCTGCTGATGTAAGAAATGATAATAGGTATTTAAAATGCTATATTATACTGTGCACTTTCAAGTAGTTTTACTATAAGAGAAAAGGCAAATAGACCTGCAGCACAATTTTATATTGAAATTGTTATGTTCCATACCTTAGTTATGAATCTGTAAAATAAAAAGCAAAGGGTTAAATATTAAAGCTTATGGTCTACATATAAAGGGCCTTTGGATAATTTGTTTGTATGTGACTGTGATTTCCATGTCAAAATATATTTAAAGATTTCTCTGAAATCATTTAATGGGTTTCATTAATGGGTCCGAATTTCATTCAGGTATACTATTCTGAGCATAATTATAATTAAGCCTTCAAATTTGGAAAACAAATACTATATTCTACTCTCTTGTTACATTTTTTAAACTTTCAAAAATTAAATAAGGGAGCAAAATAGTATTAATCTGTTTTTATGGTATTTCATTTAATCAATCAAATGAACTTGGAGTTTTTTCATAATTAAAAACTTAAAATATTCAATTATATCACATTGTGCTTAGAAAGAATGAACTTGTCCTACTTAAAAATATCTTTGTTTAAATGGATACCTATGTCTTTTAAAATTTTTAAAAATGTGTAAACACTTCAAATGTGAAGACATTATAATGTCTTCAGATACAAGATATAGGCACTCCAGCTGGTGAGTGGAATGTAGCCCTCTTCTTGCCTGTTGTTGAAGGCAGATGATCCTGTCAGTGAATCTCATAGTGGTATCTTTATTTAACTCTTTCTAGTTGTCACTTGCCTTGCAGCTGAAGATGGTCTAAACTTCAGACTGGCCAGATACCATGATCAAGTATAGATCCGACACCTTGCCATGGTGATACTGAGAAATTTCATGAAATAGCTATTTTAAGAAAATCAGTGTGCATTTTTCTGGGTGGAATACTGTGCTAATAGTAACCTGTTCAAAAACACAGTCCCTGGAAATAATCATTAAAAGAGAATATCAAGGGTAAGAGGAATACACCTTGAATCACTGAAATTCATTCTATGCTGAGGCAGAGTACCTGAGTCAGACATTGGTGTGTTTCTGATACCACTTCTTTGCACTTATAAAATTCAAGCATTAAACCACCATTTTCTGAAGAATATATTGCTGTGATTACTAAAGTGTACTAGACTAAGTTTATAATTTGTATTCATACTCTCACCACACTATGACTTTCCTAAAAAGACAAAAACAAGCAAACAAAAACAAGAACAAAAAAACCGAGGGGGAACCTGGATTTTCCATGTGATCTTTAGCACATTAGGTGCTATAGCTTTATTACCATCATAATTCTTGGGACTTTCCAGTGGAAACTCAGTACAGAAAACAGTATAATATATAAAATTACAGCCAGTTGTAGATTGAGATGTGCCATGTGATTGACGCTGTAGTGACACACATGTTTTGGCTTGTTTTTGTTTTAAGATAAAAGTGCTGAGAAGTCATGGTTGCCAGTGCTGAAACTGAGTGTGGTTGATCTTGGGGACCATCAAGGCTCAGAGGATGCCATGAGTTTCAAATGTTTCCATCGATGAAAACAAACCGTTTCAAGAAACAGAAGGGTAGACTACACAATTCTCTTGTTGCTAGTATAATTTTCCAGGCACTCTCTTTGTTAAACAAGAGAATTAACTTAATTAAAACCATGGAAAGTGAACAAGGTCATAATCAGAAATGTTTCCCTTGCTTTCTCATCAAAGGAACAGCCCGCTTTCTGTTAATGAGAGGCTCTTTCTAGTTTTTTGTGTGTCAAATATCCAAGATTTTGGCAAACCTGAAGAAGAAACCATTGCCATCAGCATGTCTGAAACCTGCCAAATTTTTCAAGCGTGTGGGGAACACCGATGCCCACTATCAGCACAACCATTCAGCCAGGTAGAATTTGGGGTTAAAACTTCAAAATTTATATTTCCCTTGTCATCTCCTGTTCTTGCTATGTTTATCAAGCCAGCAAACACACACACACACACACACACCGATGCCCACTATCAGCACAACCATTCAGCCAGGTAGAATTTGGGGTTAAAACTTCAAAATTTATATTTCCCTTGTCATCTCCTGTTCTTGCTATGTTTATCAAGCCAGCAAACACACACACACACATACACGCATGCACACACACACACACACACACACAGAGAAATGGTATTTTACAGCTCCAATCAGTCCCACTAAGTCAGTGAAGAACAAGAATATGTCCAGTGCAGTACCAGTCAGACTGATCAGTCACACACCAGTGCTCTAAGCAGCAATTCCATTTTGTAAAAGACAAATAAAGGACTATAGCAGGAAGGATTTCACAGACAGTGCCTGGCACATGCCAACCTTCCTACAAAGCATCTTGACACCTGTGGTTACAGCCAGTTGCAGATAAATTGGACTTTGGTAGAGCCCTGCTTGTAGATACTATCCTTGTCTCTGGGACCTGGAAGGGAAGCAGGGCTGTGGCTTTGACCCAATCATATCCCTAGATGCTGACAAAAACTCTAATGCTATTTTATTACTATGGTTGCAACTTAGTTACAAAGGGAAGGATGTGGGCCTTGTTTTGTGTAAAGTCAAATGTCTGAGAATTTCTGTTGAGTACTAACAAGATAGGAAAAATGAAAGAATGTACCAAATAAGAAAGGAAAATTTAAATTTATCGCTATGGGACTTGCTCCATGCATAAACCATGGAAAAGGTTTGCATTTTTGTTGCTCAGCAGATGTTTTAGAAAGATGAAGCATAATTGACTGGAATGTAAAGTTAATCAGTTGCAGAATATTTTGTTGCCCAGAGCCCATTCCTGTAACATCATTGCACCTGAAATTTGCTTCTGCACACATGTGATCTCTTTTATGGCAAGAGGGAAATTTTTCTTCATTTCCTTCCTGACCTATTGTTAGAGAGACCTGATCCATGCTATTCAGGTTGTACTTGTACATGTTACCAATTAAAATCAGATACATCAGTAGTCAAATGGATAAGAGAAGACAGAGTCATTTCCAGCCTGAACTTTCCAATCTGCTCCCTGTGTATCACACACCTTCTTCTAGTTTTCATTAATTTCCCAAGAGAAAAAACAATTTGGCCTGCTGTGTGAAATGAGATAGGGACATCGGCATCGCAATGGCCCTAAACAGTATTTTCTGCCTCAGGATGAGAATATTTAACTGTGTGAAGTCAAACTGCAATGCTGATAACAAAGCTGAGGTGTCTAGACCTATGCCGACAACATCTCCTCTTTCTGGGTAGTTAGTGTAGGGCTCAGGGTAAGCTGTGGGTTTTTCTTGTTCTGCACATCAAGTGTTTTAAATTGGAACTTTGTTCAGACTGGGGAATGAGCCAGCCTGAATACTGACGGTCATTCTTAAACATATGGCTTTTGTGACCCTGACTGTTTGGGATCCTGTTTCTTTTATTGCATTGCTAACTTCATAGGTGCTACATCTAACAGACTTATTTTCTCTAGGTTATATCAATTCATTGTTGTATGGCTTTATTTTAACAGACATGAAATTGTGAACATAAGATTCAAAACCTTTTCAAATAATTGTTAAACAACTTTTAGGACATGAGTTGGCTGACATTTGACTTCATTTATTATGCCATCACTATAGTGCTTAAATTTTGTGATAGGTGAGATATATTAAAATCCATATATTTTATACTTGTTTATAAACTCTCCTTCATAACTATGACTTTATAGGCTTATTGAGCCATAAGCAACTATTTGCAGTAAAAAAGGACAGAACCATTACCTAAGCTAATGCTGAGAAGGGCAAGATATGCCAACATCAATAACTGTTAATGCAAAACACATTATGGGAATCTTTGTCTGCTCAATCAACAGGGGCATGCCTTGTGCGACTGCTATTTCCATGTGTAGGTAAGAACTTCATTAGGATTGTTTTAGCGGATAAGGAAGAACCCAATCTCATTACTGCTTTTCCTGTCCCTCCATTACCCTCTATAATTGTCTAATTGCTGAGTCTAATCTTCTGTGAACTGGGAAATTATATAATCAGGCTTGTTAGGATTTCGTCTAAAATTTAATAGGCTTTATATCAGAGCTTGTGGGAGTCTTTTATGAGTAGAGTACATGCCCTTTTAAAGTGTGTTTCAGCTGCTTGGAGAACTTCTTTTTGGTAACTTATTTACCCCAATTTAAAATGACTTGAATAGATAGTCTGTCTTCCCAAGACGAGGGCCACATATATGCTGTTCCTCATGCCCTTCTGTAATACTGCATGGCCCTCCTTGTCAAGAGAGAAGGTTGCATCTCCATCTCTTGAATGTGGACTTGATTCACTGATTGTTGTGACTGACAGAACAAAGAGCATGAAGCAAGTTTTGTGGCTGTCAAGTCTAGGTCACAGCAGCCATGATCACATGATCCTTCTGCTGTACATTCCTTTTTAGAATATAACTAGTTTACTGTGCAAAAGCCGAGGACAGAGAGAAGCTACATGTAGAGTCTTCATGCTACTGAATTCAGTCTTTGACTCAGTAGCCAAAGATGTGAGTGAAGAAGCCTCCAGACAATTTCAGTTTTTGGCCATTTTGAGTCATAACCAGATACTCAAGTCTTCCCGATGGTGATCTTACATATCAGTGGGTAGAAATGAACCAATCTTCAGTGATTCCTTTCTAATCTCTAACCTACAAAATCCGTGATACCATGTGGCAAAAGGGCTGCCATCATATGTGTTAGCTTTAGTGATGGTTTGTAATACAACAATAGACTATCACAATGTATGATTCCATTTGGCTTTAAACATTCTAATAAATGGAGAATTAAACATTGTTGTGTGATGGTTTCCACTGAGGCTAAATTTTTCCATCTTGAAGGTAAACTTCTTAAGACATGGGATAGGAAAAGTGAGATGAAACAACAGGATACTTTAAAACAGGATGTTTGCGGGGAGGGGGCATGCATTAAACAACTCAAAGTAGCTGCATGAAGTCCCCGAAACTGAGCCGATTCACCAGGTGCCTCTTTCCCCCAAAGTACATAAACAATAAAATCTCCTGGGAATGGCTGTCAGAAGGGCTTATCTGTTTGAAGACTCAGACCAAGCAGTCTGACAGAAGCAGAGACCGGAGAGGCAGCAAGAGCAAAGAGGTATCAGTCAAACTGCCTAAACAAAGAACAACTGGGCTGAGTGCAGGAGGTGCAGGACAACCCAAGCCCCAGGAATGGACAACTCTAACCTCTAGAACTTCCTGCAGATGGTGAGGTATGCTCCAGGTCTCTAGCTTTTGTCACGTGTGCTAGGACAGATGGTTAGTGTTAGCAGTTGTCTTTGAGTTATTTCTGCTCCTCCATTAACCACAATGAAGTTCATTGTTTTGCCAAAGTGGACTTTAGTGATACGTGTGATTTTATCTGTTGTTAGTTTAGTTGTTGTTAGTTCCCTATTGGGGTAAATAGATGTTTACTCCTATCTCCCGAGGAATAGTGTCACACAAATGCACTTCCCCACATCTGTCCGAAATACTCTTCACTGTCTCACAGGGAATGATGACTGTCCAAGTTTCATTTCTCTTCTGTTCTGTTTTTATTTGTTTGTTTGTCTGTTTTGGTTTTCAAGACAGAGTCTTCTGCATATCCCTGCCTGTCCTGGAATTTTCTCTGTAGACCAGGATAGCTCTGAACTCAGAGATCAGCCTGCCTGTGCCAGGATTAAATGCATGTGCCACCATTGCAGACCCGTGGTTCACTTATAACTTGCTCTGAGAAGATAAGTCATTTTCATATTTGCGACGTGAGTTTATAAGACACTGTACACAAAGTAGGCATATAAGATATCTAAAAAATTCATATTGGAGGAAAGCTCAAAAATGAGATTTATCCTAATATAAAATACCTGTTCTATTTTATAATGTAAAGTATTCCTGTTATTCAAAAAGAGACAACTTATGAGTAATGAGAATATTTCTTTGTGTCTGAGTAGCAGAATGATGTATAAACTCATAGCTAGTATAAATGATGCTATATACATGCAGAACAGTGATAATTTATGATTGCAAATGATGGACGTGAAATCAAGCATGAGAAAAAGCTCACGTTAGTGCTTCGGAGTAATTATAATGAGGTGTAACTCCTAGAAACTTCTGGACTTCATCCATCACAGTAGCTGGGTCAGATCTCAGCTGTTGTCCATCAATAATTAGCAACTGCAAAGCCAAAAATAATCACTTATGAAGAACAAAACTGAATTAAATCGACCAAGCTGCCCCTCTTGACCTAGTATGACATTAATAAATCAGGCCACTTTGAATGTGAAGAAAGCATGCGCTCCACAGAATGCATTTTAATGTTGCTCTTTTTGCATCTTTCCTAGCTAGTAATAAGTAAAATTTTCTATAGAAATTGTTGCTGTGTTGGTGAATGAACTCAGCTTATTTTTAAGCAGAAATAAATACAAATGTCTGTTGCTTTGGGATTGTAGTATATTCAGAGGTTTCCCATCTCTAGTGTCTTACCTGTCAGCCATCCAGTCTATCAGTGCCATCACTAACCTTGAGGCCAATGGCTCAAGAGTGACCACTAAGGTGAAAGTCTCCTGTCTACTCTTACAAACCATGACTGAGAGGAAAATGTTTGCTTCTGACTTTCTCACGTTGGGTCACTGCTGGAGAATGGGAAGCTTGCCCAAGGGGATGTTTAAAGAGAGTGTGAATACCTCTCCCCTTGAAGCTTAAATTGCACCTGAGGCTGAAGTGAAGAACATGGAGGATGCTTTTCTCAAATCTTACTATGGTTCTATCCCATGTCTTCTAAGGTTCTTCTCTTTATGGTCATCTAGTTCAAGAACCTCTTCTTTCCCAATAAGATTCTCAGGTAATAGAGAAACAGCAGGAATCCACATGGATACTTCTACAAAGTATCTGGCCAACTGGCTTCTCTACTATTTATTGAGAATTTTCACTTTTAAATTATATGACATTTCTTTTGGGAAAATGTATTTCTTAAAACCAACTACTCACCAAAAAAGTCTCCTATGTATGTGCTTCAGAGCCATCTAGCTACACTGAAAGGTATTAGTAAAGTAAATATATATATAAAAATCTGCAGTCCTTATTGTCTCTATTGCAAACTGTTACCTGTGTGTCAGTGAAATGCATGATAACCTAATTTCATGCCATTACCTGGGAAGTAGCAAAGTAGGTCAGCCATCTTTCTATGTGCACTGCATACCACCCAGGTACCAGACATCGCCTCTGCAATGTTTTTAAATCAGCTGGGGCCCAAGGTCCTGTTGTGATGACTTCATAGAAATTGAACCTCAGGGCAGCTGGATCTTCATGGGATCGTTGGTGCTTTAAAGGAAAAGCAAAGTATAGGATTAAATTTTTTAAATTTTATGTGTATGTATTCTTCTGCATTTGTCACATTACTTATTTTAAAGAGTGGCTTCTCGCAGAATATCAATTGATATGCAGATATATTTGGGATTGTTTTGCTTTTAAAACATGTAGGTCAAAGGCAGCGACAGAATGAATGGATTTTCTACAAGGGTCTGATTAGAAATAAAAATAGGTTAGAGATAAAAATTAAGCTTGATAAACTGGAATTGAGATAGGTGTGGTCTCACACATTGCTTGACCTATTGTGTTTTTCCAGCATCTTCCGGGGGCTTCTCGGTGTGCCAGATTCTATAAATGCAGACACCTTAGATCTTGATTCCTAACCATTGCTTAGATATCCTATTCAAGTCGAGGATGTCCAAAATGCTTTTGCTCTCTCTGGCTCTTCACCAAACACTATTTCCCTCCTAATTTTCAGTATGAAAGCCTGGGAGTCTTTCCCACAAAACTATCATTTGGCAAAATAATAGAGCCTAACTAAAGAGACAAATTTAATAATGCAGATGTTCGGAAGATATTAGTCTCATTCCTAGAGCAGCAACAAAAGTAGTGATAGATTTGGAATATAAAAAAGATGTGAAGCATAATTGTTGTCTTTAAGGAAATAAAACCTAGCAGGAGAGGCAGTGGAATAACAGATAACATCAAAGGCATGCATTGAACTGATACTTAAGAAATTTCTTAATGTTGACAACCATACCAATAAAGGAATAATCTAGACTAACAAATGAAGGAAACTTTAATAATTGTTGAAGCTTTTGAGCCAAAAGTTTTATGAGCCAAAAATTTCAATAATCATAGAATAAGCAAACAAGCAGGGAAAATAGAAGTGGAAAAGGCAAGGTAAGACTGACTTAAGGTGCATAAGGTATGCCATATAAATGAACTGGTGTTGCATAAATTTAAAAGTTATTATGGAAAAAAGTCTAACCTAGAAAAAGGAAGACAATATGTAGGGCCTGGTATGTCTAGCAGTAACTGGATTTTTTATTATTTTTAAGTAAATTTTACATGTAAATTATTCTAGAAAGCAAAGATAATTTAGTGAGGGGTCAAAGATCAAGAGAGAAAAGCAGCTGTCTGATAAGTGAAACTAATATTTTGCTTTATGCATCATGTTGAATACATGCAGATTACATAATCAGTCTAAACAGCAAAACATGCAGAGATTCTGTAATTGGAAAAAAATTGTGTGGTGGATCCATATTAATAGAGTACAGCAGGGCTAAAATTCTTTTATAAGCAGTGACAAGAGTGTACTCAATCTTCTTTTATTGACTTATATAAGTTTAGCGTCAAATTTTCTTTATATCCCTGCAACTAAGATTAGCATAAAAATATGACCGGAAAGTCACAAAGGAACATATTTTATGGAAAAATAGCACTTTAGTTCCTCTGTGAGTTCTATTATCAAAATGTGGGGTAGAAATTACAGTGGCAGGTGACATTCCTGCTGCTTTCTGACTTACACCTGCTGAGCTGCGGATTTACGGTCCTTACTGAAAGGACGGGTCTAGCTAAGCATTAGGCTACATTATTCTGAAATATGGAACACTTCAGGGCCCTAGCTTCAGCAATACAGGCAATAAAAAGTATTATTAGAAAAAATAATTCCCTTAAATCTGTGTATCCAAAGAATTTATTTTGAAAGTAGTCACAGATAAGCACTGTATTATGTACATTCTATTTTATTCAAGCAATTTAATCTATATAGAACATTCTTTTTATTCTATCTTGAATGGATTACATATTCAGAATTCTCACAATATTTGAATTTATACATTTTAATTACAGTTTACATCTCAGTATTTTGATAGTTTTTAAAATTAACTTTATTATAAAAGTCTTTAAAATAAAACAATTTACACACCAAATTAGCCAGACTTAAAGTCTATACATCTTAATGAACTTCTATACAGTTAGAATAGGAATTCTGAAGCAGTGGGACTTCATATTGGATTTTAAACTTTCAGTATAGAATATATTTTATGTGCTTATCTACCACCAAAACTGAAATATCCATGACAGAGTTAGAAATAGAAAAACAATTATCTTTTTACCCTCTTTCATAACTCACATTCCTTGCCTACATTTCGTCTTCCTATATCCTCTAATATTTAGCCATTCTTGTTCATTTTTCTACATGTTAAACATTATGTGCTGGTTAGTTTTATAAACTTGACACAGGATAGAGTCATCTGAAAAAAGAGAACCTCAACTGAAAAAATGTCTCCACAAGATCTGGCTGCAGTGCATCTTCTTAGTTAATCATTGCTAGGGGAGGGTCCAGCCCATTGTGAGTGATGCAAACCCTGGGCTGTAATTCTAGGTTCTACTAGAAAACAGACTGAGAAGGCCAGTGTAGGCAGTCCTCTATGGCCTCTGCATGAGGTTCTGGCCCTGTTTGTATTCCTGATCTTCAGTGATGAGCAGTGCTGTGGAAGCATAGGTCAAAATAAATCCTTTCCTCTCCAAGTCGCTTCTGGTCACACTGTTTCAGTTTCATCACATCAATGGCAACTAAGACAAAACTGTATATAAATTATTGGTAGTTTTTAAAAGAAATGAATTTATCTTGCTTTGTCTTATAAGACAAAATATAAAATGATCTGAAATATAAATGATATAACTGAGAGTCAATAAGAATATTCCTCACTTTGAGATCACTGTAGATTTTTAAAAAGAAAATCCTTTGTATCTCTCTGCTGGTTTCTATTCAATTCCCATTGTTTTTAGGCTACTTCACTTTTTCTTGTTTTGCAAAAATCAAAGTGTATTAATGCTTGTATATAATTAATTTTAAATATTTCTATAGCTTTTTAGTTAAAATATTTCTTTATTCTTTCAAAATATTACACATATATACAATGTATCTTGCTCTTTTCCACCTCTTATTTCCCAACATACATTCCTCATTGACTTCTTCCTTCCAATTTCATATCTTCTTTTATATTTATTTTTTTAATCCACTGAGTCCAGTTAATGTTGCACATATGCATGAGTGCTGGATCCATCCTCTGGAGCATAGCCAATTCAGCAGTAACTGCATTCCTCCAGAGAACTGACTCTCCCTTCCCTGGAAGCCATCAATTGTCAATAGCTTCTCAGCTAGGAGTGGAGCCTTCAAAGACCCTCCTCAGTCTATGCTGAAATCATTGTTGCCTTGATATGTGCAGGTCTTACGCAGGTAGCTACATCTAATGAGACCTTGGGCCTGCAATAGCCATGTCCCATCCAAAAGATGACATTTTGCAGTATTCTTTGTGTTTTCTTTCTAATTATGTTATCCAGCTTTATGCTTTTCAGAATACATCTATTTATTAAAGAATGTCTCATCTGGCATTTACAATCAATTACACAATTGATTATCCATTTGTTTTTCTACTGTGTCTTTAATCTTCTCTTTTTAGAAACTTTTAGTCTTCATGTGACCACCACCATGGAGCGTGTTATCTCTAAGGCTACTTCTTCTTCTATGTAATAACCATATGTTTTATTTTTTTCATCAGAGTTCTACTGTGAGTCTTTAGCAGTGGCTAACATGATTCTTTTTCCACACTTTTGTATTGACCAAAGTCACATAGTTCGGTTCTTTTAACCCAATTGCTCAGGGCCATATTTTCTGCCACATCATTTAGTTCAATTAAAGTGATTCAGGCTTATTCTTAGTAACTCCAGTACTGTAGTCACAACCTTAACTTTACAACATTGTCTTTTCTTGTACTTGGAGTCTTTATGTCCACAATGGTTTCTTCAATTCTTCTGAGTACTTTTCATCAGTAAACTCTGAGGTGATTTCACTATTTCTGCTTCCCAGGTTGCATGGCTCTGATTCATAAATTCCTGTTTCTAGTTTGGAGTTTCCTCCCAGAGTTTCATATGACTGACTGTATTATACTTATTATCATAGGGATCTACACATTATGATCATTTCCATAACTCTTACATTCTCATTCTCTTCCTCATTTGTTTTTTAGCACCCACAACCTCCTGTTTCCTTCTCCTGCACTTCTTGCATGTCAATGTAGGCTCATCATCCAGCTGCCCAATGTGACAGAAACTTATTCTTGAAACTTTTCATCAAGCTCTGCTGATTTTAATCTCTAGGTGCATATGATTTTATATTCGCTTTAGTGTCTACTAAATAGCTTTATCTACTGTCTATTTCTTAGTAAGACTATTTGTAATAGCTTTGAGGTTGACATATCTGAATGGTCCTTTGAACCACCCTAATCTACGCTTTAAGTACCAGATTTGATGATGCTTTCTAAAGAAAACATTGTTGTGATTTTGTAAGTTACTCAGATGACAGAGTCCTAATGGATTCCAGACTCAACGTTTTAAGTCTCCATCTGGATTTTCTTTGGGGCCACAATGGTAATGCCATTAACTCTTTACCTGGGGTATGCTTTTTAATAGCCAAAGTACTTCATTTATAGTATTACTCCTTTTCTCATTATCCTATCTGTCCTATGCATCCTCCAGTTTTACGTCCAAAGTTCATTTGTTATATAGAGTGTTCTCAGCATACCTTTACTGAATTCCTCAAAGCACCATAATAAACAAATGCTAATTGCATATTGTTATGTATAAAACTAGTATAAAAACACATTCATTAACATCTTATAAATTAAAATTTTATTAAATATAGCATCACAATATTCAAATATATATGGCTATACATTTACTTTATCCTTTGCTATTATTTTACAGATAGAGCTTCAAAGTACCTAGACATTTGTCCATCCATTTGAAATTTTCCTTATGATTAATTCCAAAGTCAGTAATGACAGTAGAAAGGGTTTTTAACCTAACTATTGTGTTATCATCATTTGTTTTCAGAAAATAAACAAATACATTTTTAGTGAAATATTTGAGAACTTTATCATTACATCTTGCCAACAAACATATATAACAGAGTCTTGTCACTTTATTAACAAAGCATGACATTTTAACTCATATTTTATTGACCTCCAAGTAAGTTGGCCATTTTTACATAAACTGTTGAGTGGTTATACATAATGTGTAGGTTTCTGTTTTCTTTGTTCATGTGCTACTGATACTAGTACTTATTCTTTTAGAAAGTTGGAGATCATGTGCAAATTAAAGCACAAAGTAATTTTCCTAGTGTTATTAAAGATAGACTCCTTAGATACTAACTTTTGTTTAAATGCATTTTGACAGACCAATATTTTAAATGTTTGTATGATTTTGGAAATTTGTCAGGGCTTTTATTTGTTTATTTTTGTTTGTTCGGCTTTTTGTTGAGAAAGGGTTTTTTTGTATAATCCTGGCTGTCCTATAGCTAACTATATACACCAGACTGGTATTGAACTCACAGAGATTCACCTGCATCTGCCTCCCAAGTGCTGATATTAAAGGTGTGTGTTACAACTGTAAAACTACTTATTGATTTTTTTATGTGATTTTATTGTTTGAAATTCATTTACCAGTTTGGTATGAGTTAAATGTTTAGCTCTTTATAGTTGACTGAAAGGATACATAAATGGATAGGTGGATGGATGGTAGATAGATAGATAGATAGATAGATAGATAGATAGATAGATAGATAGGGAGACAGACAGACACAATATCTCTGGTTTCAGCTTAAGATACTTTTACATTTGACCCTTTAGTATATCTGGGTTTTATTTAATGATTAAATCAACTACACCTGAATTTTCTCAGCACTACTTTTCTTCATTCATACCTGGTACCAAGAATATGCCCTGTCTGAGGGGTCAATGAGGATAGTAATGATCTTGGCTTTGGGAACGAGAGATGCAGCTCTCTTGGGAGCCTCTTCTGAGTGGAAGTAGTTAGCACTCTTTTCAAATAGGAAATCACTGGTAATGTTGGAAGGTGTAGGAAAAAAGTCCATATACCTGCAGGTAAGAAGAGATGATTAATTAATCTGGGCAGTATTTTTTAATCAAATTAGTGTGCTATAAAATCACTCAAACAGTCACCAGGCTGTGTACTTCTGATGTGAAAGCAACCCAGAATCTTATGCAATTATGACAATTAAGGCAAAGGAAACAGCAAGATAGATTAAGTGAGTTGATAATAAAGGACGGGATAATATGGTGGATTTGAGCTGGTATTCTCTACTGTCACAAACCAAACTAAAATTACATTATGCCTGTAAAATGCAATATTGTTCCATCTTGCCCGACTGATATTTTAAACAGTAAATGTGTGTTTGCAAATTTGAATGCTAAGGTTCTTAAAGTTAGAGTAAAGTTCACAAGACAGCAAGACATATAAGTCCAAATAGCTATAAAAAAAAAAAAAAAGAAACAGGGTGCTGGAGAGATGGCTCAGTGGTTAAGAGCACTGGCTGCTCTTCCAGAGGTCCTGAGTTCAATTCCCAGCAACCACATGGTGGCTCACAACCATCTGTAATGAAATCTGGCACCCACCTCTGGCGTGTGGGCACACATGGAGGCAGAATGGTATATACATAATATTGTTTTTTTAAAAAAAAAAACGAACAGATTAAGGCATAGCTGTCTCCTTTTTAACTTCTACAAAATTTGGTAATATATCCAGTAATACCAGCACATTATAATTTAGCTAGAGTAATGAGAGGGCTATTTCCCGTCAGTTGATCCTGCTATGCCTCCATGGGTCCACTCCTCCATATGCTATCGGAACACGCCTCTGTGTGTAGATTATGGAATCAATATGTTCTGAGGCTAACTCAGTACAAGACTTTAATTATGTGTGTTACCCTCTTTACAGCTCATCACTTCTCTCACCCTCAAATGCTCTAGGAAAAAAAATAATGAGAGCAATTAAGAATCCATAGAAGACACTTATTTTCCTCCTTGACATTTGTTATTATGTTTCCCAAATGAAGAGTACTGAAGAATCTCATCTGTATTCTTGCTTAAAAATTTGTGTTCTGTTTGAGCTCAGAGAAAGAGAAAATTGCTTTTCTTTCTTTAATAATTTGCACGTAATTCTAAAATGTAAAAGTGAGATAGGGTAGTACCATCACTGATACAGAAGGAACACAGTTTCACTCAGGTTGAGAAGTGAGATCTGCCCACTGGCATTGCCCTTGTTGGACCTTAATCCTAGAAATGTCATGTGTTATGGAAACACACAAATTAAAATGTTACAAATTGTGCATTGAAAAGAATTTTCCTCATATCAAATGTGCCTTAAATTCCTAGCAAACATAAAAACAGAGAAATCAAATCCAGGATCATACTTATTTTGAAAGTTAGGATACAGCCAGAAATTTTTAACACACTGAATACCATCTCCAATATTAAATTTGTTCTATTTTAGATTATGGAAAGTATTGTTCTGTTAAGTGTTTTCTGTCATTTATCAAGTACTAATTAATATTTCTTTTGTTTCTGAGTGTAATTGAGATGGTTTAGGATGAGCTCTATTATAGTTCACATGACAAATATCGCCTACATTGAAGTACAACATACACAGCTCATGTAGTTAATGAAGATACATGTCTCACAGTACAAAATAAAGCAATACCAGGCATCACTGGGAAGACAAATTATGTGTTTAATAAAATAAATGGAGAAACTGTATAATAAGAGTATGCTTAAAGAGAATTTTAAATATTCTTATGAATAATTCTGATGAAAAATATCCTGCACTGTTCCTTATTCAATCATATTAACTTACCAGAAAAATATTATCATTATTGCACTGTCCAAATCAAATTATAAGCAACACTGATTAAACATATCATCATTATAAATTAATTTCTAATTCACTGTGGTAGAATTGAGCATAACAAATTTATTCTGTAATTATGCAGATGCCATGCACACATCTGTAATTGCTCTGCAATGATGGAGCATGTGTTAATAATGGAGTTCATTTTTTTGTTGTTATTCTTACCACTCAATCCCCTTGTGATAGTTGTTGCCATTAAAAAATTGAACTTCTTCAAAGGTTTTTGGGCTAGGGAGATTGCTGATGATGGAAGGGTGCATAAGAAGAAATAAATAAAGTGCAGTTGTTCCTATTTCAGAGAAAAGGAGATGCGTGTTATATGGTAGTAAAAGAAAAGATTAGAACATCCAATGTCATATTTTAACCAAACATAAAATTCAGTAGAACATTTCTTTCCAATGTTTCCTCTTCACCAAATAGATGTACTTCATCTTAATAACAATCCAAATGTGTCTCTGTGATCCTATTAATATAAGTGTCTGATTTAATGTTGCTACATAGCCAAAGTAAAGTCAATGAGAGATTCAATCAGGGTAGAATTTCAGAAATCCATGTTTCAATTTCCCTTTGGAGTAAAGAGTCACAGGCACAGAGAGAAACTCTGTTTTTGTCACCTAAATCTGGTGAGTCATTGTTGATGAACATTGTTGATGTTCAGCCAAGTAGATAACAATAATTGATAGATGTTGATTCATTATATGCCACAAGAATGTTTGCTCATAATTCTTGATCAGAAAAGCATATGTGTTGACCTCAATAAACTTGAAATTCACATGTGTACTTGACTCTAGGACATAGATAATGAAAGCCTTAAACAGAGCCTTGAGTAGCTAAAGACACTAACAACAGATCTAAGGGAGTCATCGCTTAGCATGGAGGGGTATTAAACACACAGCATTTTAAAATTATTAAGCATGTGGCCTTAAGTTTGATAGGTTAAATCAAACAAGGAGCAAAGCTTTCCTTAAAATGACATAATATTTAAGAGTTGAAAAATATTTATGCAGGTTTTAGTTTCTTGAATCTTTTTTTAAAAAATGCCTTTTGATTAATTAATTGTTCTTTTGAAAAAATAAAAATAAAATGATAGGAGACAATCATTCTGCCCATTGAGCAGACCCTAAACCCCAATGTCTGGATATCCTGTGCAGAGAGTCTCAGCCAAGACATCTCTTCCTTGACAAGTGTTCTAAGATAACACACACACTGTACTGGTTAGGTTTTCTGTTGTTGATGTTGTTAGTTGTTGTTTTGGTTTGTTTTAATAAATTTAAATTGAAAAAAAAACTAAAACAAAAGTTAGTTCGATACATGTTAGCGACATCTGGAAAGTGGGAACCTCAGCTGAGAAAATGCTTCTGTCAGGGTGGGTCTTCAGGCTAGATTAAGGAGAATTTTCTTAAATAATGTTTGATGTTGGAGGGCCTAGCTACCCTTGGGGAGCTGGCTTTGGGAAGTAAGACTTAAGAATGTAAGCAGCATCCATCTGTTGGTTTCTTCTTCAGGTCTTGGCTCCAGGTTTTTGCCTTGAGTTCCTGCCCTTACTCCCCTCGGTGCTAGATTGTGATTTGGGCATGTAAGAAATAAACCATTTTCTTCAAGGATGCTTTGGGTCATGCTGTTTAAAACTAGTGCCTAGGCAAGCTGGACTTGGATAAAGTTCTCTCTCTCTCTCTCTCTCTCTCTCTCTCTCTCTCTCTTTCTCTCTCTCTCCCCTCTCTCTTTTTTCCTTCCTTCTCTTTCTTTGTTTTGTTCTTTCTTTTCTTTTTCCTTTGTCCTTCTCTTTTTCCCTCCCTCCATCCCTCCCTCCCTCTCTCTCTTTCTGTTTGAGACCATATATTAAGTACTGGGGTTATATATGGAAGAACCCTTAAAAAAATCCCACACTAGCTCAGAATTGAGAAATAGGTGGTTATTTATTTAGGGGTAGACTCACAAATTAGAATCCCCTGAATGAAGATCAGAAGACGAATCCTACAACTGGAACAGAGAGGCCAGAAAAGAGGCCAGAAGGCATGCTCTACATTTGCTTATATAGTATAAGAGGCCATGCCCCAGTGGGTGGGTAACCGCTGGCTGTAAGACTTCCTACAGCAGTTATACATGTATAAATGCAGGGATTTGTGAAGTTTAGAAGCACCCGCTTTTTCTGAAGTTATTCTCATTTAAGAAGCACTTACAAACTGATTTGGCAAAGAGCCCTCGATTCGTGTAATGCAGGGCTTGTCATTAATTCCTCCATAAGCCTTGTAGTTGGTGGTAGTAGAAGCCATATACATACATATATTAGTGAAATTAAAATCTGATCACAAGTGAGACTTATTTCTTTGTATGTCATGGAAGCAGGCTACATCTCAGTACTAGGTTGGGTATTTCTTCTATGTATCACTTTTTATGCTGCAACACAAGGCCCAAAAAGGATTTTTAGCTTTTAATAATATTATTTTTATTGCAATGTGCTATGGGACAATGGTCTGGTACCCTGTAAAGATTTGTCACTTATTTAATAAAATGATGATTGGCCAGTAGCCAGGCAGGAAGTATAGGTGAGGCAACCACAACAGGATAATTCTGGAAAGAGGAAAGGCTCAGTCTGAAGTCATCACCCAGACACAGAGAAAGCAAGATGAGAATGCCTCACTGATAAAAGGTACCAAGGCACATATGCATGTATTTAGGAAGTTTTTTACAGTATTGGGTTTATATATAATTTTTTGAAAGGTATTTTTATGTTATTTATTCCTCTCAGTATTTCCTCTTCTACCTTGGCCTGCTCCTGATCTAACCCTTCCAGTTCTACTACTTTGAGCCTTTATACCACTGCACTCTATCTCCCTACTCTTGAAAGTCTCCCTTCCCATACACTTGCTAGTTTCATGACTTCTATATGTATTTCAAAGAAACATAGATATTGGAATAATCAAAACTCTTTTTTCCTAATTTCTTTCTCAATATGTTCCTTATTTATATTAAAAAGAATACAAAATGTTATATAATAATTTCACATTATGATTCTTTACTTGAATGTATTTATCAACTGTGGTTTTCTGCTAGAGTCTTTTTTATTGAAATTCATATCTATAAATAAGGATAAAATGATATCTTCCTTTATTATCTGTAACCCTTTATGCACTCATTTTTCTTGTTGATCTACCTAAGACTCCAAATATTCTATTGAACAGGCTTAAGGGTAGAGTGGACTTTCTTATTTTTCCCCAATTTTAATAAAAATGCTTTGAGGCTTTTCTCATTTAAAACTATGCTGGCTGTGGGCCAGTTGTGGTTGAACATGTTTAAGATTTATGTGTGTTGATCAATCCCTGCAATTCTGGGGTGAAGCCAACTTCATTATAGTAGATAACCTTATGATAATTTTCTTCAATATAATTTGTAAGCATTACATTAAGAAGTTTTGCATCTATGTTCAGCAGCAAGACTAATCTATAGCATTCTATTTAAAATATCTTCGTCAAAATTTTTTATCAGAGTGATACTGACTTTGGAAAAATGTAGAAATGTTCCTTCATTTTTATTTTATGAAATAGTATGAGAAGTAGTAATGTAACTTTTTTCTTTAGTTTTTGTAAAAATCTGTATGTAATCCATCTGACCCTTGGAATTTTGGTTGAGAAAATTTTCATTTCAACTTGTATCATATCAAATACATGTGCATATTTAAATATTTTATTTTATTTAGCTTTGGTAAGACATTACACACACACACCTCATATTATATATGGCACATTTTTATACATGTGCATATATTCTATGTGTATACATTTATTTTAAATTTTCCAGTTTGTTGAAATACAGATTTTTAAAGTATGTTTTCTTGATTACTTGAATTTTCTCAGTCTTTGTGGAAGTCTCTTCCTTTTAAATAACATTTTGTTAAATAAGATCTTCTACTATTTATTTTTGTAAATTTGACTAATTTTTTAAAAAAATATTGTAGCTCATTTAAAAGCACCAACTCTTCATCTCATTGGGTCTTTGGAATTTTTTTTTACTTCTATTTTTAATGATTTCAGCACTGATTTTGATTATACCATCTCCTAATTTTCTGGGTTGTTTTTAGTTTATTAAGACAGTAATGTGCATCATTAAGTTTTTGGCTTAAGAGTTTTCATATTTTCTGATATAGGCCCATTGTAATATAAGTTTTGTTGTATCCCATATATTTTATTATGCTATATTTTCAATTTTCTTTAATTCTAGGGATTTTTAAAACTTCCTTCTTGGTTTATTTTTTTTTTACTTGAAACAATACAGCTAATATTCAGGAGGATGTTGTTTGGTTTCTATGAGTTTATGTTGTTTCTGTCATTTATATTGCTGTTAATACCTAGTTGTATTCCAGTGTGGTTAGATAGAACACATGTTGTTATTTCAGTTTTCCTGCATGTGTTTGTACTTGTTTAATGTCCTAAAATGTGTTCAATTTTGGAGAAAGTTTGATGGGTTGCTGAAAAGAATGTGTATTCTTTAGTGTTTCAGTGAAATGTTCTATAGATATCTGTGAGGTCCACTGTAGATATCTGTGAGATTTTTACTGCCAGTGGAAACTTGTTCCAAGCTCCTAGGTTAAGCTTTTGAAGACAGAAAGGTTTTATTTTATAAACAGAAGACATAGGATAGAGGCTATAACCTCAAATGCCAGAAAGACAGAGAAAAATCAATAACTAACACTGTTATGTAGTAACACTTTCCTAAACATAATATCTTCCTGAGTATTTGATATTTTAAAATAAACCCTTAAAACCAGAAAGTCTATAAAGACATATATATTTCAAGTCCTATAAATCACAACTATCAACCCAGACTATTATACCCAGCAAAACTATCCATTAAAATTAAAAGGGAAATAAGTGAGAACCAGAAAAAGGAATTTGTGACTACTATGCTGACTCTAAAGATGATACAAGAAAGAATGTGTCAATCTGAATAGGTGAAGCACACCTAAGAAGTAACAGTTTACAAAGGTAATGTGGACTGGTTGATCTCAAAGACAGAGAGGACAAGGATGTTACTAGGCCTCTAGGTATACAGGCTATAGTATGGGCTGGAGAGTCCCTAGTGGAAAGCAAGCTTGAATCTGGGTCTTCACATCAATTCAGCAGACTCCCCAGCTGTCTTTCATTGCCTAGTTGTTTTCATGAGGACTAGTGTTGACTGACAGAGTAACACACACACACACACACACACACACACACTCCACAAAGAAAAACAAACAGTCAAAAAATACAGATAAAATTATGGGCCTCCAATTCTAGACACCAGTATCTAGAAAGGGTCCAGGTAGTTACCCCAGAGGTTATTAGTGATGTTTCTAACACTCAAAGTTTAGATGCCACAACTCTAGCTACCCAATTCAGAGGTACTGACTTTTAAAGCCCACTGTTTGATTATCAGCTATCAGAAAACGACTAAAATGATCCAAAAAGTGTCTGCCAGAAGATTCTTTGAAAATTACAAAAATGGTGGAAATAGTGGAAAGCAACTGGAGAGAAGATAACCTGAGAAGAGAAAGCTGCAAAGAGCCAAATCACTGAAACCGTGAGACTGACATAGGAAACTGCGGCCTACAGCTACAGAGTGCATGGCTTCTGACTTTAATGGTTCACCTCTTCTTCAAACCTGAGCAACTACAGTTTTCAGCTGTAAAATCTTGGAGATGTGCAGGTGTGGTGCACAGGATCTCACATCTGCTGACCCTTATTTCCATTCTAGTGGAGTGAAAGTGTCCAAGGCATCTGTTTTTTTTTTTTTTTTTGATAGAATTCAAATGGAAAACAATCCCCGGGCAAATCTAAAACCTATTTGAATGTTAATTATTTAAGAAATAATCACTAACATAAATCTATGAAAGTGAAAGAGAAAGAGAAAGGTGGTTAAGAGGTGAAAACAACCTGATAAGAAGCTGTCTGCTAGCCAGAAGAAACACCTCAAATGCAGTAAAAATTACAGTCATTAAAGCTATGAGGAGTCTCAGAGAATTAATCTGATTTGCTCCTGAAAACAATAGATCACAAAGGAGAAAATGTGAGAAGGACCACACATTCCAGAGAAAAGTGTTAGATCCAGACTGGAAGATGGAGGGGATATGAAACCCAGGGGCCTCTTGAATTGTGTTTTCAGACTTAAAAATGACATGATGATGGGGATTAAGAGAAAGGAGGGGCGCAAGAGATTTGAGGGGTTTTTATAAAACGTACAAGAAAACTGAGAAAATTGATAGCTTAATATCTGTTAGGGGTTGAATATAGTTGGATCAGGGCACAAGTAAAGGAATGCTTTAAAGTTACTGCTGAATATCCAATAATAGATATATTATGACTTCACTTAAAATAAAGATTTTTTAACCATTCATTGGTTGTGAAACTGTACCCAGTACTGTCCTTGTGATCTGAGCCCTATACCTTCATGCCATCAGGTTCAGAAGTGACCTCTTGTCCCCCCCAGGAAGGAAAAAGAAAATGCACTCTACCGTAGCTTGACGCTCTTAAAATCAGTCATTAATTCTATATCTGCTGCCACAAAATGTTTATATTTTTGTGCTCTATTTTTTGTGGGAGGGTCCACCTGTATTTCTGTGCTTTGATTGGTTAAATAAAGACCTGCCTGGCTTATAGTTAGGTCAACCCTTAGGTGGGCAGAGTAGACAGAACGGAAGTTCTGAGAGGAGAAGAAGGAAGGGCACAGAAGCCCCAAGCCACCATCGCAAATGGATGCAGGTTAGACCTTTCCGGTAAGTCACCACGTGGTGATTTACAGACTTTTATAATGGGTTAGTTTAATTTTGAGAACTAGCCAAGAAAAGGCTAATGATAATAAGCCAGGCAGAGTTTAAATGAATCCAGTTTGTCACGTGGTTATTTCGGGTGCAGCCAGCTGCTGAGCGGGCCAGTGGCTTGGGGCTTGGAAGCTGGGTGCGGGGAACAAACAACACGCACCCCCCTCTCCCCCCTATTTACAACAATTTTTATCATTCTTGTCAGCCATTTGTTGTGTAATTCCTTTAAAGCAATTTGTGGAGCTGGAGGAAAGGGTTTCGTCTTAGTAATACTCAAGAAAATCTATTTTTACACAAGTAACCCTTTACTTTTAATGTTCAGGACTAAGCCAGGCAAATTATGAGAAATTAATACTGAATAAATGGCACTTCAAAGTGTGATGCTGTTAGACATCCTCTTTCACACTGGTAACATCATTTTCAAGCATGAGAGTGCCGAACTGTATTAGAGAAAACTGGAGACATGATGTGAGTTGCTTTAATTCCCAGGCTCCTCTGTCGTCTGCCCCTTGTCATTACCTGGCTTATCACAGTATAGGGTCCCATCTAGGATTCGGTAGTGGGAAAATGGGATCTCATTTCCTTCTAGTCTCACAATAACTTTAAAAAGAGGATATCCCCACCTAGGTACTTAGGCAGCAGAGGAGAGGGTCCCTGAACTGGCCTTGTCACATAGTTACATTGATGAATATATTGATCATCACCATAGAAATTTCACCTGATTGATGGAGATAGAGTCAGAGACCCACATCCACATCAGAACAAAGGACTGGGCTCCCAAAGTGCAGTCGAAGAGCAGAAGGAGGGAGAAGATGAGCAAGGAAGTCAGGACAGCGAGGGACTGGCCCATCAACTGAGACAGGGTGCCTGATCTATTGGGAGCTCATCAAATCCAGCTGGACCAGGGATGAATGAGCATATTACCAAATCGGAGTCTCTGAATGTGGCTGCCAATGGGGACTGACTGAGAAACCAATGATAATGGCACGGGGACCTATCTCTTCTGCATGTATTGGCTTTTTTTTTCTTTTGAGAATCTAGTCTATATGGATGCACACCTTCCTAGGCCTGGATGGAGGGGGGAGGGCCTTGGGCTTCCCACAGGTCAGGATACCCTGCCCCCTTTTAGGAAGCGGGGGGGGCGGTGAGGTAGTTGGGGAGTGGGAGGGCCTGGGACAAGGGGAGTAATTGTAAATCTCTCTTTTAACAATAAAAAAAAGAGGAGTTCAAGGCCCACTTTTGTATTTCATACTTATGGTAAGAAGTAATTGTTTAGGTTGCTTAAATTTAAATGTCCTCAAGGGTGGGCAATTAAAAGGTACCTGAGACTTCCCTTCAGGAGATTTGCAATCTCTTGACAGCAATAAACATTTTGCTAATAGCTTGGTTGAATTTTTCAAATCATTAGAACCATTTTCAAATTAAATAAAATATTTACACCATATGAATATTGAAGTGTAATTCCTCTGTTTTAACTCCTTATTTCATTTGATAAAGTTAAAAAAAAACATCAGCAACAAAAACAACAACTAGAAGCTTTATCATTGTCACACTGATAGGCCACATATTAAAATCTAAAGGTATCACATATTGGTTTGATAAATACAAATAATAAGGAGGAAAAAGATTTATAGTTAATAACCTGTGGTTTCTAGCATAACTTAACAGTAATAATATTCAATGACAAATGATAGAGGGTCTGTCTTTAAATTAAGTTTTAACTAAATTTTACAACACAGAGAAGTTTTATTTCTTTGCTATTTATTCTCAAGTTTTCAGTGCTGTAGGGAGTTGGCAGGATATTAATGCACATTTTAAACAACAAAAAACATGATATATCTGAAAATATGTGTTGTCTTTCTACTCATCCTGCATGTGTTAATTTGCTGTTGCAAAACAATTTATATTCCTAGGGGAAGAAAAGATTTCAACAACCAATATCTAATAGTATAGGAATTTTGCCCACAACCTTTAAAAAGATCTACTTGCATGGATTACAAATGTCTTCATCGCAGCTTATTTATCGTGGCTGTTTGTTTTGCATTATTGTTCGGGCCCTCCCTGATGAGGGTGCTTCAAGTCCAAGTAGTGAACTCAAGATGCAGCAACTCAATAAAAACTTTAATTAATCAGGATATAAGCAAAGTATATAAAACTGTCACACACTGAGGAAAGTATAAAATATTCTAATTGAAAGTGTCATCTCTTTGGCGGAACACTTTCATTCTCTTTTACTACATTCTCACACAGTTGTCCTTCAGTACACAAGAAAATACCAAGGGAGAACAGCCCGGGGAGATTGGGGCATAGCCGAAAACAAGTCTACAGCACATTAATACTTAATGATCGTTTTTAACAACACACATATAAAGTAATTTGTGAGCAATAACAACCACAGTTCTCTACAGGATTCAATGTAATGTACAGTGTAGCACTGTCTGAATCTGCATCATGAGTCATCTTTTCATTACTTAACTCGGGGATGAATTAGGCAAACCCACAAAGTAAAACCCAGAGAAACGCTGACACTTTACCTAAAATATATTAAAACTTCTATACGTATGTTAAACAAATTTAAACTCCACGGCTAAAACATCTAGAGTTCAAGTCTAATAAATGGCGACAACAGGGTCTTTTGAGGTTTGTAGGAACAAAGATCTACCACAAGGAGGTATAGTAGTTCAACAATGAACTTGCATAGGTCACAAAGCCCCATACTGTGATGCCACAAATACTTCATAATGACAAGGCAAAGAATCACTGCCTGGCCTTACCTGTTTTCTGAGGCCCGATTACAAGGAATTTTGGTAAATGATCACACGTTTTCTCCCTGGACCAGATGTCTTTGTGTCGCTTATCGTCGCATGGATTCTGCAAGAGAGAATAACACACCTTACTGAATCCTGATATTTGACTGCTATGTCTTAACAATGCTTCAAGTAAGACCTGATGAGAGTCTTGCCTGAAATCCCAGAGCTGGGTATTACATCCCGTTCTGATGTACGAACTGATTCTCAGTTCCTTTCCTCGAGCAGTGTTTAGCTGGTTCCCCTATCCAAGGCCACAGAGACCACAGCCTCAAAATCAATCTCTGTGATATTTGTGTGATTTATGACAGATAATAACTGAGACTCTACTCTGTCTGTGGGTTGAGTTTTATCTGTGTCTGTGCATCGAAGATTCTTTAACTTGACTGAGCCTCACTTGACTCTAGTTTCACAGCTTCTTTTTTGTTTTTTGTTTTGTTTTCAGCACTGAAACATCTATATATTAGAGGTTGGGTACTTTATTTTCAATACAAGAAGACTTTCTTTGGGAAATGTTTCTAAAGGTATTACCTGTTAGATGAGTTGTTTGAATTATGATATTTCCTATCACATTGCCAAATATAGGTTTAAAAAATCAGTTTCCAATATTGCATTCTTTCTAGGAGAGAGTAGACATTTATCCAATTAACAGTGCTAGATCTGTCAAGAAATGTTTACACAAATGACCCTTCATTTTTCAAATATAGAACAGACTAAATTTTTTATGTTATTTCATAATATGTTTAATCTCACCATTTAAATCTTCATCTCAAAAAATAAGAGGGTGAAACAGTAAATGCCCTACCAAGTACTTAGGATTATAAATACATGTCACTATGTTTTTAAATATATTTTTAACTTTTGTATTCATATAATAAAATTATTTTCTCCAAGTAACATTTTGGCATATTTTTCAAAATGTGTCAAGCTTTTTACTCATATTATTCAGAGGTCACACAGAGCTTCTCCTTGGCCCGTTGGCATGATGCTCTTTGCACCAGATGGAAAGAGGACACTCTGGCTGCCTGGGTCAGAGAAAGGCACTTGAGAGGGGGAAAATTTGATTAGCCATATATACGTGTGATCCCAGGTACTTTAGCTGCAAAAGTGGAGTTATAAAGATTATTAGTTCAGGACTAGCTAAGACACTGTCTCAAAACCAGTCCAAACCAGAGTAGAGACATGATGGAGTTCAAGAATGCAAAGCTCGAGTGTTAGAGCTGCAGGCATGTGAATAATGCTGCAACATTTTGCTGTGGCAAAGGTGAATTTCACTTCTTTAACCCTTACTGCTAAAATGAAAGCAGAATGCTTGATCAGTATCCTTTGGGGTTTAGAGGCAGAGATATTTGTAGAAATCTTTGAATGTGGCCATAGAGTGAAGAAGGGGTTTCAACCCTGTATCCTACAAGACTTGAGACTATGGCATCCATTGCCATACAATGCCTGCCAAGCCACTGAAATGAGATCCAGCATATGTCACATACCCCTAAGTGTTTATGACACAGTCTATCATTGAAGTAGATAACTCAAACAGTTTCTGATATGTGGCCAAGCTCTGGAAGAAAGAGACTTTTCCAGTTGATAATGTAATGATATGATTATTTTCCTTCTCAGAAATTTGTATACATATCCCGCAAATCAAAATTCTAGTTATATCCAGGAACACTTCTTTATAGGATAAAAGTGATACATCGGGATTGGTCTTTAGCAGATCCAAGTTTCTCTAACTAGCAAGTATCAATGCTTCTCTGCCACCTGCATTTTCCCGTAGATGCCTCTCAAGTTGCTCATTTCTGACTTTCATGATAGGTTTTCTATAATCAGGTGTGATTTGTGGGAGGGCTGACACATATTTTGGCAGCAGCCTAAAATGGACTCAAAAATGTAGTTTTATATGAATGGTTCCTACAATTACGACTTAACAGACCCTTTAAAATGGCAGAATTTGGGGTATTACAACAAATTTTAGAAGACCTGGAGGTCTTTACACTTGGAGGTATGTTTGAGCCAATCATCATAAGTAAAATAGCCACCATATTTTGAGAAAGGGACACTCAGTCTGCTAGGTCACTGGGTGCACCACAGTTAGCTAACTGCAAATTGTAAGGGACAGCAATCATGAGAGGAGAAATGTTGGATGACAACCAGAACAGAGTCTACTAGTGTTTTTGCCTCATAGATTAAACTATCTTTGTTTGCTCTGGCACTGCCTCTTTCTGACAGAATGCCTGGAGAAATTCATAAAAGGAGAGCCAGTAGTGCAGAACATAGGTATTGTTATAGCAGCTGGTCCTGAGACAGTACTGGAGCCTCCAGGAAAGACTTCTAGTCATGGAAGAGTGAGCCCAAAGTGAGAAGGTCCAGAAGAGAAGACAAGGAGGGAAGAAAATGTATTGACACTAACATTGGCACCAAATGTAGCAACTGAGTTACAGATCCTCACGGCAAACATCTTCTGGGTTTCCCTAGGAAGTAGGTTGTCGGAAATCTTGTGAAAACTGCCTGATTGTAGTGAACCATTAGAAGATACAAGGAAGTGACAGGACATGTGGTATTTCCTGCGGAGGATGCTTTTCTGTCTGCTGGAAATGGCAACTGTGTTGCTTCACACTGCTTCTCCAGGCAACTGAACCTCCCAGACCTTCAGCTGTAAATGTTTGGGGAAAGGGCAGATTGGAAATTGCCCTTAGCTGGGCAGTCTGACTGGCAGGGCATACTATGCATCTCCCTCCTGCTCTCCACTGGTGGTCTGTATCTAATACCTAATATGAGGGTACAAATACACCCTCTCCTCTCAGAAGGCACAGTTGTCTGTATGAGTAGTCTTCTGTGAGGGCAAGGCAGGGCTAAACTTTGGTGAAGTCATATTCTCACTTAGAATTTTCCCTTTTGTCTGTCCATAATTTCCCTTATGGATTTCCCCCCAAAATGTTACCTCTGTAAATCCCTCTAAAGAATACTATTTATGGCAGGGGCCATTCACACCTCATACAGTTTGAAGATGCCCACGTTCTAAACAAACTTTACCCTCTGACCTCCTATTGATACTACCATGAAACATAAATATGCAAATACTAGTTGTTTCCTCTTTTTTATTTGAAAATTTCATATATTCATATTATGTGTCTTGATCAAATTATTCCCATGTCAACACCCCTTTTCTTGCCCAAATTTATGTGCTCTGTTTTTAAAATCCACTGAGTTTATTTAATGCTGCCTGTAGCTGCCTGAATATAGGATGATCTACTGGGGTATATGTCACTTCTCATAGGCTAGATCCCTGAAGAAGACTCTCTCCCCTAGTAATTATCGACTCCTATTGCTCCTCAGCCATGGTGAGAATTCATCTCTACGTCCCCCATCCATGCTAGTGTTTTGTATGGTATGATCTTGAACAGGCCTTGTAGATGCGCACTGTGATAAGTGATAGGTACACAAGAACTGACATGTGCACTATGAACTTATACCTGCAACTGCCTGTTGTATCCAGAGAGCAGTTTGGTGCTAGTCACCTAGTACTTCTGAATCTCACAAGCTTTCTCTACTCTCTCTTGCTCCATTTCTGAGTCTTGGGAGGGGAAATGACATATAGATGTCACATTTTTGGTTAGATACCAATAACTCATAAAGACAATTGAAGTGTGTGATAATTTACTTTGGAAAAGTTTAAGCCATATTTCTTAGAGTTTCAATAAAATCATCCATAGAAAATGCTAAAAGTGAAGTGAAATGCAGTATGTTAAAGTTGAAATTCCTTCTTTTAAAAAATATAAAGAGCAGGCATTCTATTTCAAATTGATTATCATCTGTTTTATAATATTCCCTTTGTTATCCAATCTTCTACCCTCCACAGTCTAGGCTTAGCTTAACCTCTAGCTATGTTTTCCTTGGTGGCAAAGAAAGTTGGGCTTTCTTTCATCTTTCTAACATTTTATTTTATTTAATAATGGAATGTTTCTTATTGTGCTTAGTACACAGGTCTCCAAACTAGAGATTATATTTTAAAATCTCTCTTGAATCTGTCTTCTAATGAAAAGGTCTTAAACAATTGAAGGAGAGACAAATGATATAAAGACTCCCTGTTAAGGCTAACGCCACCATCTTTTTGTCTCAATTTTTTTTTGTTTCAGTTATTGTCTATAATTAAATGAGCCTGCCTACACTCATCGGTAGAGACCGTAGGTAGCAGAGCTTTCTGGCCCAAGGAACTAGATTATGGTCTGGAACAGACATCTCTTTCCTACAATGATCTCTTTACCATAGTTACAGAGCTGAGAATCACATTTCCATTTTTCTTCAAACAGGAATATTTTAATGTCACTGCACATTCCCAATACTCTAAAGTAATGTGTTTCAAATTTCTTTTCTGTAAAAAAGTAATAATAAGGATCTTATAATGGAATGTGGATCAATATACTCCTTGCTTCAACTGGAATATTTTGCTGTGAGTTGTACTAAAAATGCAGCTGAAAGAATCAGTGATCTTTAGGGAATAAAGTAGATGTACCCTTTGCATATGCTTCTTCTCTCCCTGGTGTATCAGCAACAAATGGTTTAAGCCGGGCTGCTCTTGGACCATACTGAGCAACACTGCTGGGATTAAGATCACTCAGACCACCCAGTGCATTCGTCACTTCACGTTCATTATCACAGAAGTGGGAAAGTCTGCTTCAGAATCTTTGAATAATTTATTGTCCTGTTCAAGGCCCAAATTTTCAAACAATTCATAATCAAAGTTTTACCATTTTTTTTCTGGCTTATGCTAATGCCCACTTCAAACTTCCCTCAGCCCAGTCAGCAAGAACAAGAACCCAGGGGGCTTGCCATGTTTTAATTAATGTTCTTAAATCCCTGGACATTAGCCTCTTTATTTATAAAATAGTGATTAATAGTTTCTACCACATGTGGTTTTTGTACCCATTAAATTCATTACTACTTCTAAAATAATAAAATCATGTTATATATCAGAAAATGGATATTATTATATTTCATATCAGCCTTTTCCTTCCTTTTGGCTTTGTAATACATCTTGAACAAAGGGAATTTAATTTAACCATTGGATTATGTTATGAGCAACAATCAATAGGTCTATCTCCTTTCCCTTTAACCATACACCATCTCCTCCTGCTTTGTCTATGATATTTTTGTGTCATACTTTCTTCATATTTCAACACCTAAAATTATTTTGTTCATCCTTCCAATAATTTTATACAGTTAAATTATAGCTACAGTTTGTCAGAAGTCCATCCTCAAGACTGTAAATTCTCTGAGCACGAGGCCTCCATCTGTGTTCTCCATTGCTACAGTCTAGCCTATGAGATATTTAGTATATGCTTGTAGACTGAAGACTCACGTCCAGACTTCCAGAAGGCATAAAAAGCATTGTGGAGCAGGTTCAGACTGATTATATGTTCAAGAAGGCTACCTTAGACTCACTTACATAGTGCATGTCTTTCTTGTCCTGATTTCTACCTTAAAACTGATAAAAAAGCTTTCTAGGCTAATAAGATGATTGAGTAAAGGGGCTTGACACCAAGCCTAACAATCCAATCCAAGTTAGATTTTTTTAAGAATTCGTATGATGAAATCAGAGATCCAGCTTTCCCCAGGTCATCCTTTTCCTTCCATGTGTGCTACCCATGTACAAAAATAAAAGTTTTCTCTTTCACACACACACACACACACACACACACACACACACAGAGAGAGAGAGAGAGAGAGAGAGAGAGAGAGAGAGAGAGAGAGAGAGAAACCCATAGTTGATAAATAATAATAATAGTTAAATTGATGTAATTCTCAGATATTGTATTAATAGATACAAGGTATAGATGCAATTATCTGGTGCTAAGATGGTGGAATACCCACTGCTTCAAATGCTTCATTAATATTAATAGTTTACATCCCTTCAGATCTTCCCACAGGTTTGTTATGCTTCTGGCCAAGTGCTCACAACTTAGAAGACTGCCTTTTTTTTTTATATCTGTGTTCTATCTTCTTGGATCATTCCATTTATATGTATTTCTGCTGTCAACCTTTCCCGGGCAACCTTTTCCACCTTGCCTGTTAATTGCAACTCTATTGACAAAACATTTGCATTTTCTATTTTATATTCTGGTAGTAGTTGTTTAGACGTTCCCTATGCTGAGTTTCAAGATATTGTCTCATTATTTCAGTACCAATGAATATGATATTCAACTTTTATTGATTACATTTAACATTCCAGGTATTTGCTTGACATAGATTATTTCTAATCCTCAGTGTAACTTGGCAAGACATATTTTATTATCCCTTCTTTATAGCTGAGGAAGATAAGATGCAAAGGGCTTTATTTTGGTCACACCGGAAGTTAGTTCAAATTTGTAATATGAAGCTGGTTTTATCTCTGGAGCTAAATTTTGTGTATGCATGTATGTTATCTATATCTATATCTGTCTAGAGAGTGAGAAAGAGAGAGGAGGGAGAAGGGAAGAGAGAGAGAGAAAGAGATAGGATGGGGAGAATGTGTGTGGTGTTGGGGGAGAGGACAGGACAAAAAGACAGAGACAGAGAATGCAGTTCACAGAGCCTTTCCAGGGGCAGAAGGCAGAAAACGGCTCTTGGAACTTTTATACTCTTTCCTGTTGCTGTTGTTTTAATTTTAAAATTCAAGACAGGACAGGGTACTTGTGCAGATTCCTTCTTATTCTGTAATATGCTTGTTCCCTCCATAACTTAAGTAAACATAATAATAAACCAAAACAAACAATTAGTTACTGCCTTATGCATTTAGCAATGTATATATATATATATATTTTAATGTTGAAAAGAAAATTAAAATAAAATTACTGCAGTCAACTTATGGTTACAGTGCCAGTCTGAAAATCTGCTGCTATGCCCTCACAAGGACAAAGTGACTCAGGGGTGGGGGTGGGGGAGGTTGGTACATGGACTATATGAAGTAATTTTATTTTTCAGTGAGTAAGGTAGGAAGGTAAAAGATTCTCTGAAGCAAAAGGCAAGACTTACAAACTGAAGGAAAGGCTAATGAAATCATCCAAAGAACTAAAACACAGGTTTTGAAAACATCATGGCACCTGTTTCATTTTGAAGGGCATGGGCAGGAAGATGACTTCTGTTCTCATGAGACCTCATCAGCCCAAATCTGCATTTCCCTTGCCTCTGGGTAATTGCTTTGTTCCTCAGTTCTCCACTCTTCTCTCCCAGGTCACTGGGGAATTATCCTTTGGGAACTGGTTAGCCTCATGTGGGTCCCATGCCTGTTTCAGGTAGCCAGGCTCTATCCAGACCCTAATGGTCTAGATAGAATGGTCATGAAGAATACTTTCACGAACTGTTAACTCTACCAAGTTTTTTCCTTTCTTTATTTCCCTTCAACTTGCCTCTTGCTGTTCCACCCTCACTGAAGGAGTGATATAAAAACATGTTTTGAACTATTACTTTTATCCTCCTTACATGACAGTGTTGTTTTGTAACTTCTGCCTATTACATTTCTGCTTTGCACACATCTGTAAAGATCTGTTACCCAGCCTTCATTGCACAGTGGAATGACTTCCAACTTTCTGTCTTTCACTGTCACTTATGCCTAATACAATCCACATACACTGATGAGATATTTTAATAAGATAGGGATGTTTATTCTCAATGCTTCAATCAACAAATCCTTGTGGAGCATCTGGGAAACAGACACCAACTCAGATTCCGACTCTATTTGTACTTTAAGAATCCTCTCTTGAGTTCTGCAAGCTCTGGAAAGTCCAGCCTTCCTGAGAGCATTGATCCTTATGAACTCTGCACTGAGCTCCGGCGACTCCTGGTGGTCTGGTTGTTTTTCAGAGTTCACGCTTCCATCATCGAATAACAGAGGCATGCAAGTGTCAGGCTATGGGTTAGGGCTGGTGGGAAAATGCCTTGTTTCTGTGTGTGACTGAGGTAGATGAACATTTTAACAATGCTATTGTAAGGACAAGGTATCTCTAATTTATCCAAAATACCTTCCTTACTATATTAGACCCATATTTATTAAAGTGAATGGTTCATAGAAAAACCCAGAAGGAGTTAATTTAATTCTATGGCTTCCTTTGTTAACAAACAACTATAGTCCCTTTTACATAAAACTCTGTTATTATTTGCATTTTTATGAATATCCTACAGGAAATAAATAACCAGCTCAAAAAATCTGGGTCTTTGAACTTTCATGAATCATTTGATTTATTACATGATTATTCATTCAGTGTAACATTCAAGTCACTATAACTTTTTTAAAGCATACACAAGTTTCTTGTTTGTAATTAAATAGGGTGCTGAATATATTTTATGATTACTTTAGTTCATAAAGTATGAAAATAGTATAACTTTAATTTTTAAGGAGGTCTCTGTAAGTTATTTTCACTGACTTAGGAAGTATTTCTGTGGTCAGTTTAGTACATGACAAGAGCATATCTGTAAATGATTGATGGGAAAATGAACACCCAAGACTTATGTCATCATTTTCAGTTGTCACACTCTCTGACAGCTATGGAAAATATCGGTGCTGTACTTCACTAAAAATTAAATAATTAAGATTGGGGAGAATTATTTCCATATTTGAGATACAGTCCTGAGAGTGTAAGAAACAGTGTTGCTGATAAGTGGAAGAGATGTAGGGTATGCATATATTAGCATATATATTAGACATATATAGACAACTTTTCACTGGAAAAAATTATTAAGATAACTTAATTGTTAGCATATCTTTAGTTGATAAAAAGTGAAGTCTCCATCATAACTATGTTGACCAGTTCACTAGGAAGGATGAAACATAGACAGACCAAACCCTAAAATTATTGTTTTCTTCTTGAAGTGGGGTAATTATACACTGATAATCCTTTCTTTAGTTTCAGCTATAAACAAGCTCAGCCTCTTGCCTTGAAGGCATAACTGCTCACTGACAGAAGCCCATTCAGAGTCTCCCTCTCTCAGAGACAGATCATTTTCCTAACAGTATGTCTTCCTATTCCTTGTTGTTCTGCAGAAAGGATTTCTGGGATTATCTTGGTAAATCATGTTTCTTTACCTCTTTCCTCCCTCTTTCAATTTGCTGAAACAGCAACTCCAGTGGATTTAGAAGTATCTAGCAGGTTGAGATTCTCCTCAAAGTTATATCTATAAAGATATTTGCTGAACTGTTTGAATGAGGAAGAAAGACCTCTAAACAATGTTATCATGCCATGGCCTAGTGGACCAAGATGAATATAAGGTGAAGAAGGAAGCTAGCTCTAATTCCTCTGTCTCCTGGCCCACCAAGCTGCTAGACTCCATTATGCCTTCACTGCCTCAGTGGGCTGCTTTCAATTATAACAGTGCAATTTATTTATTTATTGGCTAAGAAGTGATGTGATTGGACATTTTGTCAATGTGACAAGAAAAGCAACTGACAGAGACTCACAGTCACCATGTAGCTCAGCTAGCCTTGAATTTGTAATGTTTCTACTTTAGCTCTCCACAGTACTGAGAGCACATCCATAGAATGCCACTACTGGTTTGAAGGTTTCCTTTGTTTGCTTCCTCCCTGCCCTCAGAAGGCATCACTCTTTATCACAGATGAAGTTCAATTTCCCAAAAATTTTCCAACGTTACCTGAGGACATCTACCTGTGCCTAGGTTTTCCTCTTTATACAAGAAGCAACTCTGCTGCTTCTGCCATTCTCTCTATACACCTCTTTCATTGTGTATCTGTTGTGGGATTTGCATGTAAGTGGCTCTTGTACCATTAAGTTGTGTGTGTGTCTGTCTATCTATCTATCTATCTATCTATCTATCTATCTATCTATCTATCTATCCATCTATCCATCTTTCTCTCTCATTATCTCTCTATATATATATGGATTGTATGTTGTACAAAATAAGCATGGCTGCAATTATGAATGGTGATATTGCAAGCAAATTATAAATAAGCTATAAAGTGGTACAGATAGTAAAAATATGAAAACAAATTTACAATACTATTTTTTAACACAATAAAGAGCTATTGCAGTGTGTAAATCTCAAAGTTTCCTTTGTTCTGTAACTATTTCTGAAGTTTAGGTTTTGCAAATTCCCTATGAAGCCATCATCAGATTTTTCTGAGCTTCAAGACAGAGCCTGTGCCAGAAGGAGACTTGTCTTTCTAAATGTAAAACCACCAAACTGTGTCTGAGCAGGAACAAGAAAGCCTGGATTTAGTCCCAGATCATCTCTAATGAGTCTAGGGACTTTTTTTCAGTTCCCAAGACTGGATTAAATGTCCAAAACGTGTTCTGTTGTTAAAATCTATAACTTTGTGTCAGCATTCAGTTATTACTTCAACAGACAAATATTAATAGCAGGGACAGTGCTGTTTTGTGATTTGTTTATAATCCCAACATTCAAATCTCATCATTTTTAAATAGAAACCAAAGCTTTGATATATAGAGTCAACCACAGTGCTAGCCACCTGCCATTAAAAACTGGGATTTTCTTCCCCACATCTCTCTCTAACTCTGGAGACACAAGCAGAAGTATAGAAGACAGTTCTTTGAGAATTTCTCTGGATACACAGCAAGCAAGAATCCACTCCATGTGTAGATTCTGTTCACAGTGAGACTCCTGAGTGGCTGAAGGCAGACTGAGGCTGAGCTAACATGACAGTTGAGAGCTTAAGAGCATCGATTAGAGCATGTGTGAATTTGACCTTTCAACTACCTCCATGTTTGTGACTTTGGTTCTTGTAATAGGTTTTGCGTGTGTGTGTGTGTGTGTATGTGTGTGTGTGTGTGTGTGTAAGAAGAAAATTATTTTATACACTCTGCAGTGATTATTCTATCAAAACAAAAAGGGATATTGCTTTATCCCTTAAAAGGACCCATGAGTATAATTTGAAAACTTACAAATGAGAGACAAAGTTGATGAGGAGCCAATGTGGGAATTACATTTTCGTGGGCATGGATATACATGCCTGTATCAAGCAGCTTTGGGAGTATCTTTTGCCCGTAGGGTATTTTGTAGCTGCTGGTTATGCTGCCTATTGGCAGATATTCACATTGCACTTTTTAATTAGGTGACAAAGCAGTCCCACATATAGAGTAGTTGGTGCTAATGAAAATTTACATAAGGAACTTAAGGAATTAAACAGATGTGAAGATTACTATTTTGCACTTTTTCTTTCTATTTGGAGTCATAAAAAAGTGTGAATTGAAATGTAAAGAAAAATAGCAGTTGATTTCCCTCTACCAGCGAGGAGTACTAAATAAGAACTTATCCTCATAAATATAAAAAGGTTTCTGAATGTTTCATTTTCAGAATCTGTAACAACAACAATGATATACTATTTGTCTATCTTAATTCTCGGTCATGATGAGAAAAGTGTAAAATGTTTACCAGCTATTTCTGGTTTTGCTTACATGTTAAAATGAGGGTAATTTCTATTTCATTGGATTGCTATCACCAATGCGAATATGAAAGTAGATACAACCATTGGACGGGTATTCAGAGTCTTACGTACTTTGCCATCACTTCCCAAATTTCACTTTGATATTACTTTTGATTGGCAAAGTTTATCCACTTTTCTGCAATAAGTCAAATGCTCTCAACATCTCATCCTCCCTCCTCCACACTTGCACAGTGAGGAGTGCATACCCTTATCTGCATCCACACATATGCACATCCACACAAAACAGATCAATCAATAATTTTAAAAGGTAAATATCAATACTGATGATATACAAACATTATCAGAATGCTTTTGTTGTTATTGTTGAAAGTTCAAACAATTTGATAAAATACAGCTCAGTGTTTAAGAAACTATGTTTTTCCTAAAAGACAGATTAGAGCTTGGAGCCACTGAGATGACTGATCATTTGCATGTCAACGATCTATCTAAGGCACTTATTAATTTGGGTTGTTTATTGATGTATTATATATTTTGGCTATTAGCTTGGTGTGTTTGTGGGACTCCCAGCAGTAGAAGTAGGCATGTCTCTGACTCTTGACTGCTCTTGGGACTCTTTTCCTCATGTTGGATTGCCTTCTCCAGCCTCAATATGAGGTCTTTTGCCTTGTCTTACTATATCTTATTTTGACCTCTTTGGCTGTCATCTGTTGGAAGCATATCTTTTCTGAAGATTAAACGGAGGAAGAGTGGATCTCAGGGAGAGGGGAGGTAGTTGGGGGAACTGGAGGGGTCAAGCTAGGGGAAACTGTGATTGGGATTTATTGTATGAGGCAGGAATCTATTTTCAATTAAAAACATCATATGTAGACACAAATATATATACATTTGCATGCAAAATAATTGATATTCATTATATTAAGCAGTGTACTGTAAACCCATGTGGTGGATGGCTGCTCATAATTTAACTAAAGAGGACATGATTTGAGGCAACAGTTTATTTTTAAACACAGTAAAAATCATCCACTGAAGAAGAGATAATGTTGTATTTTATTCTTCATTTTGTGCCCCAGAGCTAGCTTTGCTGTATACATGGCAGATCCTCAATGAACATAGCAGGAGAGAATCCCTGGCCATGTAGACACAGCACTGTATGGTGTAATTCATGGAATAAAGGGCAGCAGTCTGGAAGACGGGAAATGGGGACGATTTTGAAGTTCCGTTTTGCAGTAATTTCTCATTAATGATGATGCTACCTCTCTGCCGACTGCTTAGCAGGGGAACATCTGATCTGCTCTCTGCAGCCAGCTCATTGATTGGGTGGGTCGATGCAATCTGATGCATAAAGAACTGAGTAAGTGGGAGGCAGTGCTTCCCAGATAGCTGCTAAGAAGAGATAGCTTACATTTGATGCCTTCAAGCTGTGTGGCCTCACATAGAGGCAGATTAGAAGTAAAAGCCATCTTAGAACTGACAAGTCTCCCTTTTATCGATAGGCTGAACATCACTGAAATTAGACTTAGAGAAAAGTGAAATACACCAAACAGACTCTAAATCCTTATGAGCATGGGCAAGGGCTTGCTCTTTCCTTTTTATGTAGTGTTCATATACACATTAGGGTTTGGAGCCAGGCTCTTGGGCTACAGAAGCTCTTTTTCTGTTTCTGGTTTTAGCTTTCTTAGCTGCTCATTTTACAACTAGCTAGCTAGTACTGATATCACATGGAAGTCTAAAGCATTTGCTTGGTCAGAACCCCAACAATAAAACAATAAACCCCATCCTTATTGCCAAGTTTCTAAATGAATTGAACAAGCAAGCAAAATAAAACTACACATCTAAACATAAATTTTAAGAGATACGAAAACAATATTGAAGAAAATACGACAATTGGAAAAGGGAATAATTTGTATTAAGTATACATTTTAATATATCCTAACATATTTATCTGATTTATTTAATATAATTTTTTAATAATTTCCTAATACAAATTTGACAGTAACAATTGCTAATGTTTTTCCTCCCCATTGAGAGAAGGTATAATGTTACCTGCCAGAGAGGGTCTTTCTGCTCTGGGAAGAGCTCAAAGTACTTGTGGGCCAGTTGTACTGGAGGCAAAGTCTGCAGTTTCAAGTTGGTCCAGCTGTGTACAAAGTTGGCCAAGTTCACAAAGGTGTATAAGCCTAGACGGTCATTCCCGTAGTTAGATAGATGTGTCATGAAGATGCTGATCTGAAAGAGAAATGAAAACAACCACTCAGTATTGTAAGTTTGCCCTTCAAAAGGGGCAGGAGATGACTCAGGAAACATGTCACCTCACTTTAGAATAGTAAGGGAGGTGCAGATATAGTTTCGGGGGGAATCCATGTAACTTTTTTCTAAATTACCACTTTAAATTCCTGTTCAAAATATGACTGAATTAGAGATTTGGCATGAGTCCGTTTCTAACCAGAAGTATAGTGCCCATTTCAATAACAGTTTCGCCCTATTGTGAAGTCAATATCATGACAGCCCAAATCAAATAATTTCTGGAATACTCAGGAACCAAAACTAAATTGCCTGTAAAGTATAACAACTGTTCCACTTATTTTCTGATGTAGATGCATTGTGATGGAATTAGGCTGGAGGAAACTTGTATCTTTGTGTTATAATGAGGCTTTTATTTGTTTCTTCACTGAAATAAAGGTTAAAGAAACGATAAGTCTTTGAGGAGATGGGTGAGTAATTGAATCATTGCACATCACACATACAGAAATGTTGCAGGGTGGTACACAAATACACACAGTTTTTATGTTTTGATGGATGCATTAAAAATAAATTTAGTTTAAAAACCAGTTTTGCAAAGGTATTTTTTTTGCATTAGCCAAAAGGTACCATGCTCATTAATGTTTTACAACTTTTCAGACCTCATGTGGGCTCTAAAATATTCGGCAACTTCAGTGCTGTTCTTTGTATGCCATAGACAAGGGGAAAGTGACACAGTTCTTGAGAGACCACGCAAAATTTGCATGGTGTTAAATATATAACCTAATATGCAGTCCACCAGGCATTGCAGCAGTAACTCAAACACTAAATCAAAGGGAAAAAAGAGATTATTATGCAATTCTGAAAAAGAATCAATCATTTTCTAACAACAATAACTTATACTTGTTTTAGTTCTCATATTATTTTTGAACACATGCATTTTAAATTCTAAATAGGTTTTACTGTTAGGTAGATCTACAAGTATTTCAGAGAAACCCAAATATTCCAATTATGGGCTATTAACTTCGTTTTAAGATAACAGTTCCAGAGTTCTGCAAAGACTAGTATTAGAACACGTATCTGAAATTGAGCGGTTGCAAATATAGGGTAAAAGCCAAGAATGTGGCTAGTGTTTTGTGTAGATGTTCAGTTTCTCTTCCTTCAGAGACGTTTTTCACTTGGTGTGGTTGTTCTTATTATTTGGGAATAAACAATAAAATTAGAAACACAGCAGTTATTCCAAAACCATTTTCATAGCAGCATCAGTAGGGATAGCAGTCCTCATAATACAGGCCCATTCTTCCCAGGATCCACCATGTTCACTGAACAACTATAAATGTCCAGAAAGGAAGTATTTTATCTTAAAAATCTAAGAGCATTGTCTCGCACTAGGAATATAATAAGTTATATTCTGTCAAGAAATTCTAATTTCAAGAATGAGTTTCATAATTTGAAGAACTTTTCACTTCGCAAAAGATGTTATCTTTCTGTCTGTCATACTAGAACACTGAAAAGGTCCCCAAAGACAGTTAATTAAAATTACCTTCCAGGCCTCACACACACAAAATAAAAAAAGAGAGAGAGGATGAGAATTTTGCCTATTGATCTTAGTGCCTCCAAATTATAAAATTTCGCAAATTATACAGAACTCACCTGTGGTAGGTATGAATCTAAAACTCTCACATATATGAAATCATTAAATCCTTGTCATGCTCTTACAAGGTAGGTAGTTTTATAAACTTCACAGATGAAGAAATAGAATACAAGAGTAGTTAAGTAATTGGTCTAAGTCTCTATTGAGGAAAGTGTAGAATAGGAATTGAATTCCCAAACCCAACAACAAGCTGTGGACATGCACCTTCACTTAAGCATTTTTTATGCATTGAATTTAATATCATCATTTAAAAAGAAAGAAAGGAAGGAAGGAAAAAAGAAAGGAAGGAAGCGAGAAAGAGAAGAAAGAAAGAAGAAATAGAAGAAAGGAAAAAGAAAAATTCTGTAGAAGATGTTGGGGAAAAACCCATGTGTTATTTTGAGAACTCACATGTTTTTCTTTCTTCTTGAAATGGAATGACAAAAGGTAACTAACTTAAGGCTTATTTTCAGTACTAGAGATTGAACCTAGGGCCTTAGTTCTGCCACTGATCCATATCCCTAAGCTCCTTTTTATTTATTTATTTTTTTATTTTTGTTTAGACACTGGGTCCTAAAAAGTTTCCTAGATTTTCCTGGAACATACTTTTTTAGTTGGCTTTTTTAAAATTTAATTTATTTTATTTTATGTGTATGGTGTTTTGTCTGTATGTATGTCTATGTACCACATGCATTTCTGGTGCCCCTGGATGACAGAAGAGGGTATTGGATTCCACGGAACTGGAGTTACAGATGGTTCTGATACATCATGTGGATGCTGGGGACCTCTACAAGAGCAATAAGTTCTCTTAACTGTGGAATCATCTCTCCTAAGCTGCCTTTGAATCTGCATTTCTCCTCTCTCAGCCTACTGAGTACCTGTGATCACAGCTTTTTTTTTATTTCTGAAATCTTAGATGCAAGGCACTTAAGACAATGGACAGAGTGTTACATAATATAAACATATGAAGATAATAGCATTGCTTTCATATTCTTTTCCATTTTTCTTCTCTGGGGTTATAATCAAAGATTTATACTCTATAGGTCCAAAGAAGGGATATTTACAAGAAAGTAATTTGCATAGTGACTTTATTTAATTTACGTGGAAATTTAAAGTAAATTACTAAAACATCAGTTGGCACACTTTTTTTTTAAAAACCCTAAATACATTTGATATTATTTGAAAAAAGATTGGGTGCCCATTCCACTGGTTTGTTCATTCACCAATCTCTCAGTCTTACACTTTTATCTCAAGTAGAAAGAGAATTTACTGCAGGGCCCTACTGTGTAGTCAGACTTCCTGTAAGTGAGATTATTGTCAATCACTACTGCTATTAAGGAGTAAGAAGGTGCAGGTGTTGTTCCTCAGAAAAATTATTTTTTCCCATGACTAAAAACTATGAAAATGAGACACAGGCTGAATCCTCAATAAGAACTAAAAACCCTAGACATCTATAACCTCCCTCTTTCACTGTTACTTCAAGATGGAATTTTAAGCACCTATCAGTAGTCTGAGAAAAATACAAATAAAAATCAATTTTGGGACTACTGTAAAGATTACCTTTACATCACAGGTAAATGTATATTATCATTTCATTTGGGTATCATAATGGTGATGTCAGAAGACACAACACTCCAGTTCCTAACAATTTATCTAGGATTTCTGTGGGCCGAGCTTTGATTCCCAGAGGAAGGACAAGACTTAGTCCTGGGGAACTGAAAAACCCAGCGTTTATAAGTAGAAGTGTTCAGTATGCTGTCCCAAGCCAAGGCTGGCTGCCGCACTAACACGTCTCATCGCTGTATGTACGAGCAAGCACTCAGTCGCCATGGCTGCAGCGACTGTCATAAGGGGCACTGTGTGCACATGTTTTCCTGGTTAAGAGCAAATTAGTGCTGGTGTATGGGCAATTGACTGCACTTTAAGCACAACAGTTTTGCAAGCACAGCTTAGCTGTGCGTATCTGGCTTGCTGAAAGTGACTTTTGTGCAGACGGAGCACTTTAGCCGTAGCATTTCTGGACAAATAGCTTATTTAAGAGGGATAAAATGTTCAGGAAGTATGGGGAGAAAACAAAATAAGACTGTGGCTAGAGGCCTAAAGAAGGTAAGTCAAGGGATATGCAAGACGAGAAAACAGCAAATAATGAATTTTCTGACTTACGGTATGTTACTACTGTTTGTTACGAGACAGTGACACCTTTCATTACTCATTTTGATCACAATTTCCTTTGGACATACTAAGAATACCTTGGCTTAGTATTACCCACAGGATTCCTGAGACTATGTATGACTGAGTCATCACATGGGTGCACACGTGCACACTGTTGATAGATTTGACTCTGGACCCTGAAATATTGTAGCATAGAGCTCTGAACTGTCTTAGAAAATTGTTCATGTGACAGATGATACAGAAGCACATTTTAGTCAATGGATTATTTTGAGAGTGAGGTTCGCGTGCTGACATCCTTAGGCCTCTTGGAGCCAAGCTTCCAGACGTCGGGAGGTCAAGGTGGTTGTGTTTCTGTGATTAAGCATGCCTCTAGGCCCACGTTTATCTTGCCTTAACACTCAAGTCTCTTAGCTCAATTATAACAAAACAAAAAAACCAAGTTGAAATTCTTCCCTGTCTCTGTTGTAGTGATATAAAAGCAAGTCCATAGCCTCTGTCGTAGGCTGATAATTCATTAGGAACTGAATGCTTTCTTCTGGGCTGATGGCCAGATATACAGTATGTAGCAGAAACTATTACCCACGGAAGAAATTTATTAGCAATGCCTCTTCTAGTTCCAGATCTGTGCATGCTTGTAATCCCACTACTAAAAACTGAGGCAAGAATGCAAGCTCCAAACCATGCTGGTCTGCATAATGAGTCTCTGCCTGAAAACAAACAAACAAAAAAGGTCTTAAAGATTTTAATATGCAATATGTATACCTTCATAATAGGAAATTAAGTGACTATAATTGAACTCTATTTATAACCTCTGGTTGAGTATAAAAGTGATGTTGTGGTAACAAATGGGATACTTAATGACCCCATACTTCTCCCCAGACACAGGATCTCACTGTGCAACCTTAAGACTCTTAAGGTGAACTCTTCATCTTCTGGCCTCAGTCTAGGCCTTCTGAATCCTGAGGTTATAGACATGCGTCATGGCGCCTTGTCTAATTGGTTGCTTTTTATAGATTTTCCCTCGGTGTTGTAAAGTTGCTCTTGTCCGAAGTGTAGAAAGAGGAGAATGGAAGACAATAAAACAAAAATTAAACACCCCATCTTATCTACAGCAAGGCAGCAACATTTTCTGGGTTGCTTTAGAATATTTTCTGAGTCAATATTATAAAAGTCCCCATGCTTTTTCTGCATGTGTGGCAAATACAGTGCGACTGAAGACTGTGATTGTGAATATCAATAGCCAGAAAATATCACAGTTTCATAATCTAGGACCACCTTTTATGGAACACGTTTTTAATTAAAATGTAATTTAAATATTTGAGTCTTTAGTTATGAGTTCTACACTGACTTTTAAAAATAAACCATCTGTAAAGTACATCTTTCATAGGAATAAAAAGAATAGCTCTGCAGACAGAGGGACATAAAGCTCATTGGAGGGAGCTTGTGCTGTGTTCACACAGGATTGTTCAAGATAAGCATTAAGTATTAGCAGACAGTTTCTACTTTTGTCCCTGTGGCTCTGACAGCATGCCTTTCTTTTTTTTCAGAACGAGTCCATTGTGTTTAAAAATATGTCCATTAGCTGGTTAAATTATTGATTAGGCTTTTAGTTCTCCTAAGATGTGGAGATGGATGGGATGCTGAGAAAGAATTCTGATGGCTCATCTCATGGGCTTTGGCATTGAACTCATAATTGTCATAAAAAGGGTAATTTAGATTTTTCTTTTATTCTAAATGTAGGCTGTAACCACACAAAGATAGTTACCATAATGTTATGCTTAGCCCTGCCAATTTGAATGTAACGCTGCCTCATTTAAGCTCAGTGACATGATTGCTGGTCATGATTGCAGGCACTCATACTTCTTTAGTTTGAGGCAATTAATGTCTCGGTAAAAGTATGCATCTATAAAATTACTCAAAGTTAGGAAAGTTTGCAAAACCCTAGAATTATATTGTTCCATTACTCCACATAAAGATTGCCAAAACCTTGAAGTACACTACTCAGAATTAATAGTGTGCTTGTCTAAAATGAAACAAACATTGTAATGGTTGGCTACTGTTTCATCTTTTCTTAATGCATTATACTAGAGGACAGTAATGTTAATTTACTAAGAAACTCTACAAAGTGGTTTTATGTTCACTTTTCTTTTGTGTGTTCAATTGTTTGAATAAGAAACTATCCTCTTCTAGAGAGAAGGAAGCAAGAACAAAGATGCCTGCCTGAAGTCACAAGGAAAGTGTCAGCCAATCCAGAGAACAAGTCCATTGCACACTTTAAAACTTGTGAGATGGGTAGCTATCATGACAAATATTCAAACCACAGCAAAGTAATTAAACTAAAGGCAACAAAAGCTTGTGGACCCAGATTAGGTTTATATATATCAGAACCTTGTGAAAAAGTTTGTTGAAATTCCTTTGTATCCTTATGATGGTCTCAGTAATTTATCTGTAGCAACTAACAATATACTACCTGGGAATTTTTCGTAAATTTCATTCATGTAGAATTTCACTTACATATCTTCAGGAGTGAGGGCAATTAAAGCTTCGATATCTGCATCTGAATGCTCCCACACCTTTCTGCTTAGTTCTGCCTCTAAACATTTCAAGATAATAAATATTGAGGTTGAAAGTCTTTATTTCCTGCAATAAGATTTTACGTCGGCTGCACCTCAAACTGGCACCAAGATTATAGAATGGGAAAGCATTTTCTAGTCTTCTAGGCTCCAAGAAACATTGCCATGATTTAGACGAACTTTTCAAGGTTGGCTAGCTAAAAGTGACTCTTTGGAGAAGAAAGGTGAGAAGCAGGAAAAGGACAGAAAAAGAAGGGAGAGAGATGAGGGAGCCACAGGGAGGGAATAAAGTGAAGGAAAATTTTAGAATCAGATGTGCTGATTGGGGAGAAAAATAGACTTCTGAAAGTGGCTTTATGCCTTTAAATCTCCACTCAGTTATTGATCTTACTCAGGCTACTTCCCTTACCAGAGGAGTGTTTGTGTTCCACGTGACTTTCATTGTGGTTTCGTATAAGATGTGCAATACCACAACCATTCATATTTAATCACTACTCCTAGCTGATGTTTTAACATTCCATACCCTTGACTCTTTAAAGGAAGTCTTTGCTTGGGATGGGGGAAACTAAACATTTTTAATTAGAGACCTATTTAATAAAGAGAATAATGTATGCTTATAATTTTTATTTATATTAATAGTAGAAATCTGAATGTATCCAAAAATGACCTTGAGCCTATGTAGTAACCCATTCACTTGTTTTGCTACGCACCAATGGGAGGTTAAAGACTTGAATCTGGACCAAAAAGCCTGGCTGTGACACTGGCACTCTGAACCACAGGTTTTATATTAGTTAAATGAAAACAATAGTTTAGATTTCAGGTATATTCTGATACTTAAACAATTTGTGGTGTGTCAAAAATAATTTATAAATGGAAAACATTACATGGAAGACATTGCAAGAAACATGTTCAACTAAAGTAAATTTAGAATATGTAGGTGGATTTCTTTCTGAGGTTATAATTACCTGCAGTTAACCACATGGTAAGAAAATACTAAATAGAAACAAATAATTTATGATTCCTAATATTTGTTAAAAGTGTATTGTTGATTGTTCTATTTTATTATTAATTTATTAATATGTCTAGTTTACAAATACATTTTTTCATAGATAAATATGTATAGAATGCAAGGTGCTGTATGATGTTCCAGGGCTGGTAGAATGTACCTGCAGGGATGAAAGGAAGAATCTGTTGTAGCTATTGTATCTAACATATCTGGATTATTTGAATTATATTTCATAGATAGTTGCTTTTGGACTGCAATTATTTGTGCACATCATGACTTCCAGCAATTAGCATGGCTTCTAGTTAAAACAGGAAATATTAAATATTTGTGTACCAGTGAGAAATGGCTAAGTTAGATCCCTAGCACATGAAGCTATTGTTCAGTTTTCAAGGTTTTTGTGAATAAATTCAAGTTCTATCCACCAGACTCACTGGGGATGGGTGTAGTTAAAAATCAATACAGGAAGAGATGGTTAAATGGAACCTCTGTTTCATTTTAAAAATCACCACAAGTGCATTTTGGAGGCAGATAGGATTCAGGAGTAGGGTAATGAGCTGGATTCTTGCTTTCTCATGGGGACTGTAGCATGTATTTTGGGGCCTTCATAGTCTGTTCCTGCACTGACATTCTTTGAATAAGAGGACTCTGCTGCTGCCAACTGCTGTTGTAGCTTCACTTCTAAAACACAGGAACAGCATAGGTGTGCAAGAGCATCGTACTGAGTGGATAAATGTCTCCTTGGTAACACACACTTCTTTGCCAGCAGCAAATGTGGAATAACTTAATTGCTTTCCAATTATTCCTCCAGCTCTAAGGACATGCGGGAGAAAACAAAACATTTTATCCCACAACCCTGAAAACAGCTGGTATTTAATAGGACAGAATGAATTGCTAAATTACATTTTTATTTGTGTTTTCCATCTCTGTGATAAGACTAAATGCAGCAGAAGTTCCATTCTGCATTTGATTGTTTACCAGCGTTCCAGTTTTTCAGTCATAATATTTGGCTAGTGAATTATTAACAAATCAGAACTGTTTTGATTCAGGACTGACTAGCGTGTAAACACTGATCTTCCTGAATAGAGGAGCTGGGCAGCAGCTTCATCAAAGCAGCAGTAAATAGGGCAGCTGTTCTAACAGAGAACAGAAGGCTCCTGATGGATCTCAGCAAGCAGGACCTCTACTTCTCATTTTTCTTCTAAGTTAATAGAGGCTTAAGTCATTAAAAGGCAACATGTTTGCAACAGAATCACTATGTTATACATTTGTGTTTTGTTTTTCTTTATTAGGCAAATAGGAACTGAGAGTGTAGATGTCAGGATTTTGAACAAAGGTCTCTGAGTTTTGCACAGTGGAGGACTGCACTATTGCTTTCCTTCTGAGCTACTGACATTTCTTGTTTATGTGCTCATATGTTTGTTTTTCCCCTAAGACCAAATTTTCTTTCTAACAATATTGCAATGATGCCACATAAATTCACCAAAGGGCAAATGTACTACCATGGAAATGATGCTTGATAGTGTAGACACTGGGTGGAGAAAATATGCCCATTCGCAATCACTGTAAACTTCTCAAAGGACACAGAACAGAGCTGAGCTGGATTTGGTTAAATAAAAACTCATCTTAAAATTTATTTAATAATTAGTGAATTCACAAATATATAAAATGCTTATTATGCACTAACAGTCTATTAGGATTAGAGATATAATAGTGAGTTAATTGTATGTGCTATTTGTTTAGAAGACCTTAATAAATGATGGGGACACAGAGCAAAATAGCTATCATGCTGTGATATTCAGGGCCTGGGGTCAAACAGTCTGGCAAATGGATTTTTGGGCAGAGAAGTATGTAAACTGGGAACCAGAGCTATGTGGGAAACTTCAGGCAAGAGCATATGTCAGGGAAATAATGGATGGTATGGTGCTGGGGTCAGGTAATTGAGTGAAATCAGACTTCACAGGCAGCTGACAAAGACTATACTTTCTAGTATAGTCTAGAAATTAAAGTTGGTGAAACATGATCCAATCAATGCAAAGGAAAGGGTCACAGGAAACAGCAAGAGGTCATTCATATTGGACCCTAAAAATTCTTAAGTAGTTAGTTAATCCCAGGCACAACAAATAACCGTAAGAAGTTTATAACTAGGGAAAGGACATAAAAATAGATTGTAAAAATGAAAATCCCATAACTTATTTATGAAAGAGAGGGGAGACTATAGGTTTAAGAAGCTGTTGTTGGCACATAGTTTAAAAGTAATAATGTGACAATGGAAAAAGAATCAAAAGATGGTGGGATCTTGAACATCTAGTGGTCTGTGTTTGAATAAAATCTCTGAGATTTTCACTTGATTAGCTTTCTGGGATGAAAAGAAAAATCTGGGTTAATGCTGAACTCTTTGGCTTATGTAACTGCATGGAGTCTGAAAAATCTTGTAACCATTGTAACAGGAGAGATATTCCCAAGAGATCTTTATGCCCATTGTTTTGACTCTTAACCATTGAAACAATGAACTGCAAAGAATTAAACTGGAAGAATCCCAGAAAAAGATTCACACACTTCTGAGAGTTTTAATCTGTGCAGATTTCCTGTGTTTCATTTATTGGTTTATAGAAATGTCACACTGGTATAGAAAAGTCAGGAAAAATTTGGGGGTCCTTCAGGTTTGGTCCAACTGAATATATCAAATTTCCTTTATTAATTTGTCTCCTATTTTTCATTTTTAAATAAGTGGCAGGTTTGTAAATATAGGTGGCCTATCCAACCCATCTTCCCTGGAACTGGAGATTGTGGAGGGCTAAGGGTAAACCTAAGAGTGACTGTTGTCACTCTGAGATTTCAGGCAAGCCACTGTAAATGTACACAGACTCAAGTCTGGATGTTTTTTTCCTGCAGTGCCCTGGTCTTCCAGATGTTGGTATATGGGAATGAGATGTGTGGAATTCCAGCTGCCCCCAAAACCAAGGCTCAACCACCTGTTCCAGCAAGTCAATAAAAGAGAAATGATGAAAAACAACAATGAAGTCTCATCAAGATAGTGACATAGAAAAGAAGAACGCGCAAAGTGTTTAGTGATCTCAGTCTTAATTATATTAAAATGAATTTTAAGTTACATAGAAGAATTGAGGCAAGAATAAAGAGATATGCATAATTAAGCAGTGCTGGTAAAGTGAATGTGGTTGATCACTATCTCAGTTCAGGGTCTACAAAGTAATAGGAGGAGTTCTTAGTGATCTCACTGGCTTGGGACTCTCAATATGGTTGGGATAATCACTTCTGCTCTAGGGTTCAGCTTTACCCTTGTGGATAACTGCAGTCTATAAGGTTAGGGTGGAGGTGGCCTATCCTAGACTTTGTTTATGTTAGGATCTAAGGTGCCTGAAACTTTAGCACAATAACTTATCTCTGAGCTTTCAGCCTTGAAGGAGGATGGGTTAAACAGATACTCCTTGAACGACAAGCATGATTGCATACAGAGGGAAGCAGGTGACCCAATGTAAAAGAGACAGGCACAAAATGAAGGGAGGAATGCCAGGCTTTTAGTTAACTTGTAGATGCAAGTGATGGGTCAACGAATTTTTCCAAAAGCTACCTCCAAATGCCTGCTTCACTAAGTAGCATTGCAAAAGACAGACAATTACTTGGACACATTTTAGCTCCATAGAGGTCCCACATCTTCTGACTTTTCAAATGTCAGAAGAGCCTTCTGTTAAGTGCCAATAATGAGGACACCGATGTACAATGCATTCCTCTCAGAAATAAACAAAAAGACAAGATGAAAGCCTTTTTATGCTGTGCCAATACACTTCCCTCTGCTGGTTGATGTGTGATGGTGGATAAAGGGGAAATGAATTATTAGATTGGAATCCATATTTAAATTTAAATTAGATAGGATGTATTTTTTAAATTTTTTCTTTTTTTCAGTTCTTTAGCTCTGTAGTAGAGTTTGAAGTCAGGGATTGTGATGCCTCTCGAAGTTTTTTTTTTTTTATTGTACAGGATTGTTTTGGCTACCCTGGGTTTTTTATTTTTCCATATGAAGTTGAATACTGTTCTTT
>JAQHUG010000019.1:11506611-11535462 GCA_028555095.1 Dicrostonyx torquatus | reverse complement strand
TTTTGTTTGGGATTTGAAAACAGTATTCAAGCTGGAGATAAGACGTTAAAGAGATTTCAAACTGAAATGAAAATGGAATTGAAAAACTCAGTAACAACTAGAACACTTAAAGGAAAGTCTTACAAATAGTATGAGCCAGGCGGAAGATATAATATCAGGACTTGAAGACAAAGAAGAGGATATAGGCCAAATAAGAGAAGAATAAGAACAAAATAACCATAGAGATAAGGGGCATACAGAAAATGATCAATAACATTTTTTTTAAAAAAAATCTTTAACGTATAGGCATAGATGAGGGAGAAGAATCCTGGGTTAATCGCATAGACCAGCTCCTTTAACAAGGTCAGTTCAGACACTCTCTCCTCTGCTACCCAAGCATTTCATACAATCTTGTTAAAGGAGCGAAATTTCTATGGTGACTATTATTTATCCATTAAGAAAAATGAATTTATGAAATTCAAAGACAAGTAGAATAAGAAAGATTCATTCTGGGTGAGGTAATTCAGACCAATAGAGACAAACATCACATATTTTCTATCAGTTTTAGATATTATTTACATATCTTCAGATATATGTGTTTCATTTAGAATATGCGTAAAAGTCAATAAATTACTAAGTGAGTATAGGGAGTGACATCAGAAGGAGGGAAGATACAGTGCTTTTATATAAAGGTTATCAGGAGATAATGGGACCAGAAGAGGAAAATTGGAGTAAGGAAGAGGAAAGGAGGTAGAAGAAGAAATAAGGGGAGTAATTGTAGTGGCATTTCAGTTGTATTTTAACAAATAAAGCTTGCCTGAAGAGAGTAAAACTACCCCCCTGGTCAGTCTTAAAGACCAGGTAAGGGTAACAAATAACTTTAATCTCAGTAGCCATACTAGTTTTACATAGAAGCCGGGTGGTGCATGCCTTTAATCCCAACCCTAGAGAGGATTATAAAATGGAAGGAGACAGCTATCAAACACAGATTCATTCTGAGATTCCTAGGGGGCAGGATCGCCATTTTTGGACTGAAGTTGAAGTAAGAGCCAGTGGCCAGCTGTTTTGTTTTTTCAGGTCTTCAGGTTGAACCCCAATTTCTCTCCCTGAGATTTTATTGTGTTTCAAATATTAAATAATCTGATATATATATATACACACATATATGGATATATGCTACCTAATATGTATAGATTACATTATACATGGGCTAAAATATATATTATACTATAGATATATTAGGTTTCTAACATACACACACACACACATCTGTGTATGTATCTGTGGTGGTTTGTGGGGTTACCAAATAATGGGGTAATTATAACCCTACTAGTCATTGCATGCTAACAAATGAAGAGCACTATTGCCAGGAATGCTTTACTTCTTTTAGAACTGTTTACTAGTGAGGTCCTATAGATGATCATATATTATAGGCTGTTGCTAATGTTTTTTGTTGCTCTCCAGCAGTTAGTAGTAGGACGCTATTCCTGAAGACATTTGAATTGTAGATCATGGAGAAGCAAGTGCTCTACTCTCTGGGATTCTTCATCCCACTTGACCAGCTTTATTAGTGTTTGGAGGAGTTATTCATACTACCAGAAGAGATAAGCAATGTTCAGTCTTATCAAACTATGAGTCTTGACAGCTACAATGACTCTCTTGGCAAGATGGGAACATTGGTCTCATACCTGGCATGGACTTCTGGGGAGTAACCAACTACTTTCTGATTGGATATGAGGAGAAACTCATGTCTTATATCATTGGTGGGCTAGGAACCTGTGCTTTGATGGGTTATAGGTCCCAGGAGAGTATATAATACTGCTTTTCTGCTAAAGGGTCACAATAGTACAGTAATTTCTAATGACTAGGCTTTACACACGTGAATTAATGAATTTCTTAGCTCTCATCAGAGAATTTTCAATAGATAGTGATTAACAAAAGGAACTGCAACTGACCTAGGCTGAAAGAACAAAAGACTGCAGAATCCTCAACTCTCCCTTGGAGTTCTATATCATGTCCCCTCCTCCCAAGGCTAAAGGAACATTGAAGAAGAGGAAGAAGAAAGGGTGTAAGAGCCAGAGTCTGTGTCTGACTACAAAGGGGAGTGTCTTCTGGGCACAGTATGACAGCTGTATATATGAGCTCACAAAATTTTGACAGCATGCGTCAGACCAGTGCGAAGTCACAAACAGAATAAATCCCACCAAAAATAAGGGGGGAGGGATTGGGCACAAAGTCCCAATTCTAGTCAAAAATCTATTGTCAGTTGTTAGTTTTCAGGAGAGAAAGAGAGTCAGCAGTCTTTAAGAATGTAGCCCTTCCACATTGTAGCGGATGTTCACATATTGAAGAACGTTTGCAGTGTACAATTTTATTTAAAGACAAAAATTTGGATGGGTAGTGTGGTGGTTCATAGGTATAGCCCCCATGGACTCCTCTGTTTAAATGCTTGGTCTATGGGAAGTGCCACTAATTAGGAGATGTGGCCTTGTTGAATATACTCTTGTGGGAGGAAGTATGTTACTGTCGGTGAGGGCATTGAGGGCTCATTTATTTCTGCGGCCTTCAGATCAAGATGAATTAATCTCAGTCCCTTCTCCAATACCATGTCTGCCTACATACCACTGTGAAGAGAATGCATTAAAACTCTGAAATTATTAGCCAGTCCCAATTAAATGTTTTGCCTTATAAGAGTTGCCAAAGATATGGTGTCTCATCACAGGAATAGAAAACCAAAATAAGACTTAAGTTGGTACCGGGGACAAGGGTACTGCTGTGACAGGTCTGTCCATGCTTTTGTTTAAAGGAGTATGGACTTTTGGACTTTGAATTAGAAAAGCATTTGAATGTTTTAAGTGTGATTTAATGGGTATTTCTCATAGGAATATGGAATCCAGTGGTGCTGAGAGTTAAATCTGTAAAGGTTCTTAGTATCCACAAATTAGATGATGCAATGAAACTCATTAGATTATGGAGGATTCTTACACAATTAAGAAACAATTATGCTTTTTGTGATTATGTGAGATCTACTGCCATGCTGTGTGGGCTTTCCTTTCTGAGGAATATAAGGACAACAGAAAACCAGTTCAAGGTTAGTATCCTTAAGTAAGCTGATACTTTTCTTAGAGAATAAGAATCAGAAGTCAAGTAATGTTATCTTTTAGGCGTTTTGTATCAGATAGCTTTGTTTGGTCTTTTTTTTTTCTTATGGATCTTTTGCTTATATATTATGATTTCTGATTTTGTGGTTTTTATGGGTTTTGTTTGTGCATGTGTGTTTCTTGCTCTTTCTCTTTTATGTTTGTTTGTTTGTTTTCATTTGTTTGCCTTATTTTTTGCCTGTTGGTTTGCCTTAAAGAAAGATAAAGACAGTGTGGAGTTGGGTGGATAGGGAAGCCATGATCAGATTGTATTGTATGAAACAAAATTATTTTAAAAGATCATTCAAATTAAAAACAAGAATACCCAAGTCTATGTCAGTTACTTTGAAAACCCGTAGTAAATATTTTTTTTCTGTATGCTTACTGTGAAAATTAGTATACTCCAAATATGAAACATGAACTTTTGGGGATGAGAACATATCAGGTGTGTTTGAGTGCATGAGTGTTCACATACCTTGTAGACCAGGAGATAACCCAGACATCAATACTGTGAGCCATTCCCCTGGGTTTTTGTTTGGTTGGTTGGTTTTGGGTTTTCTGTTTTGTCTTGTTTTGAGACAGAATCTCACTGAAGTAGGCTATACAGGTTGGCATGGGAGCCTAATGCTCTCTCTCTCTCCATCACTGCAATAACCAATGTGCATCCTACACCTGGCATCTTTCATGGCTTGTAGAGATGCCTGGTTGTCATATGGACATGGCAAGCACTTTATTCGCTGAGCTTCTCATCTCTAAACATGACGTTTTTATGTAAAGAAGAAATTCAAGAGTAGAGAAACCAACAGACATGCAACAACAGAGCCTGGAGGACTGTAGTGAAAATTGCGCAGAAGATAACAAGATGAACAGAATCAGAACTGTTTTAAGACTATACTTATTTTTACATATACTCACTGCAGAACTTAGATAGGCAACATAAATTAGCACTTAACCGATGTCATCCAGAAGAGTCTATACAACCATTTGACATGAAAACAAGCAGGCATGAAATTAAATAAAAACTATATATGTTATTAACTTGGTATTTTAAAATAATTTTAGCATATCTTTTGTTTCTCTATCTCATTCTGCTCATTTGTTAAGATAATTTGTGCTCCTTTCTCTCTAGTTTTTCCTAATTGCTTTGATGATGGCAAAAGGAGACACTGATACTTTTTATCCAATTGTTTGTCTGATTGTTACCTGTTTTGTTATTTGAAGTTATGTCCATTGCCTAGTTTATTTCTTCATTCATTAATCATACTAGAAGGTTGATAGACCTTGCATATGAACTTGTCCATATTTGGTTTCATGGCCTAAGTAGATGAGGCTGACTTGCCAGATCTCCTCCTCAAGAAGATGGAGACTTTAACTATACCAGAATGTAATTAAACTTTACTAATGATGAAAAGTTCCAGACAGAAATAATACATCTGGAAAGTGTGGCCTTATTCCTGCCACTCAGTCATTATGACTCAAGCTTTGATGTCATTGTCTACCTAAGCAAAAAAGAAAAGGACAGTTGGAGGCTAAGATGTTAAAATACTAACCTTAACACTCACAAATTACTTCAATAGCTTGGTACTCACTTAACTGATGAGCTGATGAAGATGCTGAAGCTAAAGTGATTTCTTAGTTTTTGATAAGCTTCAAACAGTTTGGTTTATTGAAGTCCAATTTCTGCCCATAGTTAGTTGGATACAGTTTTATTATTTTTTTAGTTTCTTCTAGTTAATCCACAAATATTTCAAGTACCTACTTTAACTTTTTGATTTTGATGGTTTTATTACTGTTTGCCCATCAATGAGTAATACTCTGATTATAACTATAGTAACCCAATTTCTTCTATAGAGAACATGGACCTTCCTGGTTGATATTAGATCTGACATTCAGTACTCATTTGGATTTTTTTCTTGCCTATATTTTGGATACTTTGGGAGATAAGACTCACTAGCATATTTATATGTAAGCTTCATTTTTCACATTTTTGTTGTTCTTGATTTCTTTTGTCTTTTAGAGTTATAGCTACCTCCTAGTTTTTTTCCCCATACACTTAAACTTAGTGACAAGTTCATCCACCTGCATTCAAACATCCAGAGTAATAGCATTCTTTCTGAATAACTCCCATGGTGATATAAAATGTGCACATCTGCATTTTCAGAGAAAAGCATATGTTTATGATCAAAAGTAAAGATATCCACTTTGCTGCTACATTGGATATTCATAATCCTTTGTTAGGAAAATGTGGATATTCTTTCAAGGTACTTGTGAATAGCTTATTTCTATTTCAATACATCCTTTAGGTCCTGCTAACTCTGGACAGGTGATGAATATACAAATTACATAACTTGATATTGCTTATCAAATATTAAGGGCAAGACAAACAAAAAAGTCGGAAGCCAACCAAGACTGACCTTTAAGTATGTATTTAGTCAAGGGCAGAAACCCACAGTCATAACTTGAGTGCAGAACTGGAGCACTCTGGCAGAGATTGCAAAATTTGCATGCCCATTAGGTAATCAAATGCTGGAGGTTAAGGTCTACTTGGAGCAAAGCACAAAACTCAAGAGAGGTACAGGAAAACTGATTACCCTTACAGAGGTCCTAGAAGACACTGAGAAAATACTAAAGCTTGCACTTCTTTCAGAAATGGTATGTGCTTCTTCCAAAAGGAGCAGAGCCACCATCCTCAGTGGCTGTCTTTGATGGAAGAGAGAAACAGCACTACATCCTAGATGTAACTGTGCCTCAATTCAAACTCCATCATTTCCTAGCTGGTTTTCCTTTCTCAGAAAATTTATCTCTTGAGAGCCTCTCTGACTCCATCTGGAAATTGAAAAACTAATACTGACATCACCTTTTTTTGTTTGATTTTCATATAAAAAAAAGTCTATTTGTGAATGTATAATATGTTTGCAAGATGGGATGGAGTTGGGCTGAAGAAAAAGTAAATAAGCTTGTTTTTAGGGGAAGCTTTAGTGTTTTATGTCACCCACAAATTTTTATATTTTGATTCATCAATAGCTCTTTTTTACAATATTTTTACGTATTTGTACTCATTCTGCACAGTTAACAAAATAAAGCTTTGTTTTTAAAAATATCTCTTGGCATGTACATTTGTATATTCAACATCCATAACTTTCTATGAGAAAAGTTTTATAAATTCAATGCAACTATAGTTTATTAAGATGTGTATAAGTATATAAATAACATGGTAGGTCCACCTTAATTGAACAGTTGCTTATAAATTGGCGTTATCAGGCAAATCAAAGAAACAAAGTTGACTGGAGAGTCTTCAACTGTAATTGTTTTCCCAGTGTCTTTATAATTCCTTTTGTTCCTTTAGGAATGAAAAGGCGGGTTGCTGCACTGAGTCAGTCCTGTGTCACGTGCTGCTGTCCTCCATCCCCAGAGACCTTTTCCTGTTAATTACCCAGCTTAGGATACACACTTGCAAATTTATTCAACCTACTCCTCACTATCACTTCGGTTAAAATCACCCAATCCTTTTATTCTAAAACAGGCTAGAATTCAAGAATTCTAGAATTCAAGAATGCCCTGGAGCTATTACGCAAACTTTCTACTGCTTCCTCCTTTGAACAGAAGTCTTTAAATTACTTGCCCCACTTCCCCCCAGGCATTGACTCATTACTATTACTATCTGTGGGTTTAGCTTGGGTTTGACCTCTTTCCTGGAGCTTTTTTCTCTTGCAAGTCACTAATGATTGTGCTGAGTCTGGTAACCTCTCCCTGTCTCTCCATTTACATTTTCATATTCTCATTTAGTCTTTCTTTGTCTCTTCAGCTCTGTTTGAAGGACAACAGACCAGACAGACTCAACTTCTACCACTGAGCCCAAAATTTATATACCATCAACTATCACTGTTTCACCATACACCATCTCTGCCCAACCCACAGAAACCTTTGTTTTTGTTCCATCTACTGATGATATTTAAACTGCTTCAAAACTGCTTGATAATTTCACAGTCTATTTCTGTCTTGAGTCCCCGGTCTTGACCCTGATAATACCATGTACCACTTGCATTTTTTCAAATCTAATATTTTCCTCATGTCTTATGTATATAACAGATCTTAGTTATTTTCTATCAAACTGTAAGACTTGTGTTTAAAAAAAGGATTCAAATCATTTATCTTTCCTACCTTATAAGATTTTATACAAATGGTTTAATCCCCCCTACTCAGTAAAACTATTGTTTATAGGAAGGACCTGCTTTATTCTCGGATTTAAGGGACTCCAGTAGTCCCCCCCACACACTCCTCCTTTTTAAATTTCTTTTGCTCTGATTCTTTTAAAACTAATCAATCACAAAATGTTGTGAGCCTAGGTACCAGCCAGTGGGGATAAGACACAGTCACCACCTGCCTTAGACTGAAAACCAGGCAACTCCTCTTCCATTGCTTGCTCCTGGGCTTTTGATAATAGAGAACCCTTGGATCAAAAATAAAGTTTTGCTTTGTTGAAACACTTAAGCTGGGGTGGTGGTCTCTTTCGTTGTGACCATGGGCTTTTTTTTTTTTAATCAATATCTTCCTAGTTTTATCTTTGAAAAGTTAATGCCTCCTTCATACCTACTTTGCCAGCAGCTGAAGCATTTTGCAGCTTCATTCTGTTTCTTCATACTGATTTGTGGAATTTTTCTTATATTAAACAAATCATCTAAAATTGTTAATTTCCCTAGAAATGTGTGAACACAAGTCAGCTTTCCTGGTGTATCCTTGTACTTTCCCCATGAGACTTGGAGTAGAGATAATTTCTGTTCTATTGGAGCCTCCTGCTAGTCCCTGCATAGTTCAGAAAGTCCTATTCCTGTCTCTTTCTTTTTCTCCAAACCCCAACTGCTCAGAGTCTCCAGTCAAAGGGGAGGTTCCAAAAAGCCCACTTCCTCATTCTTGGAGTCTACTGCAACTTCTTACCCTGATGCTGCCAGCTGCATAAGTACTATCCCCCACCCCAAGCACCCAGTTGTGGACCATACCTGGGGACAAACCAGCTTGTGTCAGACATGTCATTACTCCTTGCCTAAAATCTACAAAATCTCACTGCTTTTTTTCAGGTGCTTGACTTCTCTGGCCTAGTTCTCGGAGACCAGTGAAATCACCCAGGAGTCGCTTTGCTCAATATATCTGCTGTACTTTTTCAATTTTCTTGATCTGGTTTACTGAGTCAATGGAGAGACTTATTGGAGGGGGTAGAGAAAAACTAATAGTTTTATTGTTTTAGACTGGTCAGCACATTTAAATTTATCACTTTATTGCATATAGAACTTTGTAATGAATATTGGTATAGCATTTTCACATGAATACATTGCTAATAATGTAATTTGGGATCTTTTAAGCTGTTTTGATACAATTTCATTTTGTTATTCTGGCTGGCCTCAAACTCACAGAGATCTTCCTGCCTCTCTGTCTCTGTCTCTGCCTCCACAATCCAGGGATTAAAGGTGTGCACCAGGGCACCTGGCACTTCACTATTTACTTATATTGTGTAGGAATTATGCCTCAGTAGTTGATACTTTTTTTTTTAATCATAAAGCATTTCATGTAGTTTTACATGACTTCCTTTTAGTTACTTTCTTTTTCACTTTGATAGAATATTTGATAGAAGTTTATATACTGAAGAGAGGAACTTATTCTGGTTTGAGATTTAAGAGGGTGCGTCCATCCTGCTGGGGAAGGCATGGAAGCTGAGACTACTTTCTCCATGGTAGTGGCTGATGGTGCACTAGTTAGAATTAGGGACATGATCAGAGATGGACCCTTCTTTTGTCATTAACAACCTGTGAAGCAAGGACTGGAACTGCAGGACACTGTTTCATGGCCATCGGTGTGGGACCTGAGGTCTGGGAGGAGAAATGACAGACTGAACTCTTCATAAGTTCATGGTAACTAAGCCTGGTTTCAGAAAACCTGAACCTCACAAGATTATTATACAGTAGGAGACTTTCTGATAAACAACAGAAGTGTAACATGGCCCCTTCCGGTAAAGGTCAGATGACACAGGCTTGTCAAACACTTGTTCAGGAAAATACCCCTTAGGAAAAGCCATCTGTTCTGGAGATCTTAGAAATAGTTGGCCTGCTTAAAAGGGAAATTGATCAGTGGTCTCTTGCCATTCTCCCCTTTCCATATTTAGAGTAGTCTCTTCAGCAATGGTCCCTTTTCTCATTCTTTGAGAATATGCTTTTCTCTCGTTGTGAGAAACTCTGCTTATCTTTTGCTCTGCACTCTGCGACCTCTCAGTTCATCTATTAGAGAATAAAAGGACTCAGGAGCAAAGGCGAGTCCACAGAGGGGTCCGAGTAACATCTGCTCATGTTTCTGTCCAAGAGTGATGGGAGGTCTTCACCTTTCTCCCAATAAGGTAAGGACTCCTATTCCTTTTGTGGAATTATCTGTGTCCTATGCTTACAGCCTCCTTCAATGTATGTGTTCCTGCCCTTGGTTTAGAATTTTCTTTACTTCCTTATTTTTTTTTATTTTTAATTTTTTTGTGTGTGCTTTTGAGACAGGGTTTCTCTGTAGCTTTGGAGCCTGTCCTGGAACTAGCTCTTGTAGACCAGGCTGGCCTCGAACTCACAGAGATACGCCTGCCTCTGCCTCCTGAGTGCTGGGATTAAAGGCGTGTGCCACCACCACCCGGCTTTACTTCCTTATTTAGAAAAACGTCTGCTTCAAATAATTCACTCTTGCTCTGCATCTGTCTCTAGGTACAGTCATGCTAAAATAACTCAGGTGCTTTCTACAAAACTGTAATGGCTTCCCTCATTTGCTATTTCCCAAGTATCCTTGTTGACATGATTATATATATATATGTACATGTGTATATGTATATATATGTATATGTATAAATATATGTATATATATCAGATTAAAGAGGTAGTACTAGACTCAAATTGTAGGCTGTTCCATTTTTTGACATACTTATTTTGCATAATATCCTATGTGTTGAAGGAAACGTCCTTTATTGCTATTAGCACCTGAAGCATGGCCGACACATGCAATTCTTTCTATTTGGATTTTCTCTTGAAATCTCCAGGTACTTGTAAGAACTGTAAATAAATGAGGAGAGGAAGTAATACCCTTGCATTATAGAAAAGGCAAATAAAAAGCTTACATGAAAATATTTTATATTACATCAAGATAATTGATCACAGTTTTGCTGAGTTTGTCAATCACTGCACTGCTTAGTAAACAATCTTAGCAGACTGAAGATTTATTTAAAATATGTTTTTTTCATTTTATTTAAATCAGAATTTATTCTTCAAGACTAGTGTCACTGACCCTCTAAATACTCAACAGAAAGACCTAAAGGTCAAGCCCAATGAGGATAAAGAAGTTAAAAGAACAGCCTATATTTTGCCCCTGCCCCAGGTAAGCCAAGTGGCATGGGCAGTGGGATACATCTAAAAAGAGTTAGAGAATCTGGGTGAGTTGCACATCTTTTGGACGAAAGATTCCACAAAGGTTAACAACCTAGCCAGTGTATAGCTGACAAGAGAAGGGTGATTAAAGTCTATAAGGAAATGTCCTTGATGCTCCTAAGGAGAATCCCACATGTTCAAGACCCTGACCCAACATAGCAGAGATGGGAGAGGAAAAACTAAGTGTACAAAGTAACCCCTTAATTGACCTGAACAGAAAAACAACGGGAAAAAAGGCTTAATGTTTAGACATCTACCATAAGAAGAATGGCCATAGACTGCAGTAATTGGTAATAATGCAGAACAGAAGTGGGGTGGTGAGATGGCTCAGTAGGTAAACCCACACACTGCCAAGTCAGAGGACCTGAGCTGAATCCTCAGAACCTACATAGAAGGGGAGAATTGGCTCCTACAGATTGTCCCCTGACCTCCACATCCATGAGGTGGCAGTCACATCAATCAATCAATCAGTAAAAAATAAATAAATGTAAAACAAAAACAAAATCAGACTAGACTTTCAAAAGGGACAATGATTCCATCCATATCTGCCTCTCCATTAAACCCCCATGTATGGACTACTGATATGCCTGGTAGAGAAACCATAGCCATATCAATTGTGATCATATTTAAGGACTCCCAACTGAGCTTCTGAATCACAAGTATTTATTTTCCACTCTGATGCCCATGTGAGACTTATATCTCTAATTAATATGGTTATTTACTGTGGGTTTTTTACTGTTTCCTGATGCACCAGTCATACACTAAAGCTGGCTATTAAAATTATCCCTTGATTTTGCTTCTTGAAATCTCCTCAAAGCTATAATAGTCCTTGCTATGTTTTCTAGATCACTCAGTCTGTAGTTAAACATCTAGGGACTAGATATTATCTTCATTTCTACAGTCCTCTGGAAAGTTGACATGGGATAAACCAATTCTAAGGCAATGCATTACAAACTTCACCAGGGACTCGTTTTTACCTGAAGGGCATTATTACCAATAGTCTTTCTTAAGAGTTCATATATGCCCTCATTAAGTTCATAATCTGACCCCATTGGAATGGGTTTAAGATACCTTCTTCTATATCTAGATCTTCTCTTAATAATAAACCTGTATCTTTTTTAAATATTTATTTATTATGTATACAATATTCTGTCTGTCTGTATTTATTATGTATGCAATATTCTGTCTGTGTGTATGTCTGCAGGCCAGAAGAGGGCACCAGACCTCATTACAGATGGTTGTGAGCCACCACGTGGCTGCCGGGAACTGAACTCAGGACCTTTGGAAGAGCCGACAACGCTCTTAACCACTAAGCCATCTCTCCAACCCCATATAAAACCTCTATCTTTAAACCAAATTGCCTCTAGCCTGAATGAATTCTATCTCTGTATTGTGTTGGTTACTTTTTTATTGCTGTGATAAAATATCATAAACAAGTCAACTACAGAGGAAAAAAATTATTTGGGCTTACAGTTTCTGAGACTTAGATGGTGGGATGGAAGGAGCAGACAGCAAGCACACATCTGTAGCAGAGATAGAGGGCTCAAATACTGAATGACAAGCACAAACATAGAATGGACTAGGACTAGTTCAAGGCTTTGAAACTGCATAGCCTACCACAATTGACATACTTTCTCCAACACGGCCACATTTCCTAGATATCTCCAAACAGATTTACCAACTCGGGAAACACATGTTCAAATACCAGAACCTCTGGAAGACAGTGTTATCCAAACCACTACATAGTCTAACACAGAATATTTGTGGCACTGCCTAATCCACTAGGAAAACAGACTAAATCTCTTCAGGAAAACAGGGCCTTATCAAACATTTCAAAGAGAACTCCAAAGTAAACAATCAATTTCTAAGAAAAAAAAAATTTAGGAAAAAAAAAAGAAGACCATATAGAAGAGACTTACTTCCACAATAATGCCAAGGACAGTTAATGCATAATGTTAATGCCTGTTCAAATAAACAGTTAGAAAATTTTACTGGTGTCCCCACTTTGGATCTGCCTTTGGTACCAGGCAGCATTTCTGTCTCTTAAACCAAAGATAAAAACATTATATTAACCTGCTAGTTTACCTGTGTTAGAACATCTCTGGGCTGGGAAGAAAGTTTCCACTGGAATGATCATTTTTATTCCACCTATAGAACTTCATTTCACATAGAGGATTCCTTAAAATCTCCTATTAAACATACTAAATACACATGGGTTTAAATGCCACAGCCCAAATTATGTGGTTTTAAATATACTCACAGTTACTTAAGGGACACTTTTATCATTACCAGTGTTGATATATATACATTATATATAATGATTCTATAAGGTCTCATCTACTCTACATGACATATAAAATCAGAACCCATCAGTATCAGATACCACCACCCTTTTGATAAAAAACATTAAAATTGAAATTCATAATTTTTGCTTAAGAAAATGAATTATACCTCTTATAATCTGAGTAGCAATTCTATTAGTCTTTAGATTTTGTAATTCTATTTACTTCATTTATTTTCTCTCATGTACAGTCAATCTACCCTCAAAAGATTCATTGACAGTCTAACTGCATATTTAAGTAAATTGCAATATTAGCTGAAGCCTGAAAGTTAGAGGGAATGGAAATCCAAACTCACCTAAGCTAAAAACATCTGAAAATACCTGAATCTTCTTGATACCCACCTTGAAAATAGCTTTAAGATCAAGAATTGAAGAGTGATTGCTAAATCGCTACCTAGCCGTACATGCAATTATAGTTTATTGAGGATGGAGACTTTATTCAGGATCAACTATTTGTAAAATAACTGACCTGAATACCTCCTCCTCCCGAAGGACTAACTTTCATGGTACCTGAAAGGACCATAAAGTTTTCAAATAAAAGAAGCAACTAATAGTTGTAGCCAGCTATGATACCTCTAATGGTTCACAATGATCAGAATGGCTCACTAATCTTAAGGACATAAGAATGTACCTAAGTCTTAGAGAGCCTTGAGGAAGAGTGTAAGGAATAGAGGACCAGGGAGGTTGCTGTGCGATTGTGTCTTTTATTAATATCAGAAGTTTCCCCTGCAGGGAGCCATTATCTCTGTGAACAGGTCCCAGCAGAGGATGAAAGAAGTTGACCAGGGAAGGGAGTGAGCTGGGCCATGATGGTTGGGAGAATCTTGCAGCCTGAGTGACTACCAGCGAGAGTGCTTCTTTATTTATACAGAATTTAGTAAGCAGGGATACAGTCATGTTGTTTCAAAACAGATCATAAATTTTTGTTTTTGGACATGTGTTTCACTTACATTTGTTCATCTCTTAGTCATCGGTAATAAACTATGACAGAAAAGAGTTAATCATTTCCAATCATTTTCCCTCAAGTTTTGACATCATTGATAAACAGAGTTATATCTTTATAATCATTCTTACTCATTAACCCGATAACCCAAATATTAAGAATCTAGAGGCATATGACAGCCTGTTTTCAGGCTGTAACTCTGGTTGTTTTAAGGATGCTAGGCCAAAAGAAAATTTCCAAGCCAGCCCAGGCATTATGCCATATCTCAAGCAGCGTATTACTAACTCCTTAATGATCAGAGCACCCAAGAAAAATCCTCAGGCCAAAGCTGCTGCAGTTTTATTCAAATTCTAGCATGGTACAATGTTTATATTTTATATCTCTATAGAAATTGTCCATATGTCTAATCCTGGCATTCTATTGTTCCTTTGTCATAAGACACCACAGTGGCTCTGCATAAGCTAACATTTCTAAGATACAGAGGTCCTGACATCTCATTCTTTTATTATCATTCTACATCATTCTTTGTCCATCAATATGAGTCTGTGTAGGAGAGCTAACTTCAGTTAATCTAACTTTATTGCTATATATGCGACAAAATTGCCTGAGTGTATAGCGGGAACAGGCTTGCAATCTGAACTGTGGTCAACTCCTCAAGACTGCTGAATCTTGTTGACTTTTTGAGTTTATTTTGTTTTGAGTATCTTGTTCCTGAGTACAGGGGCAGATGTTTCAAGAGTGTCTCATAGCCTCATAAAGAGACCTCTGACTTCTTTATGTGTGTCACAACTTCCAAGGCATAAGGAAGATCTTCAGGTAGATGACGACATCTCCCTAAAAGTGGGAGGGGTAGTATGTTCATCCATTCCTGGGGAACCTTTGTATCAGTATTCCTGGGAGAAGGAATAAATGATTCATAAGAAATTTTTCATCAATCCAATATCCCTAAATTGTACAAATATTAAAATCACCCAGGTAAGCAAAAGAAAGAGATGAAAGCCAAAGGTGGCATGGCAGTCATCACGTGGCTCAGCTTTGCTGGATCTTTGACAAACAGCCGTGTTGGCTTTATGAATTTTGCCGTTCCCATCAGATATGACTGTGGCATTCACCCATACATTCTCATCATCTTCCTAAGCATGAGAGGAACAAAGACATCAATAGTAAACTTGCCAAAGTGGATAGGTGAAAGACTATAAGACCTCAACCTTATATAGAGCACTGCAGGCAACTAAGGAATAATAAGACTAGGAGAAATTATCTTCCCCAAGGAAAAGCACACAAATTGACTATCCAGTACCAAGTCATCAGTCTTTAAACATACATACAAATAACATTATACAGAGTATAAAGGTTGTATTTAGGCATTTATGTATGCATGTATATATATATATATATATACATGCATACATAATATATGCATATAACAACCACCAATGAAAAAGGAAACCATGAATTTGGAAGACAACAAGGAAGGGCATATGGGAGGGTTTAGAGAGAGGAAAGGGAATGGGAAGTGATATAATAATATTATAATCTTTAGATGAAGAAAAGCAAAACAAAAGTAAAAACAATAAAAAAAAGTAGCAAAACTGAACGTCTGTCATTACTGGTCAGAGGAATGGAACTTGAATCATATCTCTGGCCCCGGAAAAAGTTATGCAACTTGAGGTACCTGGAACAGTGACATGATCATATATGCTGTCAAGCCTACCATGGGTTGTCTGGGTGACATAGAAGTCTTTGTACTCACAGATAAGCAGGAGGGAAACCAGGAATGTTAAACATACTAGGTTGTCACTTCAAAGTGTGGGATGTTTAACCTGTTTTTCACCCAAAATGATGGGAACTGACATGGTAATAGCCTGGTGATCTTTGTGTTGTGTGGCCAAGACAACACTGAGTCTTCCTCAAATGCTTATGGTGAGCTTGTCAATCTATAGAACCCTTTATATGGAAAATGTCACATGTAATCAATGTATAGAATACATCTTTAAGGAGCACATATACTTTCTAAAGAGCTTTGATATATCCACATCTTATCCCACTCTCACGGGATTGAGTTAATTATCTCCATGAAATTTTTCATAGAATGGTGCTGCTCTTAAATATACCTAAAATAAATTACTCGATGTAAGGCTTTGGAACTTTAAACCAACACTGGCTACTGAGTTGTATTGACTCAAAAAATATTCTTGCCTCCCAAAGACCATTACTCTGTTGGCAATGGTGGTCCCAGAGACCTCTGCAACTAAGACCTGGAGGCTGGACTAGGCTATACCCCTCAACACCTAACACTCTAGAAACCCACCTCCCCCACTAGACCCCACTTCCTAACTGTATGTCTAACAGTTATTTTTTTGAGCCCAAGGTGATCTCTTTTGGTGAGTTTCCGCCTATGCATGAGAAGAATGGGCATGCTTCTACAGTTAGAAAAATTTCTCTACAAATGCTCCGCTTACATCTGAGTCTTACCATTGCTGAGTTTGACTACACCTTCACTGGGTCTCTGCCTACAGAATTTGTTTCTAATCGATAATGAAATTCGAGCTAAGTACTAATTAGTTCATTTCCCTATAACAATTCTATTGTCTTATGCCTTTAGTAGTTTGATGCTGCATTGCTAGGCACTTAAATGTGATAAAATCTAGGTTGGGGCTGGAGAGATGAATTAGCAATTACGAGCACTTGCTGCTCTTCCAGAGAACCAGGTTTCATTTTTGATCCTCACATTGTGGCCTCCAGGTGTTTTAACTTAACTCCCAGAGGATCCAGCACCTTCTGGCCTCTGATGGCCTCTTCATGCACAGAGTGCACTTACAAATTTTTTTTATTTTGTTTTTATATAATATATTTTGATCCTGTTTTTCCCCTCCTGAAATTCCTCCCTCCCATATCCTCTCCACCTTCCTACCCATACAATTTTATTGTTGCCCCCTCTGTCTTACAAGAAAAAGAGAACTCATGCAAATGCAAATGCAAAATTAAAAACAAATACATAAAAGGCAAACAGAAAAATTAACAGAAATCTACCAAAGCATAAAACCAAAAAAAAATGTTCATTTTATGTTGACCAACTTGTGGTATGTAGTCTGCCCTGTAGTACAGCTGACACTCCACTCAAAACAAAACTGATTTCCCTATCCTAGAAGGTATTAACTAGAAATAACTTCTTGGTTAGGAGTGGGACCTGCATCCATTTCCCCCCTCTCAGTGCTGAGATCCTGTTTGGCCTGAACCTGTGGAGGTCTAATTATGTGTATCTCTGTTTTTCAACAAGTCTTTCAAAACCAATTTTTCTAGGAACAAATTCCCTTCTTTGTGTTTTTGAGAAACCACTATTTTATCTTCATTTAATGGATAGTTTCCTGCAACACAGTTTTAGATGATGGGTTTCTCCTTAATAACTTAAATCTGCCACTCTATTCTCTACTTACATATTTTTCTCTTTTACACCAGAGACATTAGACATACAATATGTTTCTTATCTTTGTCCCTTGATAAGTAATGTGCTATCTTGCTTAATCATTTGTGTCAGCTTGTTTTGATTTTGTCTTACTATGGCTTGCATGTGATATGATTAGATTTTAGGTTTAGAATGTTTTATTTTTAATTTATTAATCCTCTTGGAGTTTTCAGAGCTTTGTGGAACCAAAATTTAGTTGCTGGCATTAATTTGAGAAAATTCTCATTCAAAATTGCTTCAAATTCTTCTTTCATTTTCCTTTCCCCTACTGGTATCCAAATCATGCACAGGTTATTTTCCTTATCCTTGTTCCTCAGTTTGGAAATGTCCTATTCATTTATTTTTATTTTCTCTTTGCCTTTTATGAAGTTTATATTGAGGTTGCCTCAAGCTCAGAGATTTTATTGCCAGCTGAGTTCCACTCTCTGTAAGCTTAAGGATGGCATTTTTTTTTGTCTCTCTTAAAGCATTTTCTTTGTCTCTAATTCTGCCTGTTTCTTCCTTAGAAATGCTTCCTCTCACATTATTGCACTCGCTTACATAGTCTATGTGATTCCTGCATTTTCTTTTCTCGATCTAGTAGATACTGCCCATAGCAATCATAGTTGTTCAAATATCCCTTCTGCCATTTCCAGCATGGCTATCAGATGTGAATCCTGTTAGAATATTTACTTTGTCTCTTTAAGTATGTCTTGTGCTTAAGCGATTTTATGACTTTCATGTGAGACTAGATGAAATTAGCAGGCAAAAGGAAACACTAATGGGTTTTAGTGTTGTGACAGTAAAAGTGAGAGGTCGAGGGAAGCATTTATCATCTGTTCTCATTCTTCTAGTTGTCCTTTACCTCTGTGGACTTCAGTGACTTTGTAGATGGAAAAAGATGGCCAAAGTGGGTTGTCTTGCTATCTTCACAGTCAAGGCTGTCTCAGTTAAGGTTTCTATTGCAGTGAAGAGACACCATGACCATGGCAACTCTTACAAAAGAAATGGATTTAACTGGGATGGCTTACATTTTCAGAGGTTTAATTCATTGCCATCATGGTGCATCATGGTGGAGTGTAGGCAAACGTGGTGCTGGAGCTGAGAGTCTTACATCTTGATAGGCAGGCAACAGGAAGTGGTCTGAGACACTGGGTGGTATCTTGAGCATATAGGAGACCTCAAAATCCACCTCCACAGTAAAACATTTCTTCCAGAAAAATCACACCTACTCCAAAAAGGCAATACCTCCTAATAGTGACATTCTCCTTGGGGGACATATTCTTTCAAACCAGCATGAAGGCTAATGGGATAATGGGATCTAAAGCAAGTGTTTCCTTTTTTCCTTCCTTCCTTTGATTTTTTATTATCTGTCATCTATCTGTTTATCTATCTATCTATCTATTGATTGATATATTTTTCTCTCTCTTTTTTCCTATTGTGCAAATTTGGAACATATTAGAATAATTCATTCCCTCCATTTCCATTAGGCTCTGATAAAACCTCCCTGGGTGAAGCACTGTCTGCTGAAATAGATCTTTTGAGGGCACATTAATGAAGAAAAGAAGTCTGCGGCATAGTTTGAAATGTTGCATTTCTCCTAGTACTTTGTGTAACACGATGAAAATTTGATTCAGTATTAACTTTGAAAGCACCTGGAGGTAACTCAGAACATGGGAGCCCCATGACTGGGCCTCAGAAATGATTACCTCTCATGCTTATCTTCCCTGAGCCATTATCAATTTGTGAATTATATGCCTTACACTTATCCACACTTTTCAAGGTTTCATTTACTTGCAGTGAACTATGGCATGAAATGTTAAATGGAAAAATCTAAAAATAACCAACTCATAAAATTTAAATATTAAGCCATACTGTTTCCTGTAGTGAAATTTCATAGTGTCCTGCTGTCCTATCTATGACAGGAGTCATTATGTTTCAGAGTTCTGGCCACAGCTGCTGGGTTTTCTTGACTTTTTATACATTTTCAGGATTCTTATTATTGGAAAAGTTTTTGTGTGACTTCTCAAACATAAATATGTCAAATTGGTGTATAAAAAACACTTATTTATAATAAACCACAAGGAAATTTATTTAAAAAATTGTTTTGCATGCATATAATTTTATCACTTGTTAAAGTTGAAAGCAAGTGAGGTGGATGTGCTTATATATTTTTACATGAAGAATTAAATACTGTCCAAATACCGGACCACTGGTATGTCATTGCTGTTTTTCCCAGTGGATTGATGTTTTGTTTTTAATAATCATCCATGCTGAGAACATAGCTTCATATAACACATAGTGTAACAATGCTTAGGGCCATTAAAGAAATTGTTAGTAATTCTGCTGTAATCCTAAACCAAAATTCTTTAAACAGTTATTTAATGAAACTCCATTTAGCAACTCAAAGAGAGAGTTTTAAAATTAAACATTCCAATACAATTCAGTCCAAAAACCTTCTAATTTAATATTACTTTGATGCAGAATAATGGTAAGGAAATATGACAAATCTTCATTTTCCATAATTTCACACCATGTTTCTAAAAGAGCATTAAACTTTGTGTGCACAGTGGGAACACTGAAACTCATAAAGAAGAATCATCTCCAACCCGAGTCAAGCTGTCTCAGGCAGGGTTCCTTGGCATGGCATAAAATAAAGCTGTACATAGCACAGAGTACACATATTATATATTTAGAATGAAGGTTACAATGCAGTTCCTGACACAAACACCTCAGATCAGAAACCTCTACTACTGATGAACTTTTGCAGCCTTGGCACTTCAGATACTATATAGGATTCTAAAACTCTACTATATTAGCTACCTAGTGGTTATCTCAATTATAAGATTGACCATCTCAGTATGATGGTGACTGTGGATAAACAATCCTTAATTGTACCCATTGCTTCCTGGTGATTTCATCACAACATTGGTTCTGAAGCACAGCGTGTGTTCATCTCATGTGATCTCACCATGTCGACTTTGTATCATTTCACCAGAGGAAAGTCTTTGTGATAGAATACAGGAAGATATTTTGATAACCACTCATCTAACTTTTATTAGGACATATTGTTATAAGTGTTCTTTTTATTAGTTGCTTTTTGTATGTCTTACTTAGCTTAATTTATAAATATGACTTTGCTGTAGGAACACACGTTCAGAAGGTTATAATTTATAGAGATTCAGATTGTCTGAGGGTACTGGTGCGTTGAGAGCCATGGAGCAAAGTCCCAAGAGAACAAGGAGTTTCCATATACAGTTCAGGTTTCCTAATCCAGCGCAGATTACTGGAGCAGTCCTTTTCTTGGAAAATTTCTTCATACTCAGTTGGTAATTTTCTGTGTTTCCCTATCTGCATTTTTAATTCTGGAAACAGAGTTTTGCCTAATATCCTCATTTCATGAAGAGATCTAAGATCTCAGTTTTTTTCAGTTTGTTCAGTTCTATGTCAGTTATAATGTAGTTGTGATATCCAAAGTAGCTAAAGGCAATACTGGAAACTCTAAATCAATCAATCATATCTGTCTGTCTGTCTGTCTGTCTGTCAATCTGTACTCATCTACTTATGTGTCTGGGTGTACATCTACCCTGACAGGCATATGGAGGTCAGGACACAACTTGCATGATAACCCCTTTCTCATATTGCCATCTCCTGTTATTGAACTCAGGCCTTCAGACTTTAAGACAAGTGTCAATTTTCCCAGCATTAATTTTGCTTATTTCTTGAAATATGGTTTCAAGAGGTCTCATGTAGTCCACACTGGTCTCAAACTCACTGGGATATGAAGGTTATTGTGAATTTCTGATCTCTTGCCTCTACCCTAAGTGCTAAATCACAAGTGTGATCACTGTGTCCAGTTTACATATTTTAAGGATTTTACTCAGAACTTCATGCTGGAAAACCCTCTACCAAATGAGCTACATCCTCAAGCCTTCACATCAATTTACAATAAAGAGCAACAAAAGGAGGTTAACATGCACCAGCCTTTTTGTGTGCTTACATTGTTTATCCATTTTTATTCTACAGTAGCTAGAATCTCTAAAATAATGATACACAAAAATCTTCACTTCAGTTACAGTTATCAAGGAAAAAGGTCAAAGAATAATGTGATTGTCTTCAATCACTAGCACTATGCACTAGGAATGATGCAGGCTTTGAAGCCACAAAGCCCATTCCCAGGAACGCACCTTTTCCAGAAAGATCACAATTCCTAAACCTACCCAAATAGCATCACCAAATATTCAAACTTCCTAACCTTTGGAGGAAAGCTCATTCAAACCACTACAGCAAGTAAAGTGTAGAAACAAAAAAAGCTATACAGGCATTCTTGTTCATTCAAATTTTATAATGTTGTGATTAATATGTATCACTATTTTTCTCACTAATAATCGAGCCCGTTATAAACACTATAGAATCACTTTGTATAGTTATGGCAATGGAAAGATTAAAACACACAAACAAAGGAAAACAAAAGTTGTTCTGGCACACTTAAAAGTTAAATTGACAATATCAGTCCAATTACATTTTATACACATGTTGGGAATGGCTGAATCTTAAATTATTTATAATGCTATGCAAATACTTTTGACATGTTTGATCAAAGGAGTTTATGTACCAACTTGCTAATCCCAAGTAGGTGTTACTTGTTATATACCTCAATACTCTTACTTACTAACTACTGTTTTTGTACTACATGTGTTGTGGAAATTTTCAGATACTCAGGCAAGTTTTGAACTTTGATTTTTCTTTATTATTCATTAAGTCACAGTTAACTAAAGATTTGAACAAATCCAAAATGTAGTCAAGATTGACCCTCTTTTGTTACAAGTTATTAACTCCCTTAAATAATCTTAAAATGACTTTGTTCAAACTATCAAACAAGATAGAAAATGGGAAACAAATAAATAAAAAAAGAGGCTGGAATTGTTTATTTGAATTTTCTTTGCTTTCTTGTCCTGTTTAAATATAATAACTAAAATTGTTTCTTTTTTCCTTCCACATAACACTGGGTAGTCTCAGCCTAATTAGTATACCACCCTATAGAACTCTTGTATTGTTTCTTCCATGGACAGCTTTATTGCGGATTTGTGTAAATAAGGTTGAAAATGGACCTTTCATACTGGATACAATTATACAAATAAGATTTAGCTTCTTAAAGCTATCATGTTGCACATACAAACCAAATTTCTATATAATGTAGTAATAAAAACTTTCATAAATTTATCGAAAAGATAAGGGAATATTTACTCTGATTTCTCAGGATATTCTTGCAAGAGTGGATAAAAGATTTCATTCTTTTGTCTCTAACACAGGGATTTTAGGCAGCTTATAATAAATGATGTCTTTTTTATGATTGAAAATCTTTGCAAGTAATAATTAAAAACAATTTGGAGCCCTACTATGTATAAGCAAACCTTGGAATTAACTTTATTCATTATTCAGTAAGTTCATTAGAGGTTATTATAGTTTCAAATCAACAATTTTTCCAATTAATTTTGAATAGTGAACGGCGCAGTTGCAATTCTGTTCTTTTCCATTTACTTTCATTAAAGATTCATTTTGGGTAATCAGAGAATTTTGTATCAGCTGTTTTTTACCTTAAAGGTTTTCTTCTGACACGTTAATAAATTATCTTCTCGTCTGTGCTGGAAGGTGACTGAATTTCTTTCCTCAACAGCCCTCTCTTTGACACATGTTCATTTATTACTGTTTCTTCCATCAGCTGACTCCCTTGAGGCTAATTCTGATGAAATGCTTTCAAACAAGGACTACTATTGGTTTACATTAACGAGGAAATGGTGGAAAAGGCTGCCTGTGAACAGGAAAAAATTAGAGAAAGAAAAATTATGAATCTTGGGATCAATTTTTCTATGAGTCATAACATAATTAACTGTAAAATATGAAGCAGGGAAGTATTATTCTCAGCAGACTCTGATATTTTGCTTCATTTAGGAACTTTGTATTAAAAAGGAGACATATTGAAAAGAAAGACAGACTTAGAATCATATTTAGGAAGAAAAATTGTGCGGAAAAGCTTGAGTTAGGAAGAAACTGATTTAATCAGGTATCTGGAGTTGGATGATAAAAGTCCCTTTGACTTTTATGTTTGTACTGTAATTTTTCTATCATGTTATCACGTATAGCAGTATTACTTGTTGTGAAGGGGATATTTGGGGAAGATTATTCTATAGATAAGTGTTCCTTAGCAACATATCTTTCATCACACTGTTAACAAATGGTTTTGGCTAATCCATTCTGTCTCTCTCACACAGTTAATTTCTCATGCTTAAAGCACACAAAGATAAGGGAAGTAAGTGCTAAAGTTTGGGTATATTAGGAGAAGTATCATCTGTTATAGAAATTTAGTGTTGAGGGTGCATATACTCTAATATGATATGCACCTCCACTGCAAGCAAGCATAAGGCCACTTGGACTGGAGAGTGCCTATGATTCTAGCTTTGCTAAAGACCACAGTGCACGTGCTTTACAAAATTAACTTGATTCTCAAGATGAGATTATTTTGCTTATTTAAAAACCCTTGCTCTCAACACATAAAAGCAATAACTATCTCTTTATGTTCAGTTAGTAATTCATGATTGTATTTTCTCTGAAACTGCCTCTTAATAAAGGAAGTGCTAACTCAGCGTAATCTAATGGGGAAAGTGCATTAGGATGAGGGGGAAACCTTTTTCTTGTGTGAACCTAACTAACTAAGACACCTTTGGAAATCATTTACCCCTTATAGTTTTTGAAAAGATGTGAAGATAGTGAACATGTAACTTTGCTCTTTCAGTTGCTCCTTTGCTTTAATATCATAGTTCATGGTTGTCATTTGATTTCTCAAAGAGAGAGAAAACATTAGACTGAATATTGAGCTCTACTGAACTTGTCTTCATGAACCGGCTCTTACAGGCTCTGTATCGTTCCTTGTACACATATTATTTAGCCTCCCTATACCTCAGGTCTTGACTTATTAACAAATGATATATGACAGCATATCTCCCACGCAGTTATTGTGAGAGGTAAATAAATTAATATATAGAAAGAAATAAGAGCAAATTTTATTATACAGGGGATAGTCTCTCTCTTTCTCTCTCTCTCTCTCTCTTTTTCTGTCGTTATTTTGAGACAAGGTTTCTCTGTTCCTTTGGACCCTGTCCTGGAACTTGCCCTGTAGACTAGGCCAGGGATTGTCTCAATAAACACTGCAACTTTTTTGCAACAGGAACATTTGTAAGTACCAAATAGCATCGATGTGTCGGAAATAAACACAATGTACAACCAGAGTCGCAAGTGGCTCACCATCTAAACAGTGGAGCTATAGATTATTAGACATTTTAATATAATAAACTCATATTTAGACAATTATATAGTATAATATGGAAGTTCTAATGGAGTTAAGTTCCTTTCTTCTCTAGGAAATGGGGTAGATTGGAAGTTTGCTTTAAGAATATTGAAATAAAAATGGGTGTGCAGGAGGAAAAAGACAAAAAAGGTGAATGAGAGTGAAAAGAGTAGAAATTCTAATATATGTGTGTAAGAGGAAACCATGGCTCTTTAGAGCAGTTGGCATGGTACAATCAGCATGTGCTGTTAAACCAAAACTGCCAAGAGGCATCCATGCTGTCCTCCAAGTCTTGACCTTTCTCCTGAAGATAAATAATCAAATAATTTAGAGAGGAGTAAACTCAAAAGATTCTTGTTGAAGGGAAATTGAGGAAATAATATTGGTGATGAGTATTAAACAGCAGGGATAGGATCAAGTGAGTAAAGTAATAGGAAAGGCTCACTTTTGCATATAACAAGCATTTAGACTTGAAAATCATTTGAATAAGCTTGATATTGGGAGAAAAGTTATTATACTATAATATTAACTAAAAGGCAACATATAAGACATGAATTTTGTGGTGATATATATTTTTGACAAAACATTTTAATACTATAAACTTCTATCTGTGGTAAGATAAATGTGAATTTCATTACATTTAATTATCTTCTGCACCACAAAATGTCAAACTATTTTAATTACAAGAAAATGATATAAGTTGAACACCTGAAATAATACCAGTTGAATTAAATTCAGGTGAGTACTGCTCCGTTTCTAAATTGCTCGCCTCTTTTTTTAATTAGGTAGAATTTGTTATGTCTAAAATAACTGGTCTTTTGTGGATATGAAATGTAAAGTATTTTTTGGAACCTAGGAGAGTTTGGGGTTACCATGAAAAACACAACCTTGGAATTATGGGTATAGAAAAGGAAAAGAATACCATTACAAAAACATAGAAAATTAATTTTTAATAAAATTAGAGAAGCAAATTTTATAAACATGAAAAAGGTGTCCGGGTATGAGGGCCTAATAATAAAGAAAAAAGACACTCAGATGACATATTTGTGAGTATCTAATGAGATGTCACCCATAGTAGTGAGTGTTTACATACTTGGTCCCCAATTGGTGGTACTGTTTGATAAGTTCAAGGGGTGCAGCTTTGTTGGAGGAAGTATGTCACCAGAGATGGATTCATTTTGAGTTCATTCTCTCTGTTCCTTGTTTGCGGTTCAGCATGTGAGTTCTCAACTGCAATTCCAACTGCCATGTCTTTGCTCTGCCATCATGACACTAACCTAATGGGCCTATAAGCACAGATAAACTCTCTTTTCTATAAGGTGTCTTCTTCACAGCAATAGAAAAGTAATGAATATAAGTCAAGATAATGGGATATTGTTGTAATAGACAATGCCTTTTCTTTTCTTTCTCTCTCTCTCTCTCTTTTTTTTTTTGAGGCATGTGGGAGGCTTTGGAAATTTGGACTAGAAAAGTATTTGAACTCTGTAGTCAGAGTATAATGAGCATTCCTAGTCAGAGCTTGGGGAGTAGTAGTTCTATCAGGACCATGGAGGCCAAGTCAAGAGGTTTCATAAGTGAACAATATCAGCAAGGGTACTAGAGACCATTCTTTTATATTAGGCAAATAATACAGTTGCTTTCTGCCCTCCTCCTATGTACTTGCCCAAGGCTAAGTTTAAAATTAATAGAGTAATATTTTTTGTGGAAGAGATTTTTAAGACAGGGTAATATTGATTCTGTCATGTTATTTTTGATAATTCTTATGTAGGCCTGCAATGAAAAAGAGCAGATGGGTGGTAAGAAACACCTGTACAGTTGGGAAGAGCAATAGATGCTGGAACACTTAGTGTGCAGTCAAGAACCATGCTGGAAGAAGAGCTATGGCAACTATTAAGGAGGTTATTCCATTAAGGAAAAGCCTGATCTGTACTGGAATAATGGAAAGACCTCTCCACTTGAGCCTCTAACTTGTAAAAGGAGAAGGTCCAATGCCTTCCTGTTCCTAAAAAGAAATTAATAATAATAATAATAATCTGCAACATCTGCAACGTTAAACTGCCACATCTTTGCTCTGTCGTCATGGCCTCTAACTCTCTGGAACTATAAGCACAGATAAACTCTTCGATTCAATCAGTTGTCCTGATCACAGCAATAGAAAAATTAATGCATATAAGTTGGTATCACAGTAATGTGGTATTGTTATAATAGACCTGACCATGCTGGCTTTTTTTTTTTTTTTTTTGGAGACATGTGGAAGACTTTGGAACTCTGGATTAGAAAATTAGTTGAACTCTGTAACCAGAGATTTCACAGTCAGAGGTTGGGGAATACTTGCTGCTAATTGATTCAAAATATGAGGGCAGTGTCTGTTCAAGTCTGCAGCCCTGACTGGGCAATGTCATCTGCATGGCAGGAACTCAAGAGTAAGGATATCATGGAATCGTCCTCTGTAATTTCAAATTTTCACTGAGTCCACACAAAGTGCGAGAAACAAGTCCCTGTGTGAAGTATGCTAAACAAATGGAAAAAAAAATACCAAACAACTATGACTATTCCAATTTCTCACAACATAAACTTCAAGTCAAAAACAGTCAGAAGAGGTAAGAAGTGATCTTCAGGCTCATTAAAAAAGAACAACAACTATTACAAATTTGTTGCTTTTCTTTTTATTAAGCAATCCCCTAATGATTTATTCTTATACCAGTAGATTAATGTGTGTCTCAGCCTTCATTAGAAAAACTTCTATTTTCAATAGTTAGTAATTGACATAGAGACCCACAGTATACCAATGTGTAGCAAATAAGAGAATGGAGAATGCTCAGCCCTAAGTGGGTCATTTTTTTAATCATCATCTCCTCCTAAAACAACAGAATTATTGAAAAAGAAGTGGTTGAAAGATTTAAGAGGCAGAATTAGTGAATGAATGGATGGAAATGGTATTCTCACATAACAGGGAAGCTCCTGTGATGAACATGGACTGATTATGAAAGCATACACAAACCCTGTGCAAACTCGATACAAAGCACATCTCAGCATGGAGAACAGAGGTGGGCATGATGTTCTTTCTTTCCCTACTGTGGAATAATCCTCTTGTACACTGTAAAGTTTTGTCACTCAAATTGGTTTAATAAAGTAGTAGCCAGGCAGCAAGTATAGGCAGGGTGACCAAACTAAGGATAATGGGAAGGTCAGAGTCAGGAGATGGGTGGTCAGCTGTGGAGAGAGCATGATGAGCATACCACGATACTGAGAAAAGGTATCGCCAGGTGGTAGAGCAAAAATAATAAATATGGGTTAACTATTCTAAGAGCTAGTTAGTAATAATCTTGAACTATTGTCAAGCATTTTTAAGTAATTTTAATCCTCTGTGTGGTAATTTGGGAAACGGCAGTCTGGTATTTGGTACTGAGTTTTGTGAGACAGGAAACTTCTATCTACATATGGTGTCCAAATGTTCAGCAAGTATTTCCACATAAAATCTTAAAAAAATTCTTTAAAAGACTCTAAACACACAAAACTGAAGTCGAACTTGGCTTCTTGGTAACTGCTTTTTCTCAGGTAGGTTCTGTTTTCAGAGGTGCTATTCCTTTTAAAAGACAGTTTCCTGACTCAGTGTTGGATGGTTCTTTGAAGAGAGACTCTGCTGCCAAACACTTATGTATTGGCTTTTTGGGAACCTAGTCTATATGGATGCACACCTTCTTGGGCCGGGATGGAGTGGGGAGGGCCTTGGGCTTCCCACGGGACAGGGTATCTTGCCCCATCTTAGGGGAAAGCAGGGAGAGGGAGGAGGGGTGGTGGGGGAATGGAGGGCCTGGGTCAAGGGGAGGAAGTGTAATTTTAAATTTTATTAAAAATAAAAAAGATTTAAAAGGGGGGCTTATGAGCAGCAGGAGGCACGCTATTAGCTAGCAGTGTGGACTCAGAAACTTCCCAGAGTGGGAGTGATAAACATGGCTCCAGTCAGTACTTAGCCAGGAAGCTTGACTGTCAGGAATGGGGCGGAGCCAGCCAGCAAAACCTTGGCTTTGGTCCTAGCCAAATGGTTTTTCAGTTTAAAGGCTTATTTGGTCAGAAAAGAAGATAGGCAGTAAGTAGATTCAGATGATGGAAAAACTTCTAAATGGTTTACAGTGTGTTAGAAAATATATGTAGGCTTGGGAAAGAAAAGAAAATGAGTAGAAAAAGTCCTTCAAAAAGAGAATAATAAAAAATA
>JAQHUG010000019.1:11477708-11500588 GCA_028555095.1 Dicrostonyx torquatus | reverse complement strand
TCAGTAATAAGGTACAGTGTATTCCAAAATTGCCAAGACAGATTAATGCTCTCATCACAAAAATGGTATACTAACTAATTTACCTGAGTCTTTCTGTAAATAAAATGTTACATTGAACACCATTACTTGTTTTTAGTTACAGTTGATGTAAGCAAGCTGTTTGCATTATGGGAGTTATGGGAAAAATGGTTATTCATTTAGCCCATTTAGAGTGATATAATTTTATGAATGAAGGCCTGAGAGGACAGATACAGTTTCTCCAGATGTGATACAAAGGGAACTTTCACTATTTGCCTCAAGACAGCAGGCTCTGACTTCCTTAATAACTTTATGACAGGTGATTTTTAATGAGCATCAATAAATTAATGAGCTCATGCAAGTCAACATTTATTCAATTTCTGAGCATTGAAGCACAAGTCAATGAAAATTTATTATAATTAAAACACTTTAAAATTAATAATGCTAGTAATATCCCTTTATATATATATATATTAAATACTGGTATAATTCTCTTTCCCTCCCTCCTCTGTGTTATGCCATCCTTTTGTGGATTGAGGATTATATCTAATACTTCACGCATGGCAAGCAAGCACTCCATCGCTGAGGTATACCTTTAGTGCTCTTTACTGTTTTGTGTTTTCAAGAGAAGTTTCTAATATGAGTGGGCTAATTTGGAGTGTTTTCAAGCACTAACACAATCTTGACTCTGTTTACATTTGATATATAACTCTCTGAAATTTTCAATAAGAAGTAATTGTCCCTCATAATTGATAATGTATGATAAATGTCTTGAAGTGTTGATTTATTATACCTATTGACACCAAGATATCTACATTTTTATTCAGACTGTTTCCACTGAGATTATCAACTATCCATGAAGACATAATAACCTAAGGGAAAGTGAATTTTGTTGAATAGGGTGTGATCACTGCCATAATCCATTTCTTTGGTTATTAAAAATAGGTTTAAATAGCACATGTATGGTTGTGTGTCTATTTAAAAATATTTTCTCCAATGTATTCATTAACTTTTTAACCTACTCTGATTTATTCCCCAGTAATAAATTCCATTTCTTGAAAGAAAACTTCACAAATGCATTTGTATTCATTTTTCATTCCAATAAAATACATATGTTACAGAATAGCAGCTGTGTGGAAGGAATAGATAAAATGTACATGTAAATGAGTGTTTATGAACACTCTGATAATATTTGTTAAAACATTTTTATTGATATTTTTCCAAGTGTTGTATGCCATGAAATGTGGAGAGATTTCTTGTTTCTCACTGCCCACAGGAAGATAAACAGAAAAGACACTTTACTTTCAGGCATGTTAGGTGCAAGGGGTAAAGTGTGTGTGTGGTGTGGGATAAATTTCAGTGTTTAATTAAGTCACTACCACACTCAGACTCTTCTGTCCAGATTTCCTTAGACCTTCCACAGTTCTGCTTTCTGTCCATATTCATGATTTGTTACTTGTTTATGCTAAATCCAAGTCCTAAGAAACTGAGATGAGGACCACTGCAACTTCTTTTCCATAGTTTTCATCACTGTCTTGTGCAAGGAGGGACAAGCTGCCTGTTTCCCTCTGATGTTTCTTTTAGGAAGTCTCTGACTCCTTTTTAACTATCTACATCCCTTCTGCCTTATCTTCCTAATGGTTTTGTTTGTTTGCTGTGTTTTTTAAAGCACTCTCATGTGACCCAGGCTGAATCTAGAAAACTGAGAGATCCCAAACTTCAACCATGAACTCTAAGCAAAGAGAGCAAACTAGAAGTAGGGGGAATCTATAAACTCTCACAATCTGTCCCAATGGTGTACTTTCTACAGCAAAGCTGTGCTACACCATCTCCCAAATAGCACTGCCAACTGGAAAGCAAGTGTTCAAATCTCTGAGCCTATGAGAAACATTTGTTCCTTAAGTCACCACAGTATTAATGGGTTATAAGAAAACTTCTATACTAAAACTATTAAATAAGTAGTTTTTGAAGTACTAACAGCTTTGAGGTGAACACAGAATTGTAAAAGAATATATCTATGCTGTTTGTAAAGTAAGCTAAACTATAATTTAATTCAAATTTTCCCAAAACTTAATTAGACACTCATGGTATAGTATTGCTCATTAAACTGTAAAGATATTCCTATGTGTTAGAACAAACAATGATCAATGTTGAATTTGTCGTATTTACTGACTTAAATGTCTAATTTGTGGATAGACATTATTTTTACTTAAACTTATTTAAAAATAACTCATAAATATATATTATATTTACATCATTTGCCCTTACTTTCTTTTCCCTTAAATGTTTATCATGTCCCTGACACTCCCTTTCAAATTAATGATTTCTTTTTCACTAATTATTATTGTTATTAACACGTGTTAGTAACATGTTAGTACTAAACATATATAGGATTAAATATCAAATATAAACAGCTAAGTCCAGTTAGAGTTATTCCTACACATGTACTTTTCAGAGGGCTTATGATTTTGCTCTGAGTAATCACTTAGGAACTCACTCATTCCCAGAGACTCTAAGTCTCCCTTACTCAGCAGTAGTTAATTGCCTACAGCTCTTCACTTACGTGTATGACTCCACAATATTGCCCCCATTCAGGTTTCTTAGCCAGCCAGTGTTGTTACTGTTCAGAGCTTCTCTAAGCTGCCATTTTGTTGGAATTTCATGAGTACAACTTCCTTGTCACAAACAGAACTCAGTCTCTCCGCAGATTCCTCATTCTCTGACTTTTTAAAACTGTCTGCTTTTCCATAATGGTTCCTGAGATTAGGAGTAGGGATTATGTTGTAGATTTAGCCATTTGGACTGAATACCACATTGTCAGTGGCTATCTGAATTTTTACCAGTTGTGGCTTTCTCTGGGGTTGTGGGCTATAGACTTGTTTTTCTTTGCTTTATGTCTAAAAGCTATTTATGACTGAATACATATTATATTTGTCTTTATGGGTCTGGGTTACCTCACTCAATATGGTGTTTTCTAGATGCATTCATTTGCCTACAAATTTCACGATGTCATTATTTTTCAACACTGTGTAGCACTCCATTGTGTAAATGGACCACATTTTCTTTATCCATTCTTTGGTTGAAGGGGCATCTAGGTTTTTTCAGGTTACAGCTATTACAAATAATGCTACTGTGAACATAGTTGAGCAATGTCATTGTGGTATGATTGAGTGTCTTTTGGGTATATACCCAAAAGCCATATTGCTAGGTCTTGAGGTAGACTGTTTCTGAGAAATTGCCATACTGACTTCCTAAGTGGGTATACAAGTTTGTACTCCCACAAGCAATGGAGAAACATTCCCCTTACCCTGCTTCCTCTCCAGCATACACTGTCATCAGTGTTATTGATCTTGGCCATTCTGACATATGTAAGATAGAATCTCAAAGTTGTTTTGATTTGCATTTCTCTGATAGCTAGGGAAGCTGAACATTTCTTTAAGTGTCTTTCAGCCCTTAGATATTTGTTTGTTAAGAGTTCTCTATTTAGGTCTGTATCCCATTTTTTAAAAAAAATTGGATTATTTGTTCTTTTGATGTCAAGTTTCTTGGAGAACTCGTATTTTAAGCCATGACAGGAAACAGAGAAGGTGAACTGGAAATAGCACAACACTTTGAAACCTTAAAGCCTGCCCCAGAGACATAATTCCTCTAATAAGACCACACCTCATAAGCCTTTCTAAATAACTGCATTTTTATATTACTGGCTCAAAGGTTAAAATACCTAATACTATAATGGACACCTCACTTAAACCACCAGAGCTCATAATTATAACCTCCTGATATTTGACAAAGATGCCAAAAACATACAACAGACTAAAGATAGAATCTTCAACTAATATTGCTGGGAAAAATGGATATCCATCTTAATTAGGTTTTTATTGCTGTTAAAGAGAAACCATCACTATAACAACTCTTATAAGGAAAGAATTTAATTGAGGGGGTTCACTTACAGTTTCAGTGGTTCAGTCCATTATCATCATGGTGTGCAACCTGGCAGCATGCAGGCAGACATGGTGCTGGATGAATAGTCGAGAGTCTTACATCTTGCAGGCAACATGAAGTTGACTAAATGTCATACTCACAGAAGCTTGAGAAAAATAAACCTCAAAGTCTGCCCCCACAGTGACACACTTCCTCTCACAAGACCACACCCACTCCAACAAAGTCACAACTCCTAATAGTGCCACTCTCTTTATGGGCCATTTTCTTTCAAACCACTGAAATATCTACGTGAACAATAAAGCTATCAGATACATATTTGTCAGCCGACACAAAATGAATCAAAGACCTCAATGTGAAACCTGAAATACAGAAACATATGTAGCACCCTACCAAGGAGAGTTATACAAAAGAATTTTGAAGAGGGCTCCATTTGTTTAAGAGTCAGCACCAGCAGTTATCAAGTTGGAAATCATAAAACTAAAAAGCTTTGCACACTTAAAGAAACAATCAATTAAGTGGAAAGAAAGTCCACAAAGTTAGAGAGAATCTTTACCATCTATATATCTAACAGAGGATTAATATACAGAATATATAAAGAATCAAAAAACAAGACTGTCTTTTAAAAATGAGAGTTACTTACCTTAACAGAGATGTCTCACAAGAAGAAATTAAAATAATTAAAGAAACAACTCAAAAAGTGTTCACCATCCTTCTCAATAAGTGGAATTAAAATAAAACCAATATTGAGATTTCATCTTATCCCAGACAGAATGACCAAGATCAAGAAAACAGCTGGTAACAACTGCTGGAGGGGATGAAAGGAAAGGGTACTCTCATTCATTGTTAGTGGGATTGGGAATTGGTCTAACCACTCCCAAAATCAGTGTGGAAAATCCTCCAAAATCTATAATAAATCTAACATATTGTAGTGGTTTAAAAGAGCCCCCAGAGACTCCTATTTTTGAATGCTTTGTCTCCCATTGGTGGAACTGCTTTATAAGGCTTAATAGGTATGACCTTCTTATAGTAGGTATGGGTTGTGAAGAAATTTTGTCAAAAGTCCAACGCAAGCTCAGTGTTTGTTTCTGTCTCTCTACCTGCTGCCTGTGAATCAAGAATATAAAACTCTCAGTTACTGCTACAGTGGCATGTCTTATTGATCCCTCAATGGTAATAATGGAACAACTCTGAAACATAAGAAAATGTGAAATTAAATGCTTTACTTTGTAATGGTGTCTCTTCACAGCAATAGAGCTGTAACTAAGACACATATGACCCAGCTATATGACCGGTTCGCATATGTCAAAGGAGTCAACCTCCTATAGTACAGATACTGTATACTCAGCCATGCTCATTATTGCTCTATTCATAATAGCTAGGGGACAGAAACGACTTAAATTTTCTTCAAAATATATGTAGAAAATGAAAATGTGATAAATAAACACTATGGAATGCTACTCAACACTCAAGGAAATGGAAATCAGAAGGTTTTCAGGCAAATGGATAAACCTAGAAAACATTATATTGGGTGAGTTTATCCAGATGCAGAAAGAGAAACATACATTTTTTTCTCTCGTATGTGTTGACAATGTAACCTGAAATAACCACAGAAGTCAGGATATTAAAAGTGGATAATGGTAGACAGTTGCTCTAGAAGGGGGCATAGCAAGATACAGGTGGTATAAAAGGGGAGATACAAAAATGGGGGTGCTTTAATTGGGAGGGGGAAGAAGAATGATACCTAGGAAAAGAATAAATAACATTAAAGATAGTTGAAAAATGTATGAAATTATGTCAACTGTGGTTTTCAGCAAAATTATCAGTTACTTCCTAGAGGTTACACAAAGATTTCATGGAAGAGTACAAATGGTTTCCAATTCAATGGTTCAACAAGTTCCACATTATTAGTGTTCTCCTCAGATTTCTTACCTCAACAAGAATATTTCTAGGCAGATGGAGCCAATGTGGGGTACATGGTAATGGTATATAGGTAGAGCAAAGAACTGAAAGAAGGGTTGAAAGATGAAGGACACATACATGCTTCACAGAGTGTTAAATGGTGTGAAAAATCAGCTTTACAAACTCTTCAGAAGAAAATATTTCAAACAATGTGGCAATACCCCTCAAAACTCCAGGGAGCAGACAACCTTGGCATGTTTGTAAGACTGCAGAAAGTATAGGTGAGGCGATCCGAGTGTAGAAAATGAAGATTAAAAAGTAAAACTTGATGTCTGTAGACAAGAAAGTTGGGAGCCCATGGTTTGGAGTTTACACTTAATTCTAAGATTAAATTAGAAGCCCCTGGAATCTTAAGAAGGGTTATAATAGTGTTTTCTGTATCAAGCAATGTCACTACTCTTTTTCTAGAAACAGTCAGCTCTATGTGATTAAAATGAGCATAGTTTTCTGTGCATGAATGAGTCACCTAGTGGAGTTGTTACAAAGATGGACAGAAAAGCTACTATTTAGTCATATTTTATAAAGTAGAGTTGAACACTTGATTTTGGACTTACTACTCAGTAGATGTACACATAGCTGGGTTTTGTTGTTTTGGTTTTGGAGTGAAGTGGGATAATTGTCTGTATTCTGTCAATCATGTTTTAAGTAAATGCTGATTGGCCAGGCAGGAAGTATAGGTGAGTCAACCAGAAAGGAAGTAGAGGCGGGGCAAGGAGAACAGGAGAATTCTGGGAAGAAGGAAGCTCTTCCTGAGTCCTGCCCAAATCGCCTAAGAAGAAGGATGTGATCTGCCCTGCTGAAATGTGGCTAACATAGATAGGAATAATGGGCTAATATAAGCTACAAGAGCTAATAAGAAGCCTGAGCTAATGGGCCAATCAGTTTATAACTTATGGAGACCTCTGTGTGATTTTCTTTGGGACTTGCTGGCTATAAGACTGGGTGGGATAGAAACCCTGACAAGCATGCCCTCATGTTACATTTGAGACTGGATTTTACACAGTTTTCTCTTTGTAGCTCTAGCTGTCCTGGAATTCCCTCTGTAGACCAGACTGGCCTTCCACTTAGAGTTCTGCCTGATTCTGCCTCCTGAGTGAGTGCTGGCTAGTATTAAAGGCATGCACCACCAGGCCCAGCAGTCACAGGTTTTAAGCCTGTAAAGACAAGTGACTAAACATTCAAGACCCATTTTGTATAATTTTCAAGACATGTTCAGTAAAAGATATACTATAAACTGCCTCAAATTGGCAGCAATGTGATGTATTTAAATATCCGTTTTATTTTTCTAAATTCCCTATTTCCTTAACTGTGCATATGAGCCCAATATCTCACCCGTGGAGAAAGCACTGTCATAAAGATTTGATTGCTGCAGCAAACTGTTTAAGTGAACTACAGAATGGACTTACAATTTCTGAGAAGAAATTTCTTTTCAGAAATTGTAAGTCGATGGCAATTTCAACAGCACATCTTTTATTCACATTTGATTTGAGTGTGTACCTGTGTGTGAAAGAGAATTTAAGTGACTATAATAATAACAGCTACAAGAAGGAACAAGATTCTGTTACTTAGATTTTATATTTTTCAAAGCATTATTGAATACTTTACATTGTGTTAAAAATGACAACTATAAATCAAAGAAATAACCCATGTTTGAAACCTTATCTTTACATGGTTTAAGTGAATGATTTCCATAGTGTTAAAGGAGACTGGAGTCATCATGAACTTTCCATTTACAAGAACATGACCTTTTCCTTACTTCTAAATCTCTTGGCTGCCTCTCTGGCTTTAGTTAATGCTCTCACAGGGAGGTAATTGAACACTGAATGTTCTGTTAGGTGTGAAGCTCAATGAAGACAGATCTATAGGATCAATGGTTGTAGACAGTGAAGAGCATTTATCGCTTGGCGAACAATGAAGAGCATCCTGGCTCCTTGCAAAGGTAAAGAAATCTGAGAGAGTTTTCTGATTGGCTTGAAGACTCCAGGTTTCTCATTTATTTTAAACTCACCTTCATCTTTTAAATCATCTGGAAATATGTAATAATGGGTAAGTTCACCAGTGTTTGCTTGGTAATTTTTATATACTAAATTCATACGTTATTTTAATTTTATTGGCTGTTCATTTGTTAAAATTTTCACAGCTGTTAATGTTGAATACAACAACAAGAAAGCCTATTAATGTAAGAATTAAGAGACCTTAAAACTTAGAACACTAATAAGGAGAACAGAAAAACTTCCCAGAAACATCTGAGGTGTTTTGTTCTACAACAAAATCAAATGAAACCCACAGTCTTGACTGACCGAGCGAGCACTGCATTTGATGACTCAATTTGTTCACTGGAATGAAAAGTAATGATAGAAATTTTATAATTTAAAAATAGCTCAGACAGCACAGTCAACTGACATTCCACCCAGAACGCTGTCAGAAGCAAAACATGTAATGAACTCAAACCGTTTATAATGGAGGAAGTCTTTATAGGCTGATTTATGTGTTGGAGCATAGAGAAAGAATTAGGCAGCATTTAAAACTCAGAGTCACGGGCTTTTGGCACGTCTCAAATATCACTTTATGTTAAAAATGATTTATATTTCTACTGTTTCAAATGGAGATTTATATCCAAATTATCATCCTTTTTATGTACTCGAAAATATTTGCCTTTTCTCTGTAAAACAATAAAACTATTTTATTCATTTTACATACAGATTTAGCATGACTTTTTAGTACTTAAGAAAACATAATAAATTGATAAATAAGATTAAAAAGATTTTTTTGAAGTTGTGTTAGTGGAGTGGATTATGTAGAAACAGCCCCTTATTTTACATCCAGAAAAGTAACAACTTTCTATTTCCATGTCTCTCTTTTGTCTTCCCTGTCGTCCCTTTTCTTTCTTTCCTTTCATTTTGTCTCCTCTCCTCTGTTTCCATTCCTCTTTTTTTTTTCCTTGTTAGTCTTTTAAAACAATGTAAACAACTCACGAGAGGAAGGACATTTTCTAGATAGACACAGTTACAATCCATATTTTTCGTCATGTGAGGATGAATCAACATATTTAGTCTTCTATACCAACATTACAAGAGCTGGGGTATAACACTGTGCGTGTGAAGAAGAGACTTAAGAAGCTAAATAGCCCACTGTGAACTGTGTTAGGTCTACAGCTCATGTGACATTCAGATCAACAAGCGAAGGGATCCAGGTTGAAATCTGAAGGATAGGTAGTGTGGTTATGGTGAGAACATACAGTAGGGAGGGAAGGACATGTGCCACATGCTTCAGAAATGATAGGTACTGAAACTTCTGATACAGAACCCTTAAATGTTAAATACAAGTAAAAATTACAATAATTATTTGATTCTTCTGAACCTTCATTTAAATGTATTCCTTATCTCATCAGGATAAAAGACCTCACACTGTCAACACCTTATGCTAAGCATTCAATGACCTTATTACAGGCTTCCACAATTTTGTCTTATATTTCAAACGTGACACATGATTTCCTCGTCTTCCATAGAAGTTTCCCATATATAACAGAATGTGCCTCTTTCTTCTGACAAGAAACACTATCGCTTTCATGTCTCCATGGCACCTCCCAAGGAAGCCTAACCCTGTATCTGATGAAACTGTTCTTGCTCAGTTCAATTCTAATACCAGTTCCTCTGGAGAATGGTATCTTGTATTCATTAAATTAAAATTGTATGTGAACATACTCACAATAGAACCCTCGCAGAATGAATACATCAAGCAAATAGCCTTAATATAATGACTGAGATGTAATTGTGAAGATTGGCAATCTAGAAAATTTAGGTGGCTATAACCATTCATTATGAATTATGTAGTAAGTTTCTCATTATTTTAACCAATAATTTAAAAGGCAGTATTAGTTCAATTTAAAAATAAAGATAATAAAAATGGACTGAAACTAACCTTAGTGATAGATACAGATGGGTATTAGGTGATAAGATTAGATGAAAAGTTTTAGGTACTAATAACACAATTTCCTAATGGATATAGTCATTTTACAATTTACATAAATACCTCATTTTTCTGCCTCATCATTGATATATAATTATTGAAACAACAGGGAAATGATTTTACTTCCCTAAAGTCAGAAAACAGGATTTATCAAAATGTTTCAGATACTCTCTCCACATTATCACTATAGCTGACACTAAAGAAAAGATGGAGTGAAGAAATCAACAGAAAAAAACAAGATAGAGAGAAACAAACCAGTATTCATGCGGACTGTATTTTAGTTTAAGAATTAAACTCTTTCAATGTTGATTTTCTAGTTATTTTTCTGTGTGTGAGAGTAGGGGTTTGTGGTTTACACACATGCATGTGGCTGTGTCTCTGTGTATGCAAAAGCCAGAGGAGGGTATCAGGGTCTTCCTTGACCCCTCTCCATCTACTGCTTTGAGGCAGAATCTCTCCCTGAACCTGAACTTGGGTTTATCTGAGTCTAGCAGTCAGTAAACCCCAGCGATCCTTAGCACACAGCATACCATCACACAGTGTTGGGCTTTGTGCTGTGCACCAGTCCATTTCTGGCTTGGTAGTCGAATGCTGGCATCTGACCTCAGTGATCATAGTTATGTGTAAGTTATGTAAGTGTGTTTAACATCTAAGCTGCTTCCTAAGTTATTTAAAACTAAATCTTAGTGTAATGAAACAAGACACTAACAGTGTGCACATCGTATACAATTTACAGAAAAAATAATAAAATCCAGAATGTTTAACTTGGTAGAAAGGAGAGAGAGCAAAGGAAGTTCACACTTCTATGAATGTTTAACATCCTTTTCATTCTACTAGCCTACTACGTATATGAGCACTGATGTGGGAGGGGGTGTTCTTGTTTCCATATTATCAATAAATATCAGAAATACTATGCATATTTTATCTATATGTTAAAAGTTTCAAAATAAGAAAGGAAAAAGAGGGTTTTGTTTGTTTCAGTGTTGTTTTTATCTTTTAATAATGGCCACATAAGTGGGAGAATGTGCATTTTGCTGTTGAAAATTTATTTATGCTAAAAAGCTTTTCTACTACTTTCTTTATGTGAATTCGGAAAGCTAAATAACCCAGTTACAATAGATGAAATAGGCTTTATCAATAAAATATTGTTGTTTTCATTTATTTCTCTATGAAAAAATATAGAAAGGAAAAAAAACCATAAATGTGATCTTATGGATTTGTTCATAGCCTAGAAATATAGAAGAATAGAAATTGCATTTTCTTAGGACTGTGGCAAAAGCGGCAATTGGAAAGATGCATGCATGTCTATACAAGATTGGCAGCTTTTTTTTTTTTGTTTGTTTGAATTGAGAAGACAGTATTCAAGACATTTTTTTCTTTTGGGATAGCCTACTTTAAATTCCACGTATTATAAGTAAATTCTATTTTAGAAAATTAAAACATGCACTAATAAAAATTCAGCAAAAGAGGGAAGTTTGCCCACATTTTCTACCTCATTACTATATCTCTGATCTCGAATTTGAGAGTGAGCAGGAAGAATAATATCCTTTATTGTAAGGCCAGGGATCTTAGCTGACTTCAGATTTTACAAAATCCCTGCTGTGAGTGTGAATCACTGTGGAAATGGTGATTCGTGTCCTTTTGTAAAGGTTAGTCCTGCAAACTTGAAGAGGAAAAAAAAAACAGAGAAGGGGGAGAGGGGAGGGGAAGTAGGTGATTGTAGGTCCCTCTGTGAGTGGAAATAGAATTTTCCACAATCTATACACTCTGCGGGAGTCCATTCTTCTCACAGCTGGTGGCTGTTCTCCTGGGCTGGAAGGCAAAGACCCAAAGCTCCCAAGAACTCTAATTGCTTCAAAGTCGCTGTCTAGAAAGTGGCAGATTCACTGCAATAGACAAGTTAGCAGTTCATTACTACACAAATAAATAAGGCGAGAACACCTGTAAATCCCACAGCTCCGACTAAGGAATACTAGTGTTATTTCATAAAGAGGGGCACCTGGAATGGAGGCAATGGCCTCGCTCTGCATCGAATGCATGGCTTTGAGACTTTATGATGACAGAACCAGAGGTGCTCCAGTGGTAAGGCCACAGACTGAATATTATACTTTCCTAAAAGGGCCTTGCTGTGGAATGAGAGCTAAAATTATCAGACCTCTACCTAAGGGCCTTGATACCACACTTGAAATTATCAAGCATCTACCTAAGTGCCTTGGTATCACCCTAGAAATGTTGCCTCAGCGTACTTGTCGCCCAGACCAAGAAATGGATTTCTTGCTTATCTGGGTCTCTCTTGTTCATCAGTAAATAATAAAACTTATGAAACTTTGGCTCAGGCTATTTCCTGTTGACGCTTCCCTGTTTATCACTGCTGCCTTTAACGTTTCTGAAAAGCCACCACTAATCCCTAGCATACATATGGTGCCTGCCAAGAAATTCCCCAAGCTCAGAGACTGATCATACTCAGGAAGGCAAGCTTCTCAGCCAGCCTAAGCATTTGAAGGTGCAGCAAAGCACTTGGGCAAGCTGAGAATGCCTCTAAAATGACTGTTTTAATTAAAATTAAACACTTCAACTGTTGTTATCTACCTCATTTCACCCATGCTCTATTTAAATTGTTTTAATATTAGCCATACTATTTCAGTTTCATCAGTGTTATGCTAGGTACAGAGGACAGAAATTAATTACATCTGGATTATAGTTTAATCCAGAAATTTCTTCCTCTGTAGCTTTGCTACTTGTTTCTCTCTTATGAAGATCTGCTTTCCTGAAATCCCAGCTTGCTTTGCTCTAGGATAAACTCTTATCTGTGCTGGGACATGAGCTGCTATGTATTTATAAACAGATGCTTCCAAAATAAGCAACATCTGAACTGGAACTGCAAGGGGTTGCACTTGCTTGTTACAGCCTTGACCATGGACACGTCTAAGGGTGGGGAGCTAAAATGTTGCACATCAAATCCAATATTGCATTGGGCTAATATATTACCTTACTTTCTCAAAAGCTACTTAATGGGATTACTGTTGAGTAGGTATGTAGCAACCCTATTAGGTTCTATCTTTATTCTTTGCCTTCTCCACAACTTCCTTTGAAGCAGAAAGTTAAAAAAAAATTATGAGCACTCCTTCATCTATCAATTCCATCCATGACTTTTCTAGTATCTTCTGCCTACTCATCTCCAACTGAAAGATATTCAAAGTCCTTCATAGACCTTCTGACTTAGGCCTTTGATTACGTTTTTAATAATTCTTTTGATGCTTGTATTCATTGGTAGCTCCCTCTTTATTCCCCGTACTAATTCAAACTAACAAGAACACTGCCAAGTATGCTACTTAGACTCAACGGCACCTTCCTATGCTCAAAGATGTCAGCACCTGATACTTGTTCCAGGCAATGAAGCTTCATCCTAGTCTATTACGTCAAATCTGAGATGTGAAGGTATTAGCTGAGTTGTCACCCATTATCCCTTGGGTCCCCTGCTCTACCTCCCTTTCCTGTAAAATTCCTTTTCTATTTATTTATACTTATGTAAACAAAAGTCTGGAATATAAAAAATGTAATCCTGCCGCTCACATCTCAAAACCAGCAGGCCTTTCTCATGTCACTAAGAGGCAACCTTTTGAGATACACTTGAGCTACTGGCTAACAGACTTTGGGGTGCCAGGATCTCTCACCTGGACAAATGAGTTTACATAGAAGGGGGTGTTAGGCCACACAGCCTCCCCACCCCTTCCCTAGGGATCAGAGCCTCACTGCAGGCTTATATTGTGAAACCAACCACATCCTCACAAAAAAATGTAAGAAGATATTCCCAATTTCTGTCACCTGGGTTCTCCTTCCTCTCTTCAGAGGTCCTGCCCTGGTATTTTCTCTGGTGGCTGAGCCCTGACCTCTCCTCAGAGTCTCCACTACACTGTGGTCTGTCTGCCGTAGAGTTAACAGATGTTCTAATAAACTCTGTACCCCTTACCATCCCCCTCCCTGTCCTTCTTGATCCTCCATGTGAGATGTTTTAGAAGTATTACTGCAGTTGTGTTATGTTCTACTGTCAATTTTCAGGCATGCATTTACTGGTTTATCTGAACTTAACCAAAGGTCAGTAGACCTGGCACCAGTTAGTGGGTATAGACATTGTTTTGAACTTTGGAAGACACAGTAAATAACCTGTCTCCAGAATTTCCACTGTAAGAGTCCTGGATTTTTCAAATGCATCTAACAAAACACACAAACAAACAAATAAAAATCCTTATAAAGTCTTATTTTCTCATTGTATTTTGTGTAGTACAAAATTAAAATGAGTAAAAGAAAAATTAAATCCATTAGGGCATATTCATTTCATGCTTTTTAGTTACTGATGACCCTATCTGGGAAGATTCCAGATCTTTTTCTTTTCTTTTCCTTTTTTTTTTTAAACTATTGCCAGTTACTGCATATTTTATAGGGTAGTGTCTTTACTTGAATGATGGCGAGCTACCTGGTATAAGCTGTTTCACCTCAGACATGATTAAATTATATTTCTTCCTGTCTGAACAAAGATTATATTGAAAATACAAGAAGGATTTGGCACCAGGGAAATACATGTTAGTGTTTGACAAGTGTGGAACAGTGCAGGAAAATATCAATATGTGATGAGGTCATGATAGGAATCTAAGACAAATAACAGGGAGCTTTCTGAATGTTAAGTGGACGGGAGCCTAGATATTCTTTTCAGCTGTCATTCAAATGGTGCTCAGATAATATAGTTTTCAATATTGATACACATTTGGCCAAAGCAAATTGGTACCCAAGGAAATCAGAACCCAAATTCCTTGTGGTTTGCTAAAACCAAATACCTAATGTATAACGACAATTAGATTTTAGCTTGTACAAATTATTTAAATTTTTACTTTCTCTATTATGGTAGATTAGAAACTAATATCATATTTTTAAATGTTTAAAATTACAGAAACAGTGAGGTGGAGAGATGTTCAGTGGTTAGGAATATATACTTCTCCTGGAAAGGACTGACTTTAGTTCAGGTCTCCATATGCAGTGGTTCTTAACTGCCTAGATCTCTGTAGGTGCCGCTTGCACATGGACAAACACACGCAGAGACAAACATACATACACTGAATTAAAAATAATAAAAATAAGCTCAAAATTAAGGCACCAACAAGATACATTTCTAAATGACAGCTTATCGATAATTAAAATAAAAGATAACTGTTGTAAACACAACAATAATATTATGGACTTCTGTCCCTAGAACAGATACTATTCTAGTGTGGTGTAGAACACAATGCGAGTATTTATGTTGGATGCATGGTGAAAATACACTGCTTCTTTAAGGAGAGCCCACTCCTTTTAGACTTCACAGTAGTTATGGAAGTTAGATGATAGAAAAATAAAGAATTTTTCAAGTAATTTAATCTAGTTCCCTTCATTTAGGCACAGGAATTCCCAATGATGAAAAAACTATGTATTTTCTTATTCTATTTCGAGCACACTAGAGAGAGGGATACTAGCATAGTTGTTTGTGAACATTTGTAAGTTTTAATTAGTCTTTTAGGTTTTAACATGTATATATAATTTCAGAAACTCCTGGTAAAAATTTGAAATTCTGGTTCTGTCACATCTGCAAATAGTGTTTGTCAAGGATGAAAGTGGTGGAAGGAAATATTCCAATTTTCTAGCATCTACCAGTAAATATCACCAAGCTTTATCTTTCTAATCTTACGTATGTTGATTACAAATTGTATTTTTTTTCTAAATGTAAAAATCATACAAAGAAACCAGGAAGTGGCGGCGCATGCCACTGGAGGCAAAAGCAGGTCGATCTCTGAGTTTAAGGCCAGTCTGCTCTACAGTGTAGAGTGAGTTCCAGGACAGCCAGAGCTACACAGAGAAACCCTGATTAAACAAGCAAACAAATAAACAAATCACACAAAGATTCCCACTTACAAGACGGGTCTGTAATGTTTCAATGAAACTCTCATTATATTCTCTATGTTTTGAATGGAAATATGTGTGTAAAAGTCTATTTGCTTGAGAACACAGAAATCACAGATTATTGCTATTTCATGAAATAAGAGAAGTGATTGTTTCCTTAATCTTACAGATAGTTTGTTAAGGGAGACTCAGTTCCATAGAGCTTAGTATGCCAGTAAGGACCTACAGCTATCCTGTACAATGTTCATTGTTACACAAGGCTGAGATCCTCCCAATAGCTTCTTTGATAATTAGAAGTTGACATTATTCCTTATTAGATTTTACCTTGCTAGATTTTGTAGATTTATTCTGTTGCAAAGAAGATTTGATGTCAGTATTATCATCTGGTACAATGACTTTCACCATCAGCATTGTGTCTTGCAAACAAAAAAATATGCTGAAAATTTGTTTTAATTATTCCATTGGGATCAGGTATGGTTCTGCAAAAATAACCATCTGGTCCTGGGATATTTTTATTTGGGAGATTTTTGTTATTTTTTCTGTTTTATTATTTCATTAGTTTTTTGTGGAACTATTTAAATTATTTATTTTATTTAGTAGGTCATAATTTTCTATAAATTCATATCTTTCTTTTAGAAGTTTAGTATGTATTTTAAAAATATCTCTCCACACTTCTCTGAATGCCCTCAATATCTGCTGTACTGTTTCCCTTTCATGGTTGCTTTCATTAACTTGGATTCTATCTCCTTTTTGGTTAATTTGGTTAAATATTTGTCAATCTTGTTAATCTTTTCAAAGACCCAACTTTTCATTTCATTGATTTTTCTTTTGATTTTGTTTGTATCTCATTGATTTCAACCATAATTTTTATTGTCCCTTTTGATTTTGTAATTACTTCTTTTATTTTTGAGATTATATTGTAATAACATCATTACTCTCTTCCTGTTTCTTCCTCCAAATTTACATATCTCTTCCTTGCTTGCTTTCAAATTCATGGCCTCTTTTTTCATTAATTGTTGTTGTATGCATATACGTATATATTCTTAAATATAACCTGCACAGTCTATATAATGCTATTTGTATATGTTTTAAGGGTAGATCATTCAGTATTGAGTAACTTATTAATGTGCTCTTCTCTGGGGAAGATGACAGTATCCTGACTGTCATCATTTCCTAGTTACCTCCAATCAAAATGCAGACTTGGGGAATCCAGTCTCAATGAACAAATCTACAAAACAACCTAGGTACCTAAAGCTCAGGGAATATTGAAGAAGAGAGGGCAGAAAGACTGTAACAGTTAGAGGGTCAAAGTGGTTGCTATAAGATGTGTCTTCTAGGATTATAAAAACCTATAGCTTCACCAATATGGCTGCCTTAACATGAACTGAGCAAAGACAAGAGACAACAATGCAAAGTGAACCTGGCTGGTCAGGGGCAAACCCACAACACCTGACTCTAAAACAAACAAACAAAAAAAAAACATAAAAACAAAACACAAAAAACTACAGCCCCAACTTTTATAGTCTCTACCTGTATATTCACTTGTTGTTTGTTTTTATTTTTCCAAGGACTTTGGGTACAACATTAAATTATTAGTATGAGCTCTCTCCAGTTTTTCCTGTTGGTACATAGTGCTGTAAACCCAAAGAGAGAACATTTTCATTGTAGCTCAGAGGCTTAGGTGTGCTGTGCTTTTACTTTTATTCAATGCTTGAGGAATTTTAGTATTTCTTTCATGGTTTTTCCTTTGACTAAATTATATCCAACAGTAGGCTTTTTGGTTTCCCATTAGTCTGTGTACTTTCTGTCATTCTTATTTTTGTTGATATGTAGCTTTATTCCTTTGTGGTCTGATAATATGCAGGATACTATTTCAATTTTAATAAATTTGTTTAGACTTCTTTGTGTCCTAATGTTTGGCCAGTTTTGGAGAACGTTTCATAGGTTGTAGAGAAGAAAGTACATTCTTTATTGTTCAAATGAAATGGCCTATAGCTGACTGTTAGATCCATTTGATTTATGATGTCATTTAGTTTCAGAGTTTCTCTATTTAGTTTTTAACTGGATGACCTCTCTACTGATCAGAGTGAAGTATTGAAGTCACCCAGCATTGCTGTGCTGGGTCAGGCTGTCTGTAGCATGTTTCTCTACCAAACTGAAAGGCATCTTCTTAGGTTGCTACCTCTGTATACTCTGCAGATTGTGAGCAACTCTGCTCTTTAAGACATTCTTATCGTCCACTTTTTGGCCAATCAGGACTTTGTAGTACAATAATATGATACATTGTTCTATCTGCACTAGTTTCTTCTTTTTTTTTTGCTTCCCATGTGCTGATCTAACTCCTTTATCTAAATATTCTATTTTGAATTCACGGTCCATTTTAATGCTAAAAGCAAGCATAGTTAGTGTGTTGTCAGATACAAGGAAAATTCTGAAACACTCCCTCTCCCCTCTTCTTTCCCGTTCAATCAAAACACATTTGCATGTTAATGATGAGTTGCCTAAGTGTGTTTTACAGTGATGAAGACAGTTTTCTTGGTTAACCACTACTATAGTATATATGAATTATTATGAATTATGAATATGAATTATTAGACACTGCATTATCTTCTATTTTAAAAGAAGTCATTTATATCTCAGAATCATGCTTTATGAATGAATTGTATTAGATTCATTATTGAAAACTGGATGTATTAGACATTCAATAAAACTAGTAATTAGGCATTCAATCAATGTTAGCAGCCATCAAACATGGGAAGGATGTATAGAAGGGGCAGCAATATTCAGTGTGTTGATGACAGAATGCATTTAAAGAGGGTTAGAGCAGGTATGGATCAAGAATGGAACCAAAAGTTAGGAACAAAGATAAATGGACCTGGGCATCTACTGAGAATACATTTTCAATGACGATAGGTGAAAGTTTCTATTTTGATTTTCACTGACGCTTATGTGTGTGGACTATTCATTTATACTGTGTGGATATATGCCACTGTGATTAGTTTAATAAAGAATCTGACTGGCCAATAGGTAGACAGGTAAAAGTTAGGCAGGACTGGCAAGCAAAATGAGAGCATGAAGAGAAAGAGGAGTCTCAAGAGTCATGGAAAGATGGAGAGGAAGCAGAGACGAACTTGCCTGACTAAGAAAAAGTACTGAGCGACATTGCCAGAGTGTAGGGAAGAAATATGGATTAATTTAAAATGTAATTATTAGCTTGTAACAAGCCTGAGGCATTGGCAGAATATTTATAAGTAATATAAGTCTCTTTATGGTTATTTGGAAACTGGTTGGCAGGAGAGAAAAGTCTGCCTACACACGTGTAATCTTAATTTTTATATAGTTTTTGCTTTTTTTTGTTTTTTTGATTTTTGTTTTCTGAAACAGGGTTTCTCTATAGTTTTGTTGCCTGTCACGGAACTAGTTCTTGTAGACCAGGCTGGTCTCGAACTCACAAAGATCTGCCTGCCTCTGCCTCCCAAGTGCTGGGATTAAAGGCATGCACCACCACTGCCCGGCCATAGTTATATTTATAATTCCAGGTGAGTTAAAAAATAACTTGCTAAATTCTTAAAAAAAATTCTTGCTAAAGAAGATGTAGCCTCCAATTTTATGTTTCGTGTTCTGTGTGAGTGTGACATGTCAGTTCAACAGTCTTCTTTGTATTGGTTTAAGTAAGCATGCACCTCCAGGGGATGAAATTTAATATCCAGTTAATTCACTTCTATTCCAATGTAATTCACTATTCTTATTAAACTTACAAGTGATGTTATGATTTTCATACAGACAGGTTTGTTTACATTTGATTTCTTTGTGACTTTAAAATATTGTATATAAAAAACTTAACAAAAAGCCATTTCAAATACAGCTGATGCTTTCTTCTAGTTTTATTCAAAGCAAACACCTCTTGTTCTGTGCATGAAATTTTCTTAAATTAAGCAAGGTGGTTATAGCATAAATCCCATTATCTCCTACGTTCCATGTGCAATGAGATGTAAATGAGGACATGCTTCTCTGAGACCTCAGAAATGAAATCATTATGGGAGAAAAATCAGAGAGCTTAAATAATCCAAACATCTCATGGTGATATAGACCCAGACAGCTATGATTCTGCACATATATTTATTACAAACTTTGATAGCTAAAAGGACATAAGTAAGAAAAATGGGCTAACTTCTATATTTGATATCAAAGTTAATAAAGAATTAAATTTTGAGTTACCTAAATGTTGATTATAGCCCACCAATACACATTTTCAATTTAGTCTCTCACATTCGGAAATTTTTTAGAGATTTTAAGTATGTCTACTGATATATTAACAGGAAAGATATTACCAGAACTAAACATATACTGCTGATTAAATTATAAATGTCAAATTTTGGTTACAGAACAATATAACAATAGTACATTTTGAGAATTTGACAAACATTAAGACAACTGATAATTATATTGTATATATATGTTATATATTATATATACACATACTTAGCAAATTTGGATTTTCTTGCTAAACATCATAAAGTATCATACTACTTCATATTAATTGGGGGGTGAAATTTACTCTCTCTTTAGTATGCCTATAATTTACCAACTAGTCTTGAGAGGGTTTGTAAAGAAACTCTGAAAGGGAAGATGGTAACACTGAATGTCAAATGAAGAGTAAAGAAAATTGTCAAATAAACACCTGGATTCAGACCTTAAAGAATTAGGAAAGAAGATAACACTAAACTCAAAGGTATCATAAAAGGAGACGAAGCAATGATAAGAGCAGAAGTAAATGATGTAGAGACTTTAAAAATAACAGAAATCTAATAAATGCCCTAAGTGTTTTGAGTTGTACAAATTTATACAAGTTGACAGAGTAGAAAAACAAGAGTTTTAGATAATGAAATCAGAAATGATAGAAATGACACCATAATTGATATTTCAGAAATATAAAGGATTTGTGAGGGCACCATAGGCATCACATCCTAACAAATCAATGTGCAAAACAGAATTTTATAGTAATATAAATCTAATGTTAGCCACAAAATTAAGCCAGTAATTAAAAATCTCTGAATAGGGGCTGGAGAGATGGTTCAGTGGTTAACAGCACTGATTACTCTTCCAGAGGATCTGTGTTTTGTTTCCAGAACCACAAGGTGGTTTATAATCATCCATAACTCCAGTTCCAGGAAAGCCTATGCCATTTTCTGATCTCCAGGGCCACCAGGGATGTACTTGGTACACATACATAGACCCAGGCAAAAGACTCATACACATAAAATAAAATAAATAAATAGTAGACACGTAGTAAACTACTCAGTGCTAGTAATGTCACAGATCCTGGAGGAGAATGCGGAACATTAAAAGCCATCAAAATCCCAAATAACAATCTCCACATTTGCCCTTATATCCACAGATAACTGAAGTCTTCACTCCTCATCAAGGAATCTTCTTTTGGCAACATATACTGTTTCAGAAAGCACAATTACAAAGTTGAGGAGTCCAGGTCCAATTGATGCATCTACAAAACACTCCTGCACCTTAGGCTCAGGGAACATTTCTGAAGAAGCGGCAGCATGATTAAAAAAGCCAGAGAATCAGTTTGCTGTGAGATGTGTCTCATAAGTTACTGCCCAAACATGATCTGAACAAGGACAATAGCAATAGAGTCACCAAAATGGATGAGGAAAGACCATGAGCTTCAACCCTACACAGAGAACTACAGGCAAATGGGTGCTGTGAGTGGGAGAAATAGTTCAGGGAAGAAAATACCAATTGTTTATCTAATACCAAATGGTCAGCTCTGAGAACATTCATACATGTAGCATTCAGACTGAGCAGGTTATATATACTTAGAAATAAACATTCATGAACACATATAAATGTAATAACAATGAAAGAAAAAGTGGCATGCGTTTGAAAGAGGACAAGAAGGGCAAGGAAGAATCTGGAGGGAGAAAAGTGAAGAGGAATGATGTAATTACATTATAATTTCAAAAGAAAAAATATTCTCAACCCAAAGGAACTTGGGACTTCCTGATTTTACTGATGAACAAACAAACATTAAGTATGTTAATATCACTTTGTCTCAAATTGCTCCAAAAAGTTGAAGAGGAAGTAAGAAGTAAAATCCAAACCCCTGTTATGAAGCAGGTATTACCCTGATAGTAGATACAAAGAAGAACATGACAACCACCACCACCAACAAATACATTACTTTGTAATATCCTTTATAAATATGGGCTTAAAACCCCATAATCTTTAAATCCAATCTGCCTCCAAACCAGATAACATTGTGGGATTGTGGGAGTTGTAGCTCTTGAACCATAACAAGAAAGCCTCATTGGATAATATGGTGTCTTTTGGGTTTTGTGCATATGAGCCCCCTACACATGTGTCTCTGGGCCACTCACCTGAAATCTTTCCAGGTAATGGTCCTGATAAAATTCCATATTAGTCAGTATTTAACATTTCAATGAACGTTTTAATTTGAACAAAATTGTGGAACTGGCTTTTCTCTGGAGAATCTCAGAATTAACAAGGGGTAGGAGACAATAGTCAAACAAACTAAATTATATATAAAAAATTTCTTCATCATGCTCATTGAACTTATCATAAGGATGCAAAAAATGGTGCAGAATCTGAAAATCACTGAATGCTATATGTTAAAAAAATGGATGAAGAATAAAAATAATCTCATCATCTAATTATGTGCAAAAAAAGAAGCCTTTTAGGAAAAGCCAACATCTTTTCATGATAAAAAACTTCAAAAATTAGGGATAAATAAAGAAATATGCCAACACAAAAAAAGCAATAAGCCCATAGTCAACACCATATTCACTGTTGAAAGGTCCCAAGAAATCAGATTGTATCAAGGAAAGGATTTAAAAATGTAGATTTTAAATCTGTTTCTGTAAAAATATTTTGCACATAGAGAATATAGCCATGAGTTGGGTGTGGTATCACACATTTTTAACACTCTGGAAGCAGGAGCAAGGGAATCTTTGTGGGTTCAAGTTTCCACTTGGTTTACAAGTGCTAGCCAGGATACCCAGTAAGAGCCTGAAGCATGATAAATAAAA
>JAQHUG010000019.1:11464297-11476988 GCA_028555095.1 Dicrostonyx torquatus | reverse complement strand
CTCAGAGAAAGAGATTGGGGTTAAACCTGAAGGTCCAAAAAGCAAAGCAGCCAGGCATTGGCTCTTACCTCTACCTCAGTCAGAAAATGGCAATCCTGCCTCCAGGAATCTCAGAATGATACTGTGCCTGAGAGCTGTTGTCTATCATTTTATAATCCTCTCTATGCTGGGATTAAAGGCATGCACCACCTGGTTTCTATGGCAACTAGTGTGACTACTGGGATTAATGGTGTGTATCACCGCTACCTGGCCTGTAAGGCTCACCAGTGGGGCTGTTTTACGCTCTGATCTTCAGGAAAGCTTTATTTATTAAAATAGAAGTAAAATGCCACTACAAGATCTTGTTTGAAAAGGAAAAAAAGTCCTCGTGATTTAGATTTAAAAATGCAATTTATATGACAATACTGAATACCACTATGAAATGTACAAATAGAACACATACTGGGTTTAGCAGGATTGTGAGGAAAAGTTCTCCTCCCTTGATACTTTTATCCAATTCTTGGGGTCCTCCTGGATACTCCTTGTAGAAAATAGTATGCGTGAACAGCCCACAGGTCTGTCGAGGGAGGACCTGATGACAAAGAGGTGAAGGCAACACACTGGTAAGACTTAGCTAGAAATTGTTAGCACTCCCATAATTTCACAGTCAGCAAAGAGTTCCTGGTGTCTCACTGTAACCAAGGGTTCATGTTGATTTAATTTTGTAAACGTCAATGTAGTAACCAAATATGAGAAACACAATTTGTAGTTTAGAATATGTACATAGTTAATTGAGCTCTATAAAACTAAACTACTGCCTGACTTAGGAATAAAAAAAAATTGTCTTAGGGTTCATTTGATTCAGACAACTACCAATGTTACTCTTCTCATCTAATTAATCCTCTCATCTCCTTCTGACACTCAGTCTTGCAGAATATGCAGGTTTTGGGATTCAAAGTCAATTTTTCTGACCATCTCTGCCTTGTTTGGTCTGTACTCTACCCTGACTTTAAAGTTCTCACTAGCAGTCAAACCATTTAATGAGTGTTTCTGTAATATTTTTGTGTTGAATTTGCTTTAGCTCTGGATGTTCAACAGACAAAACAAATAAGCAAATTGACTCTAAAATCCAATTTTGAACAATAAAGTATTTATAGTCTAATAGAAAATGCACCCAATTACACAAGAAAGCTATGATGGCATTTATTCTTCATTTAACTTTCATAATTAAATTCGAGGTAAATGAAAGCATGTAGTCTTGGCTAAAAGAATGATTTCCTTTATGACGTGTTGGGTGATCAGACAATGAAAGATGTTTTCTGATTTTAAATGTATGTGAATAATTCTTCTTTTACTTCCTGATTTCTATAGACTTCAACTGCCCTGTTTATAGTATCAACAGTTTCAGGTATCGTTCTGTGTTCTTTGGTCCACTGGTGCTATATTCTAACAATGAGAAGATTAAAGTCCCATGATAAAATGAGCTCCAACTCTGGGTAGCTATATGTATTCCTTTCTCTTCATTTTACATGGAGATTAATTGTAAGAATAGGCAGGTAGTTCTAGTGGCAATATGAATAATACTGTGGGTTAGTATAACTACTGAACAGAAAGAAAGTTATAAACTCATGCTGTGCTCTTGAGAGTTAATGATGGTAACAACTTCAAAGATACCTGAAACTGGATAAAACTGGCTATCTTAGAACTATAGGAATGTTGCTCTCCTCTTTTCCCCCAATGAATGATGTTAAACTTCCAGCTCAAATTCATTTGGTTTTACTCTCATTTACCACAATGGATGCATCATTCTTAAGATTTATTATTGTTTTAGCTAATACACAAGGAAAGGATGTACATACCACATTTGCCTTTAATTTGCAAGAAAAAGAAAAGGAAAATAAACAGCACCCTAAGTTACTCTGAATGCCCAAAATTCAAAATATGCTTGACAGAAAGATTTAGCTTTCAAGTGCTATTGTTCCCTTTTCACTCTAAGTATTGAAGTGATTGGAGAGCTGTTGTTTTCTTGACCCATAGAGCAGCAGCCTATCTTTAGCTCTTTGTAAAATCATACAAACAAGCAGTACTGAGGAATTCCTCAGGAGAAGTATTGGAGGCCCAGATCAATTTTCAATGTGAAAATATTAATGGATAATCTATGCAAAACTCATTCCCATCATTTCCAGATTGTTATACACTCAATAAAATTCCTCGACAGCATAGGAAGTAATCCTGTTGTCAAATAGAATGTCATTGTGTGACCAATCACCTTCAAGGCAAGTTGGAAACTTCTGATAGTTGAGTAAAAGAAGTTCTGTGCTCCATCATCAGATAGTATGATGATCCCTTCCCTTTAACACAGGTATCAAGGCCTTTAAGACACAGAGTATGTGCTCACCATGATGCTATTGTGAATGAAGCCCTTCCTGTATCTTGCAGGTTTCAGATGTGGATACTCTTCAGTGCTGGTGACCTGAATACCCCAGACTTTCTTCCAAGCTGCATACAGCTGAATATGGACCGGGTAGACCCCTGAGTGATGCGGGGCCACTGCGTAGCCCAGGTTGGTCGGTATTCCATGTTCCTAAAAGAAGTCAGAAGAACACCATCATGGAGTGGGGGCAATTGGGTGAATTAAAAATCTTCATATTTGTTTGTCATATATATTGAGATCCCCATTAAAAGAGGGTATTTAGTAATAGGAAAACTAGACTTTTACTCTTTCTTCAGTTCATCAGCTTCATAGAGCTCTGATGCTACTATAATGAATGAAGTATATATTTTGGGTTTGTTCTGTGTATAAAATTGAGTTTGAAGTTTAAATTCTGTGAGCTTCAGAGGATGTTATTGTTGTGAGTGACTGTCTTCTAAGATACACATGCACCATCTTGGGGTATTCATGTGTTTCCCCTGTAAAAGATCACCCCAGTTGGGCCTGCTGATATTTTATACCCTGAAAACCAGCTTGGAAAAGGGCATACAATTTTCACTTAAGTCTCCACTTTCTCCCAACCACCTGTTTTATGCAACTCTGCATTAATTGCTTATGACTTCCTCTGGAAGGGAAAAGGTATATATAGGCCAGGGAAGACTGAAGCACCATGTATGAACTATGTGATTTTGTGAAGTCTTTCACCTGTGTTGAATAGGTTTTTCACGTGTTACCTGTTGGAAAAGGAAACCCTGCATTCCTGTCAGGAACCCTCACCTGTTCTGTTAGGTGCTGTGGGAATGCCCCACATTGGGTACCAATTTGTAAATGCAGGCTGCTTGTTTATTTCCCCCGGCCACCCAGACCCGCAATAATCACACAGAAACTGTATTAATTAAAGCGCTGCTTGGCCCATTAGTTTATGCATATTTCTAGCTAGCTCTTTCATCTTAAATTAACCCATTTCTTTTAACCTGTGTATAGTGACATGGCTGTGGCCTACTGGCCAAGTTCTGGCCGGCGTCTGTCTCCTGTGGTGGCTACATGGCTTCATTCTGACTCTGTCTATTCTCTCCTCCTCTACCTGCTTGGAATTCCTGCCTTGCCCTATTCTTCAGTACAATAGGCCCAAAACAGCTTACTTATTAACCATTGGTATTCACAGCATACAGAGGGGACTCGCACATCAGGTAGGGTCCCCAATAAACTCCTTGGCTCCCCATAGTGAACTCTGGGAGAATCGTGCCTTTGTTTGTCATTGGAACCTCAGGAGAAGGGATGAGCATTGTTTATTTCTCCCCTGGGAGGAAATTTTAGCTACAAATAGAAATTGAATTTTGTCCTTTATCAGGCAGATGAAGCAAAAAATAAAACTCTATAATTTGAAAAATCACCTAACGAAAAAACATAGAAAAATGGAATAGAAAAATGGAAGAACACAGTGTGTGTGTGTGTGTGTGTGTGTGTGTGTGTGTGAGAGAGAGAGAGAGAGAGAGAGAGAGAGAGAGAGAGAGAGAGAGAGAAACAGAGAGATGGAGAGAGAGAGAGAGAGAGTGTCTGGTATTGAAGCACTGTAGGCATGTAAATATTAACATAAAATAATGAGAACTTTTGGTTTTTTGGTTTGGATTTAATAGGATTTGACTCTTTGAATCCGCTGTGTTTGGAGGGTTAAGATGTGTTTTTCAGCTCAATAAGGAACTAGTGGAATGCCAAGATCAAAGTTATATGCTGACAACTTATTTCTGTGGTAAAGTTAAATGAAAACAGGTAACAAAACAGACAGTAAGGAAGAGTTATGGTCCAGGTAAGTTTTGTATGCAGAACATAAAGGAAAGGTAAAAGTTGAGATCTCCCCCTTTGTCATAAACTTCAGAAATTAATTTACTCTACAAGGCATACAACTTCCTATGAGTTAGTTTGTTAAATAGTCAACTCTAAATCACTACAGATATACATTTCAAGAAAGAATATGAAAACATTCTCAGTCATTGTATTAAATTTCTAGTTGTGTGAAATTGACATGTGGTTTTCTAATTTCTACTTCTTTTATAACTTTCCCTTTAAGTGCTTATCTGATTCATAAAGTTTCTATGTAGGGCTAAATCTTATCAATTGGGGTTATAAATGAGGATACACAGTCAGATATGAAAGTTGATTGAATCAATAAACTAAACACAACATTGTTGTCAATTGCTGTTTATGTTGTCTTTTATAGATACATAGCACAGGGAAAGAATTCAGTCTTGGATGAGAAGCAAGCGTTCAGTGGATCACATATCTTCAGTTCTTTGCCCAGATGTTACTACACTAGTAAAATAGTACTATTTGGGCACTAAATAGTTCATGTCACTATCAGTTTCCTTTCATGAAATGACCCTTATTGTGTAGCCAAATTCAGTTCTTTTTCATCAAGACTGTTTTCTAACATCTATTATAATAAATGACTCTTATACAAATGCTGAACTATGAAATCAATGTTGTGAAATGAGCTACAGCCTTTTCATAGACTTCAGGGAGAACTGGTTTCTTAGTACTAGTAAAGAAATATATTTCTTACAAGAACCTCTCTCTCCTTTTAGCCCATCTCTTCTCCCTTTCTCTCCTCCCTTTTTTCCTCTCTTCTCTGTTTCTCTCCCCTCCCTTCCCCTTCCTTCCCATTCTCTCCCATCCTCTTCTCCTTAATCTTTGTGCTATTAGAAACTAAATCTCATTCCTCCTTAATGCTAAGTGAACATTCTATTTCTGAGCTAAATCCTGACCCTAACAATTGTATTTTCTGTGCAGGACAAAATAGGAAAATGCCAGTAAGAGTAGTATGTAGGAGCTGACCAAAGAGGCAGTGGCTGTGTAGTCTGGACACATTGCAGGGCCCTTTACTGAACACTACCAGCCTTAATGCTTTTTGGTCTGAACTGATGCCTGGTAAATGGTTAAGTTGTAATGAAGATAAATGATCACCCAGAAAACAAGGTGTCCATCACACCATCACATTGCCAATGAAGCTGAGATGTGCTTCCTCAAGAGAGAAATTTAGGCATGAGGGTGTTTAAACCCCTTTGACAGGTAAATAAAATTGATATGGATCTTTTGCCTGGGAAGGTATTTCTGACTTACAAGAAAGGGGAATTTTTATTCTTCTAAGTTGTTATTCTTGCAACTGCATCATACAAAGGATTTCCAAGTCTCCTATAATTCAGCAAAGAACCAATCAACAGAGTGGGAATACTAATATACATTAATAATAAATTCTTGGGTCACTGTACTATGGTGTGATGCTTTATTCCAAATGTGAGGCCTTAGATGTTTGATAAACATGTAGAAACAGATAAAAAGCAAAGAGTGTAAAGAGAATTGAAATAACAAAAAACTATATTCATCTTACAAAAAAATCATTTCACTTTTGATATATAGTAAAGGGAATTGTGGAACTTTTCATGAAAAATCAGGAGGAAAAAGGAATTGACTCAGTGAGTAGGGAGGAAGGGTCAGTAAAAAAAGACTTTATTATACTTATTGATTTCTGGGGGCTCAGTGCAATACTATCTGTAAGGTCATCCTATTGCAGGAGCAACTAGAGCTCAATCAAAATAGTAAATCACACTAGGTAATTGTGAGTTTATACTTTTTCAATCAAAATGATAACAGAAACTGAAAAGTAATTCCCTAGTAACTCTTTGCCTGTTATCAAGGGACTTACTGGACTAGAAAGCTTCATTCTTAACTGTCCACAGCTTAAAATCCAATTCACAGAGAGTTGGTCAACTACAACATAAACTAAGCATCATATTTACACAATAAAATTACAGACTTGGGAAGGCTTCTCAATGTAAATATTGAAAACACTCAGACCCTATTAGATAGACATAAATGATATCTGAGAAAGCAAAATTCAAGTATAGCTTTTATTGTTTATTAACAAGTCCTGTGGGATGAAGAAAATGTGAGATATTAGGCAGCAAAACCATGTAATATGCTAATAAGCAACTGCATGAACAGGCTTTAAAAAGTGACATTATTTCAATGGCCTTTCAGAATGACATGCTTTCACATACATTCACAGGACTTGAGAGTGATCACATTTTTTTTCCAGTTAAATTACCATTTCTTGCAGAGGTGGTGGTGAGACAATGGTGTGAATTGTTGATGTATGCATTCAGATAATTTTAAAAAGCAGCATTTAGTACCAGGCTGGCAACAGCAACTAAAATTAATTTTAAAATAATCTCCGTAACTCATGTATTCCTGGCAAAGGATAGGTGCCTGGTGTCTCTTAGGTGTTCTTCAATTCATTCCTAATGTGACCCTAGTGATAATCCCGTTACATGAACTAGAGACATTCCAAAAATGTGAAAAGTGTGGCTATGAGAAATCGTAGGGGGTTTTCATGGTAGCAATTGTGAGTGCTGGAATCACACCCGGGCTCTCTACATTCAGTAACTTCTTTGGCTTTTCCAGTGTCGACTTCTACTGTGACCTGATGGATTTGATTCAAATACATATTTTGGAAACACAACACTTCTTCAATTTCCCCCCCTTGGAAAAGTTATAGAAGTAAAAATTGCCATTTTTTAAAAAAATCTTCTTTGCTGCTAGCACTTTTTAATGCAAATGAGTTTCAGCCAATTAGGAGTGCTCAGGACTGCTTCTGGAGGGCTTCGGGAAGCAAAGGTTAAATTCTTGTTGGAAAATAAGATCTTCAAAACAAGACAACCTGCTGCAGTTTGGGTGCAATAGGAAGCCCACTGCTTGTGACTTAGCTCTAGTAGTCTGAGAAATAGGAGTCCCTGGGGGACCAGGTCTCTATGACTCCTTGAGTCCTGAGAAGTTCAGCTGACAAATTGCTCCTCTGCCCTTAAAGAGTTTTGAAAACCCTCAAGGCACTGAGTAGAAGCTGCCCTTGTTAAAAATAGCATGATGTTTTTAACTTGGAAACTGGATGGGAAGAGCTGGGTTTGCATATTTTAATACATAGAACAGGTTATACAGATTGAGATAAGGTATCTAACGGTTTGAATTCTACGAAAACACGAGAAAAATAAAGAACTGTACAATGTTTACTTTTATTAATTTGTATTTATGTTTAATTTAGATGGTTAATATTGGTAAACATCTATTTACTTGCCTGAGTAAACATTATATATATATATATATTATATGAATATTTTATACGTGTTTAAGAGTGTGGGAGGAGAGATTGTGTATATATATATATATATATATACACTATACATGCATATAATGGCTGTATCTTAAATATTCGGTACCCAGCAGGATACAGCAAGTGAACAGGAGACTACTGGTGATTAAAAATATAAAACCTAGAGATACATCCAAATAATTAGATTTAGATTTTCTAAGCTTGGTGGTATGCAGCTATAATCCCAGCACTTTGGAAGCAGAGGCAGGAGGCTCATTTATTCAAGCTTATATATATAACAAGTTATAGGCCAGAATGAGTTACACTAAAGCCCCATATCTAACACTAAAACAACAAACAAAAAATTCAATTCTTCTACACTAAAAATAATCACTCTTCAATTCCTGATTTGTGTTAAAAGTTTTATTCAATTTTAGGCATTCACCGGACATGAGTAACATCTCTACTGCAGCTTGAAAACTATAGCCAACTGTTGGAAAAAATAGATAAATGTATCCTAACTATTGTGGAATTTGGTCTATGAACATTTGACTTTGAAAAATATTACTATCATTTGAACATGCCAGAAAAAAATGATACCTTTGACACAAAAATCTATTAAGGTTAAAATTTATTTCCAACTAACATTAGCTTCAGTGAAGCAATGAACATATCCAGCAGTAGAAATTTACCTCATGGTGCCTTTCAGATATCAGAAATTAGGCCTCTTTTGTGTGTTCTCATTGTCATTATCCCCTCACTCTGGAGTGTTCAGATTAATTTGGGGTAATACAAGCTTCCTTCCATGCAGTCTCTACTACATTTTATTTTCAATATGTCATCTAATAGACTCAAAAATCTTTGTGTTTGTAGATTTTTCTTCTAATCACTACTGCAGCCCAAAGTATTGCAAGGAATTGTGTCAGCTCCAAATAGTGTCCCAGAGTGTGAAGAAATCAGGGCAGGTGCCTAAAGTTCAATTGTGGGTTTGTTGTCATGTGAGTCTGAGGGGCTCACGTGACATTTCTGTGCCTTGGTCTCCTCATCTCTGAAATTAATCTGATAATATTAAAAATTAAGTAATGACAGATATAAATAAATGAATATGTATAATACATAATACATTATGAAGTCATTAGCTACCATTTAAGTGTTTATATACACTTAAGACACATAGGTCATTTCAGGGAATATATCAACTTTTCCAAATATAAATGAAAAGGACATAATATTTAGGCAAGCATAGCAACTAAAGATAAAAGCAGACAGGAAGTTGACACTAATAAAAAAAATAGAAAAAGAAAGTGTCAATTCTTGTTAGTTTCAGAGTGAAACACTATAAAATCAGAAATGATAGTGATTTGTATTTTACTGTTGTCAACTTTTCCACAGAAGGTGTGGAGTATTTCACTGGATCTCTGACTTTCTTGTATTCATTTGAGTTTAGCAAAGGCAAAATTCTGACAACAGATAAGAGGCAAATGGGAATGAATCTGCAGAGTCTTATTTTCTCCCTGCGAAGTCATTTTGTGTTGTGTGACTACTTCAGTCAGAGGCTAAAACAACTGCGAAAGAGGGCTGCCCATGGTGGGTTATGGGATTTTGTCGGTGCTCTTGGTCTCTTGGAGGGTGCACTGTCAAACCAGATGAGAAGAGTTCATTAAAGTTATGTATGTTTATACACAGACATTATGTGTATTATGCTTTTTTTCTTTTTTAGGTAAATAGTTGTTAGTATGATTTTTTTGTGGTCTTTTCAAACACATCCAGTGTTATTATATGGTGCCCTATTTAATATATATCACCCTCTCTGCTCCTTAAAGATACCTCTTCTTCTATTTCTTTTTTTAATCATTTTTAAATTTATTTTTATTTCTTTATAAATAATACCATTCAAAATTTCCACTCCCTTCCCTCCTCCCATTTCCCTCCCACTCCCAAATCACACATCTCCCCTCCCCCTCCAGTCCTAAGAGAGGGCAGAGTATATTGATTGCCCTGTGGGAAGTTCAAGGCTCTCCCCCTTCCATCCAGGCTTAGAAAGGTATGCATCCAAATAGACTAGAATCCTAAAAAGCCAGTCCATGCCATAGAGATAAACCCCAGTGCCATTATCATTGGCATCTCAGTCTGCCCCAATTGTCAGCCACATTCAGAGGGTCCAGTTTGATCACATGCTCTTTCATTCTCAGTCCAGCTGGCTTTGGTGAGCTCTCTTTAGATCAGGCACACTGTCTCAGTGGGTGGAATCAGATAACTTACATACTAAACAAGGACAGCACTAAAGGACATGCCAGAATAGACAGAAAATGGCCAGGAAACCACAATACTACACAAAGAAATATGAACAACTGAGAAGAGCTGGGACCATGAGAGGTGGTCCTGCCAAGGGAAGAACATGCCAATTGACCTTACAATGCCAAATGGACAGTCCTTAAAACATGCATACAAGTGACATTATATAGACTGAACAGGACACACACACACACACACACACACACACACACACACACACATATATATATATGTACACATACATGCATGCCGTAAGGATTAGTGAAGAAAGATCCCATGAATTTGAAGGAGAGTAGGGAGAGGTGTATGGGAGAGTTGGAGGGATGAAACTGAAGGGGAAAACTTTTTTTTTATTATAATATAATATTAAAACAAAGAATTAAAAATAACCATGAAAACATTCCCCACCCACACAGTGACAAGCCACCTCTCATCCCAGAACAGTCTCTCTGTCAAATTATGTTTCCTTTTCTTTAGTTTTTCTTCAGGACTTGTCATTAAACAAATCTCTGCCTTCACAGCAATTTTAGGGCATCATTACTTCAATAAAGCCTTATGTTGTGCACAAACTATGGCAAATTGATTTTTTTCATTAATCCTGGGCAGTAATAATTGCTGTTTCAGTTTCGGAGAACCTAGTATGGTAAACGTAGTTATTGTAAACCCTCTCTTAGATTCTGGAAGCACAGGCTGGTGGCATGATGAAGCTGTATGAGGTAGGTAGCATGATGAAGGAAGACAGATTGAAAGGCACTGAGATGTTTTGGTTCCGATGATCCTGCACAGTTGTTCTGAGATACTCTGAAGCCACCCTAATAAAACGGCAAAGAGATCTCCAGAGAACACAAAGAAGTCAGACAGGCACAGGTGAGCATAAGCCACCCTCTTGAACTTCACTTTGCAAGAATCCATTAGTATATACTTTTCTGAAAACTTGACACACCGTAATGGACCATAGGGAGAAAACGAGAGAAACTCTTCTCATGCTCATACAGAAATTTCTGGATCTCTCAGAAGTTGGGAAAGGTTTCAACAATGAATTCAAGTTTCTAAATAATGAGGAAAAGGCTGGACACATGATTTATCTCCATAATTCTAATACTCTGTCTATACTCATGAAACAACATGAGATATGATTGGGGTTATTTCACAACCAAAATGCTTGGAATATTGTTGTATGATAGTAAAAATTAAAAAAAAACAGCTGTTAAAAAAATAAAACAGTTTCTTAAAAGCAAAATGTCAAAAATAAAATAGTGGAATGGTGACTACATAAATGAATACACTCTCGGTGAGGAGAGTGCATATGCTTGTTGACTTAAAACAATGATTTGTTGTCTTATATACACAGATTCGTGGGAGGGACACTGGGCTAAGGAAAATAGATCCCATTATCTATTTATCCTTTTAATAAGGGCTTGAGACCATATTGTCATGTTTGAAAATGAGCCTAGAATCATTGATTTTCCACTGTGTTTTCCAGGGCTGAAATTGTCTTCTGTTTTCATAAGTGATAACAGCGAAGACTGTGTGACCCTGGAAATTGGCTGGGTCAGTCTTGACAGCCTTTGGATTGAAGCCTGGTAAATGGTGACAAATCTCTGGAGGGCTCCGTGTTACAAATGGATTTTTCTTGGGAAAAAGAAACAGCACAGCAATAGCACTGCTTCTGCAGCGTTGAACTTTCTGATCCTAAGTGGGGCTATTTTGGTCAATTGAGACTCATCCTCTGATATCCTTGCTCCCACTGATAGTCTACTTTGCTGCTTAAAAGAAACTAACAGTAAAGTTAAACTACCCTTCACTCTGAAAGTTGGGTGCTCCACTCCAGCAAGTTCAGCATTTGCCTTTCCAAGGTTTTATGATCAGTACTCTTTATTTACTAGGCAAAATAATTTACATAATTTTGTTCATGATAACATTGCTCAATGTATATCCTCTGTATATATTGGTTGTTCGAAGAGCCATATAAGCATTGGGGATATACAGTGAAGAAAATAGACAAAATTTCCTTCTATCAGTGAGGGTTCTTTTTGTTTATATGATGAGACTGACATTACAAAATAAATACACAAAGTACTCGTAAGAGGGTGAACATTAGAGTGGGCAGTAAAGTACAAGTGTGGAAAGGAACGAAGGCCATGGGTCACTGTATTAGATTGTCAAGCATGTGTCTTAAGAAAAGGAAATGCTGCGGTTGAAGAGTTGAAGACGTTAAAAAAAATAAGATCTGATGCTAAGTGATCAGGCTTTTTCAAAGAGATTTTTCAACTTATTTACTGAAAGATCCAGAAATAGTACCCAGAGCTTCTTTTCTAGAGGGTAAACATACAGTTTTACTGGAGAAATGGCTGAAGATCTTTTGGCACTTAAAAGTTATTGTTGCGTTTTTATTTCCTTTGAGCAAGGGAAGGAACCACAAAAAAGTTCTGAGCAGAGAAATGGCATTGCTCAGCCTATCACAATAAAAGTTTTGTGCCTGCTATGATAAGAAATGACTGAAGGGAGGCATGGAGGAAATCAAAGAGCACAGGGCTCTGAAACAGCTCCATGGGAAATGATGACAGCCTGGACCATATGAGCATGATGGAGCTCTTGAGAAAAAAAAATTCATTATGGATTTTTTTCCTTCATTTTTCTCTTACATATGTGTTTATGAGTGTGTGTGTGTGTGTGTGTGTGTGTGTGTTTATATGTATATAACAAAATGCCAGGAGGTTTTTTTTTTTATTGCGCTTCTGCTTTGTTCTGAATCTCTCAGAAAACCCAGAACTCTTGATTGTGACTTTGGTGATGTTTCCATAACTGTCCTCTGAGACTGGAATCATGGACAAGTCACCATGCCA
>JAQHUG010000019.1:11430862-11462892 GCA_028555095.1 Dicrostonyx torquatus | reverse complement strand
TAGAACTCTAAGATACTTCTCCAGTATCATGTCTGCCCATATGCTGTCATGCTTCTCATCATGATGACTATGGACTAAACCTCTGAACTGTAAGCCAGCCCTAATTAAATGCTTTCCTTTGTAAGAGTTACTGTGGACATGATGTCTCTTCACAACAATGGGTCATGAACTAAAACAGTCTGATATCTCAGTTACTATTTCCTTAACACTTTACTTCATATTGGAACACAAACTTGAGTGTTGTTTTGGCATGCCAGCCTTTAAAACAATTTACACTAATCAATGATATCTATATAAAACATTTTACTAGATAATTGTGATGACTTGAAGTCTAGCTATATGCTCTTAAAATTATGCTCTTTTCTCAGTAGAGGAGTTCAAATGCTTCAAATTCAATCCATAAATAGTAGAAAGATGGCTTAGCAGATAGATCACTTTCTTTTCTACCAGGGGACCTGAGCTCTACTCCCATACCCAGCAACACAGGGAATATGATGTCTTCTAGCCTCTGGGGACACACACACACAAACAATTTAAAAAGTCTAAAATTATGCCTACTATTTTACTTCAATTTGCCTGTAATTATGGAGAAATTGCTTTTGTACATATCAGATTTTACTTATGGTTGATTTTGTTTTAGTGAAATTACAAGCAAGAGCATCATTTGAAAAGGCAAAGAGATGTTATAATCACTAATATGAGAAGTAGAAATTGAAAAACAATGCTTAAGAAGAGAAAACCATTGTCTCAGTCAGGGTTACATTTCTGTGGTGAAAAAATAAAGTTTTGTGAATCTAGTACAAGTTTCAGTCACATAGGAAGAGAAAATATTATGTGAGGATCCAGGGTACGTGGGTCGTGGTACTCCTGCGAAGGCAGTCCAGGAGTGTAAGTAAGATAACTAAAGCTGATCATGAGCTTGGAGAGTAGATGATAACCAGTGTTCCTCCACGATCTCTGCTTCATTCTCTGCCTCCTGGTTCCTGCCTTGAGTTCCTGTCATAGGTGACATACTGTAAGTTACAAGCTGAAACAAATTCTTATCCCACAATTGCTTTTGGTCATGGATTTTATCTCACCAATAGAAACCTAAGTAAAAGAGAAATTGGTACCAGGATTGCAGGGTGTTGTTGTGATAGAGCTGAACATGTTGATTTTGGGAGGACTGCAAAAGTGTAACTTTGGGCTGTACAAGTCAGAATTCAGGGCTTAATGAGCTTTGTGGGAAATTGGGATACAAGAACGCCGAGCATAATGTGAACGATGGAAGCCTGCCTTGGAAACTTTGGAGGGAAGTTTGAGAATCACTCACATAATGTCCCCATCAGAATAATTAATGAACTATGAGTTGAGAATCCATAGTGTCTAGTCAACTGGGGCTAAAATATCAGCTGTGATTAACAAGATACCAGCACCAGTAAAGTGAAACTGGTTTTCCTAGGACATTTGGTGTGCTGGTTAGCTGGGGTTGAAAAGTCAGCTATGATTAAGACTAGTCCAGAACCATTGATTAAAATATTTTGATAGTTATATTTTCAGTATCAGCACACAGAAGGTTTTGTCCACAGGGAACCAGAGCTGTATCTCAGGCTGGTAGTCAAATTAGGCAATGTGTAAGTGTTTCACTGGTGGTCCTGGAGTTGTTGGTGAGATACTTGCAGGATTGAAGGGGTCACAGAAAGAAGCTGGGACTTCACATTGTGAGAAGTTAGGAGAGACCATTGGTGGATGTGCAGCCTCAGTTGTTATGGAGCCTCAGAACTGAGAGTAATGGAGCAAAGATGAGACTTGCTACTATGTGGCAGGGTCCATGAAAAGGGTCAGAAAAGATCAGAGCAAAGGCATAACCAAGCTTAGTGGTGATTTTAGTACACTGAAGATGCCAGGATGGCTCTAGTTGTCAAGCGGAGTCAGCCTGAGTCTTTGAGACAAGCTATAAGTGCAGTGAAGGCAGACACAGTGAAAGTGGGCTGTCCAAGCCCTTTTTTATCCATAAGATCATGGATGAGTCCCAGACATTGGGTAAAGCTTATGTATATTTTTGGAAGATGGCTTAGATTTGATCTGCCTGTGATTGTGCCCTGCTCTTCCCAATAAGAAGTATGCAAGTTGTTTTGATTTTACAGGAGCCTACAACTGATAGGTTGATTTTTTTTTAAAGAGCTGTTGGATTTCTAAAGTTAGATTTCTAAAGGACATTGGCTTTTAAAGTGTTGAAAATTTAAAGACTGTGGGGCTTTTAAGATTATGTTTTATATTTTGATGTTAGCATGAGATCTTGGGGACAACAATGAAAGGAAAAATTTGGATTTAATTAGGATGCATTTTTGTGTTAAGTTGATAAGGGGTCAATTGTGCTGACTAGAATTTTTGTTAACTTGATACAAGTATGGGTCACATGGGAGGAGCGAACCTTAGTCAAGAAAAAATCCCCTCAGATTTGCCTGTATGTGTGTCTATGGAGCAATTTTCTAATTAATAATTGATATGGGAGGGTCTATATCATGGTAGATAGTGTGTCTCCTGGGCAGGTGATCCTGGGTTGTTTAAGAAAGTAAACTGTGAAAGTCATGGGGAGCAAGTTAGTAAGTGGTGTTCCTCTGGGATCTCTGTTTCAGTGCCCAACCCCAGGTTTCCTCTCTACTTGACAAGTTTAATGATGGGCTGTCATCAGCATGTGTTAGTAATATAAACTCTTTCCTCCCTGAGTTGACTGTGGTTTTAGTCTTTATTATAGCAATAGGAAGCAGACTAGATCGATAGTTTTACATGACATATATTACATAATTTTCATAGTTTGTTCATTTGTAAGTTTCTCTCAATAAGTTGATATATGTAAATTTATTTTGGTATAAACTCTACAACAGTGTATAAAAAGACACAAATGTCAACCTTCTGGCTTAGTTCTTTGAACCAAGCACTGATTTAGATAAGAGATCTAGACGGTATTTGTGTGCTAAATGAAAGATTTTGAAGCTGTCTAAAGTGTACTTCCTTCTCTGACTCTGAAAACACTTTTAAAGTTTTTGGATACTTCTATGATATAGCTTATTAGAGTTAATGTCATTGATTTAAATATCTCTCTGCAGTGGAACACGTCTGAAACGTTACTGTCAAGTCAAACTGAGATTTCCATTAAGAAGTGTTTTCCCTTTTAATGTCAGCTTAACACATTTATGGGGAAATGTTTCAAAGTTCAGGATCTGCATGAGCTATCTCTCTACCTTTTTCCAACCCCCAAATACAGTGTTACTGCATTTTGTGCTGTTACACTCTGTGCCGTCTCTAAATTAAAGAATTCACATCTGTGATTGTTTCCAATTTGGTGGAACATTTGCTACAATGTGAAACAGGTTACATTTCATCATAAAAATGAGTTTATTTAAATACTTTCTTCCTACATCTAAACAGAATTAAATGAATAGTCATATTCCTTTGAGTAACTGCTGTACAGCTTAAATGATTTTCCTCTAGACATGCTCATGTTCAAAATAAAATCACAGCTAATTATCTCAGTTCTGTTTGTTGTGGTGTCATGTTTGGAAACAGAAGCCCTGATACACATCTCATCCACAAACAGCTCACATCAAGCACCCAATGGGAAGGGTGCACACACTTTAACGCTTCCTGTTGGCTACGTGTTTAGAATTAACTTCTCTCCTCCCTCACTTGTGAAGAAATGACTTCAGAGACCTGAGATGTGGCCTGTCTAAAGATGCAATAAAGGAAATGTTCAGAAACTATCAAGGAAGTACAAACACTCTCCCTAGTGGAAAGAATTGTTCAAACTCTAGAAATGAAGCTAAGGTGAGAGAGAGAGCAAGACACAGTAGGACAGATGCCAGAGACAGACAGATGGAAACATTTGAGGAATAATGATATTTAATTGGGATATGTAATAACATAATGATGATGAAAAAGTCAAATATTTTTATTTTATTTTAATTATTCCTGAAGCTTAATAATAACAGGTTTAATCATTGAAATAATGACATTAAAATTTATCAATGAGAGTTAATTATGCTACTATTGACCATTTTTAGAACTGACTCACTGAACTTCTTTCTAATATTTGATTGAAAAACAGACATAAAAATCTTACTATCAAGTTCTCTTAAAAAGTGCTGGGGGTATTATTTTCCAGCTTTTCTTGTATATGAAATTTCTGTCAGAACATCTATTCTGATACAGTTAGCAGAATATAAGTTTAGGCCTGGCTCAAAATAATAGGTGAAAGAATGACATGGCTAAATAAATAAATAGTAATTAAATCCAACATTAAAGAGCTCTATTACACAGGCAGTGGGTTCAGCTCCTGAACCAGAAATATAGAAACAGAATAGGGCAAAAGGATAGAAACTTCCCACTCCCCAACACAAATACCAAAGCAAAAAGAAATAGAAAGCCAAATAGTTGCCAAAAATTGCTTTATCTGAACAAGTATGTCAAATGTGAGTTCTGGAATTCTTTTGGTCTTTAAGTCATACTTTGAAGATAAACACTTTAATTTAGCTGGCAGCCCACATACCATGTGTGGGAAAGGAGAATGGCAAGTGCAGGCTGCACTGACTGCCTTACTGGAGCCCCTGCTACCTGAGGGAAAAGCTGATAAACTGTGCTTCAGATGGCCACAATGTCTCTGCCAGCAAGCATTGTCTTCACTTTTCCACGAAAAGCATAAACCCAAACAGGCTTATTTGTTCAGTAATGATGTTCAAGTGCCTAAGTCAAAAGAATTCCAGAACAAGATGGTAGAAATGAGGGCTTCCATAGTCCGTTACTAAACACCCTATTTTCTAATCTCATTTGTGACTGGGAAACAAAAATAATGATCTAGAAGTTTATGGGGAAAGTTAGTTAGGGTCCATTATAGAGGAACACATTGTCGTTTGACATGAAAATACAGAGAAGTTGTTTTTCGGATGACAAGGCTCTAAGGTAAGTTGGTTAATATAATTGAATTTTTGGTCCTGGTGCACCCCATCAGGGTGGAATGCTCCTTGATATCCTCCTACCCTGCACAAGATGCTTTTGTCACATTTCCTAATTCTCAGCTCCAGCCTTCTTTGAAAAAAAAAAGTCTATTGCTTATTCCTTTTGTCAACAATTGATGTTCTATTTGGAGGCTTACAGGAATGTATTTATATTCTGCAGATTTCATTTTCCTAGGACAGAGTGGGTCCCAGCAACCGCTGATGCATAGCTGGGCACTAGGGCTCAGAAGGCACTCCTTAATCTCTGGGTCACGTGCCCTCAAGGTTTACATATTTTTGCCAGCAACATACCTCCTCTGTCACAAGTTTATTTTGTTTGTTTGACTTCAACAACCCATCCTAAATATTAAATCCATACTTAGCACACTGACATACAACACTAATTCTTCCAGGTAGTTGATTCTTACTCTACAGATACACCACCACAGTTGGCTAAAACAGAAGCATCCTATTTGGTGCTCAATTCTATATTCCTTCTTCTTCTTCTCTCTCTCTCTCTGGGGACTTCTTTCTTCTTTTGCCTCATAAAATTAACCCATTTACACACATGATTTCAATATTTTTCTGTAAAATAATCTTCATTACTTTGTAACTTGTAAGAGATTCATCCATGCTCTACTGTGTTCTGCAAATTTCTTAGAAAAAAAATCTCCAAGTATAAATATTAGACATTGAAGCTACTGTCTAAATTTAAATTCTTGAATAATCTTTATTTTCCTTCTCTGGTATCAATAAAGTTTCAAGAAGAAAGTGAATAATCCCTAATTATCTATGTAGAAAATGCAGAAAAGAGAGAGAGAGAGAAAGAGAGAGAGAGAGAAAGAGAGAAGACAATGTAGAAGAAACAAAGGACATAGTGTAGGGATAGAGTTACTTTTCTATCAGAAATGATTGAAAATTTTGGATATAATCAGAAAATAATAATGTCAGTATTGTAATTTTTAGGTATATGTGGGTCAACTGTTTTCAATTTTTCACTTCTTTATTTACTTAGATGGTTTTAATTTACTCAAGGTCTTGCTATGTAGACCTAACTGACCAGGAGCTTTCAATCATCCTGCCCCAGCCTCCAGAGTATTAGGATTACAGGCATGCACAACCACATTTAGGTCATTAATTTGATAACGAGTACAGTTTTGTCATCTATAATTGTTTTTGATGAAATATTTAGGAAGGCATTCATCCCCCTGAAAAATTTGCGATTCCATTCTGTATTGGATGGAGGATTGCTTAGCACATTTGATGCATTTTTTCTGCTCCAAACTTGAATGTTGCATAAGCTTGCATGGTGACTAGTGTTAGTTATCTACATTATGAATTATAGAATGTAGACCCTGGAAGGTGAGATTATTTTAATTGCATTAAGTGAGGTAGGAAGAGACACCCACTCTGGTAGCCACACATTCCCATGCCTTCCTTCCTGAACTCTATAAAATGGCAAAAGAGAGCTGAGTTATCTTTCCCCTAAACAGCTTCAAGTTCCTACTGCCTCAACCTCTCTACAGTCATGAACTGTGTCTTGAACTCAGAGCTAGAGCAAACCATTTTCAGATGCTGAAGAAAATATGTTGTCTCACATCAACAGGAAAAGAAACTCAGATGCCTTCAAAAGCCAGTTGGCTGTCTTATACAGAACAATCACTTATTTTTTTTAAAAGAATATTTGCTTCTTAAAAGAGATGTAGTAACCATGATGGAGGTGTTAAATAGTCTTTGAGGCACTTATTCACCAGAGATTCTCAAAGGCATTATAAGCACACATACAAACGGCAGTTTACAGCCATATTACATACCTAACACTAAAATTAACAAAATTAGCCAGCACCATTGACATAACAATTAGTCAAGGTGGACTTTGAAATAAGATCTGGAGCTGGGAGTGTGTGCTGATATGTGCAACAGAAAGTCAAACCTCAGAAGGAAGGGTTATAAAGTTTAACAACAGTTAAGGCTTTGCTTTGTTGAGAAGAACATTGCTTTCTTTTTTATATGCTGTGCATTGTATATTGCTTTGTGTAACACAAATGGAACCTGCTAGTTAGAGAATATAAGTTAAATAATGCCAATGCCTGTCATCCTGTCCCTGAGGTAAAACTATTACTCGTGTTCATGTGCCAGCTGCTGGCAGGAGCACAGACTCTGAACTATCTGAAATGTTATTTAGAAGTACACACTTCTGTGAGATTACTGCAAAACAAACAGTGAGAATGGCTTTCAGACTTTCTGCTTACCAAAATAATGATTAAAAGTATTCTAATCAGAAAGATATAAACCTTAATTGATTAAAAGCAACCCCTCACAGGTAATATAAACACTTCATTCCCTGCTGTTGGGACCAGCCAATATGCAAATGCATTTTTGATGATATTTATTTCTTTGAGTTTAAACAAACATGTTCAAAAATGAAATTGCTGTATGGTAGGAGAAAGATGGTTCCGTGAAAATAGGACGTTTGAGAATGATGTGAGTCTGCCACTATCCTCTGCTGGGGAAATCAAATAGATAAATATCTCTTTTAGAGAGATTCTGTCTGAGGGAGATTCTTAAACCCACCTGCCAATACCACGCCAACAGGTCAAGGACATTTACTGATATAACCCATGACAAGAAATGTCGTTTTTCTCTAAATCCTTTGCTAAGCAGTATGAATATTAATAGGTAGTGAAATACCAATTCTAATTTGCAGCCAGAGAGTTTGTGATATCCTGTAGACTTAGTGAAAATGGGAATTTATGAGAACCTTGGAGGTTTCTTGAATAAGCTAACCAAGAACTTTATTAAATAATTTTACCCTACTTGTCAAAGGTCAAAAATCCATACCTACTGTGAATGAATTTTTAAAAGAAGAAATATACATATTTTATTTTGTTAAATACTCCAATTAGTATACTTTATATGTATGGGAAATCAGGACCTTGTGGATGCCAAACAAGCATTTTGTCACTCAAATACATCACTACTTTTTGTCTGTAACTTCTTCTACAATGAAAACTTCCAGTCTTTGGGAAAATGTAATGGAATATGTACTGTTAAATTATTAATTTAAAACCAACAATGTATGTCGATAGTCAATGGCTAAAATAATTTAGCACTTAAATGATGGTTTTCAGTTACAGATACATAACTCACAATATTTAACATAATATTTGGTGTTAATATTATATAAATTAAAAGTCTAGTCAACTCTACTCTCTTGACTGAAGTGTAAAATAATAATATGAATATGATAAAAACTTGAAAGTGTAAAGGCTGTGATTGAGATAAATTTGGAATATGATCCCAGAAGATTTATGCCTGTGAACACTTTTGAACAGTATCAAGGATGTAAAAGATTTGAATATTAAACTTAAAAAGCAAGAAACATTTTAATGTAGCTTTATTTATTCTAATTACATATATCATTAAAATATTTAAAAAATTTTAAAAACACACCTGTTAATAAATGCTATATATACAGTAACAGAAACATGAAGTATTCATGTAAATTAAGCGTGAAGTTTACTGGCTGATATCCTATAATCTTCCCCCTGTGACTTAATATATTCTTTCCAATGGTGTTTTCTTCATCATATATTTTTCAATGAACAGAACTGGCTGAAATCAAGGTCAAGATCATACGCATATTCTGTTTTGAAACACTTGGTAAATTCACTGCTCTGTCTTTAAGGAAAAAAAATGGCATTAGATTTCATTATTTAATGCTTTTTAAACAAAACTTACTTTTGCCCACTCTAGGATTCAAAAATGCTGCTATAAAAATGAACACAAGAGACTTAAACAAAATATATCGAAAGCCCCTGTGGAAATCTAGAAATTACTTTGCACATCAGAGCAAAGTATCAGAAATTCTAGATCCATTTCTATTACAATACTTAAATAGCGAAGGATGATGGCAAATTTGGGACAGAAAATTGAAAAGAACTGGGATAAAAAGATATTAAAAATGAGCTAAATTAAAATTCATTCCTCCTCAGAGAGCAAGAAAAAGAAGAAACAGATGCTGAGGTAAGAATATAAGTAGGACACTTTGGGACAGAAAATAATGAAAAAGCTAGAGTTTCTTAACCTCTTTTGAAGATGATTTCACTACAAAATGTTCTTTGACTTAGTTGTTTTAAATTTATCCCCTAAAAGTATGTTTGCAGTATAGAAAATGAAATGGAAGGAAATTATCATATCAAATTCAAGAACTATAGAACTTCACAGGAGGTAGGTCAACACTTGTTTTGATTAAGAGCAGGAGAAAGTTGGGTCAAGGTCAAACCCAATAAATCAGCAATAATGGATTGGGGGAAAAGACATAATGCAATTATTTCACAAATGCATTTTAACAGCAGTTATCAATGATTAGCAACTACTAGAAAGAAGACAAACTGAAGACTACTGTGAATCTATTAAATGACAGACGGGCATGTGCAGCATATGAAACGTACACCAGATATCTCTGAGAGTGAGCTTGTCTTAATGACAAACTGAAAGGTCTAGGTAGCATGCGGATATCTTCACTATAAACTGGTGAGGATGGATTCAGAAAGGTGAAGGCTACAAATACCAGTGAAGACTCTACTGCCATAAGTCAGTCATGATAAAGATGGTGGAGTTCTGACTACTAAAGGTCCGGCACGAGAAACTCCCTGGACTTTCTTTCGGGGAAACCCTGGCAATTGGATGTATCTGAAATCGTTTCTAAAATGCTCTTGAAAATGAACAAAGGAAAGAGAGCAAATGAAAAGACATAATAAATTATGTAAAGATCCCTAAAAGTAGTAATTGATTTTGACCTTTATCCCCCTGACCCATTTGGAGTTGTAGAATTTTTAGTCAATATGATAGAACTCTTCGCCTTAGCTCTCAATCGACATAAAATGTGTTCACCTTTGAGAAGAGGCCCTCAGCAATCCTCTTGAGCCTTGTGTAGAATCCTAAATTAGCTAAGAGTTACTGAGATCTCTGGGGCTCTATTCAATCTAATCCCATTGAAAAGGGGCAGAATGTACTCTAGGAGAAACGGAAAATTAATAGAGTGGTGGTTCCACTCATGCCCAGAAGAGTAAATAGGGAAGATCAAACACTCCTGCACCAATTTGGACCCCATCCTCTATATCCAGAGAAAATGTTGAGAAAAGCAAGCCCCATACCCACCTGTAATATCTCTGCAAGAGAGATTTCACCAAGGACAGCAGGTAATAAGAGGGTAGAGCTCAAAGTACCCCCTGTGGAAATCTATATTTGGGGAGAAAGAGAATATATAATTCAAGTTCAAGGCCCTTTTCAAACATGGTAAATTTTGCGGGTGACTAAAGAGGAGATTGTTGTCATCTTTAGGTTAGTAATAAGCTGGGCACAGATTAAACAGCTGTTTACCAGAGGCAACTAGGGGAGGACATTGAGAGGGGAACTCCATGATCCCAGAGCTTCATAGACTGAACTCAATCTGCAACCCAAAACAAGCAGAACCAGAAGACGCATTAAATGGTCATTAATGGGAGCTCACAAGTAAATAACCACATGCTAATGGTGGATAGTTCAGGAGAAAAACACAGGAAATCTCGGCCTAAACTATTGTCTTCCCAAAGAGGTACTTTCCATGTTTAGTTTGTAACATAAAATTGTAATATCTTCAATAAAAATAGAAGAGCAGTTTGATCCATACAAAATGAAGCGATGAATAGAAATTGCCTTCAAAGACATGTGCTAAATTAATAAAGATTTGAAATGTATTTAAAGAACTGAAGCACACCATGACACAGTTTCTCCTCAGATAGAGAGTATTGTATAAAATATAGTAAATAGTAATGTATTAAATATTACAGTAAAAAATAAACTGAAATTGTGAAGTCAAAAAGTATCATTATTAAGATAGCAAAATAGTTTGTTAGAAGGCTCAAAAGGAAGTTTGATATGACAGGAGGCATATTAGATGGGTTAGGAGAGATTAAAGACAGATAGGATAATGGAGATTATAAATTCTGAAGAACATAGAAAAAAGAATGAAGAAAAACAAACAGTGTCTCAGAGAATGTAAGATTCTGTGTTAATGGAACCAACATGTATGAGATGGAAGTACAATAAACATTGGAAGGAAAAAAAAGGTAAATGATGGTGTTTATATAAACAATATATGCCAAGTTTCAAATTTGATAAGATCATTAATGTTTATCCAAGAAGCTCAATGAACTCAAATAAATACAAAGAAATGACAACCACAGATATCAACAATTAAAGAAAAAGGAGGCCATGACTTTGAGACATAGCAGAAAGTGTTTATAGGACCATTTAGAGGGAGGAAATATAAGGGGAATTGATGACATTTTATTTTAATCTCAGAAAACAAAACATAGTCAATGAGATTTCATAGTCACTAGGATGGTTGTAATTGGAAAGAAGGTAATGAGGGCTGGAGAGAGTTTGGTAAAGTGGTATTCACCTCTTTTGCTACAGAGAATCCATAGTATATTTCTCTACTATCAATTGTGTGTGAATGTTCATAGTAGATTGTAATGAAAAAAAAAGTAGAAATTAACTAGCATCTGATGGAGTAAATAATATACAATATAGCTGTACAATAGAATATCGTTTGACAATAAAATGGAAGTTTCCTGCAAATCTTGAAACAGTATGTTGGGTAATAAAAAGGAAAGATCATAAGCTAATGAAGTCATACTTCAATTGTTCTGAATATTCAGAATAGAAAACTTATAACAAGAGAAGTATTTTAATGATTAAGCTTGGGCAAGATGGAAGAGAAAAGTGGCTACTAGAAGGAATGAATTTTCTTTTATAGTTAATGATAAATTTAAGGTGAAGTTTAAGCAAATGTAGTAAAACGTACTGACGATGACAATTTACATGTGCATGTGTGAACTGTGTCATAGGTTAACATTGATATAATTCCAAAAGTGATGTAATGGGAACTTCAATGAAGTAGGTAGTGTTATTGAGAACAAGATTCACAGGTTTCCAGGAAAGTCTTTGGTATATGCAACTAATTATATGAGAGAAAGGAAAGCATAAAGTAAATCTAATGGTTTTGGCTTGGGTAGTTACGATTGTCCTTAAATTTAAGAAAGAGATTTTGTCTTTTTCACGTTCAAATATCTTTAAAGCAATGAAGGATAACAGCTTTGAATAGGATGCCCTACATTACTTGAGGTTGCATGGGACAGACATTAAGCAGATGGTTTCAAATGTTCTCTGTCTCCTGCTGTTCCAACCCTTAATTTTTTTTTTTTTTCTACTGTGTGTAGCGTGGAGCTAGTGACTGGCTCCTCTAGACCAATTCATGATAAAGTCACAGATATGGATTCTGTTTGGAGACTGCAAATCTCTTGTTCCCTGTCTCAGGGAGCTATGCTGTCATGCTGTGAACTTTCTCCTGAAGCCGCTCATGTGATCAGAAAATCAAGGTAGAGCTAGGTAACATCTGGTGGGAAAAAGAAGCTCCCACCTTGTGAGGAACAGAACTTTGTCAACAAACATTAGTTTAGCAGTGGTCTACCCTCCAAGTAAGCCTCAAGATCACCTGCCACTTCAACTGAACCCTTGACTGACGTCTCATAAGAGATTAGACCTGCAGCAACACAATAACCTACAGAACTACACAGACTGCTGCAGTGCTAATGAAAATTTTAGATCTTCACGTTGTGGGTAATTTACTTAGATGTCTAGTGCACTCAATTATGAAGAAGTAGACTTGAGTATTTGTTCTAAATGAGTATTTGTTCCACAGGCTATCTCAGAAGCTTGATTTAGTATTAAAATCTTCACTTATTTATTGTGCTAAATATACAACATAAGATCTACCTCATTGACAGCATTTTAAGTGTGTAGTATATTAAAATTCATTGCTTAAAGACACAGTTTTGCTTAGCACGATAAGATGTATTCCTCTTGCTAGACTGAACTGTCATGTTCCTTTGTTAACAGTTTCCTATTTTATCCTGGCCCACAGCCACTAGCAAGCACCATCTCACTCTCCAGCTCTTTGACTTTGACCTTAATAGATGCTTGTGTGAGGGGTCCATGTAGCATTTTCCTTTCTTTGAGTGACAATTTAGCATAAGGTCCTCTCAGTCCATATTGTCACACATCACCTAGTTTCTTTCTCTACACCTCAGTGCTACAGGCTGTTTGACAACTGTCATTGCTGGACCTAAGTCATTTGTGTGCTTGTGTGTGCACTCTTCTGAATTTGAAAAGACTGACTTATTCATTATTGATCCTCTAAGATACATAAGCTGATCAATATGAAAACAATATTCTTACGTTTTATAAATTCCTTATTTTACATATCTATTAGTTGCAATCAACATTTAAAAATTACAGTTATTTAATCACTGTGTGTGTTCATTCATGTGCTACAACATATGTGGAGAGTTTAGAGGTCAGCCTGAAGGGATTGATTCTCCCCTTTAATATGTATGGGCTCTGGACTGAGGTCCAGCATGTACTCCAGGCATGGTGATCAGCACCTTCACTCTCTAAGCCATCTCATCCATAGCATTTTTTGACACATGTATTTGTTGAATTACACAAGGCTGTATGTTGTATGATCCAGTAAAGCTGTACCTCATACAGAATGCCAGGAAGCTCTGCTTTATTACACTGCTCCAATAATTCTGCTCTCATTTCTTTGAAATATGAAATATGAAATATGAAAGCTACATAACTTATAAAAAAGAAAATAGCTTGCATGCCATAATTTAATGGATATTGATCTAATTATGAAATAGGTGTATGTGTATTTCATAAATGTGCTTAACTTTTAAATAGCAGAACTTAAAACCATTAGCTTTAAGAATCGCCTCTTACTTAGTTAAAACAAGATAATTTATTATTTACTAAAATGTGAGGAAACTGCATCTTTGTTAAAAATGTTAGCAGTGAAGACAAAATGCTGTTTTCTTTCTCCCTTCAGGATATTTTCTTATCTGAATCAGCCAACTGAAAAGCCCCCCTGGCTTAGAAACTTTAATGAGTGTGCATGTTAAACTTACAACAACAAAACTCTTCCCCCTCATAAGTCTATTGTGGGATAAAAATAAATAATTCAGGTTTATGCTACAGGCATTCTTTTTCCTTTGTCATTGAAATGGAGATGCAGGTTAAATTAGATACGATTTTTGGCCACTTTTTCATTAATTGCGTTCATATTTCCCAGTGTCTCTATTTTCTTCAGCCTTTGTTGTCATCTTTGAAAGTTTGCTTTTGTTTACTGATATTCACAAGCAATTGAATGGCAGCAAAGGTCTATGATTTGTTGCAGAAAGGAACTTAAAAACGTTTCTCTCCATTTTTCTGTCATACCATGTAAAATACATGGTCACTACCATATCTTGCTATCTTGATCAATTTACTAACACTTTCTATGCAAACATTTAACTACACAATGAAATGTGTACAAATAGTAAGCATGTACATTCATACGTAACACAGTTAATTTTATTCATGGATTAAATGCACATCCCCTTACACTCCAATCCAAGACTAACTGATTATGTAAGTGTGTATAGTGTAAACAACGGCAAAACTTATATTAATAAAGCTTCTTGCCTAATACTTAAAGAAAAAATAAGCACTCATTTAATGTATTCTTCTTGTGATCTTTAAACATGTTTTGAGATGAAATCAGCTATATCCACAGAGATTTCAGAAAGTCCCATCAATAGTGCCATTCTCATTGGGTTTTAACTATTTCTAAAAATATTAGTGTCAAGGTCTTATTACTGCATTTGAATACTTTTTGGAGATGTTATGAAAACAGCTGTGCTTTTGAAACTGACAATCTCTCCATCACCCGGTCCTACCCAGGAGTGATTAGGAATGTCAGAATACATTTTTTTTAAAAGAAGAATTTAGTACATTTTGTTTTTATGCATATAAGTGATCATTTAGTTTTAAAATCTCTTTCCAAAATTGCTACAGTTGCAGCCAGCTGAGCATTTCAAGATATTCAATCCAAATTTTGGGACTGATGTTTTCAGTTATCACAAATTTTAGAGCTGGAATTGATTAGTGGCATTATCTGGTCCACTGCTTTTCTTTGGCAGATGAGTTGATGGAAATTAATTGTCTAAAGAAAGTTTGTGGCATAGAGAATGAAAAACAGCCATTAGCATTCAAGGGAAGAAAGTGAAGCATGAAGACATTAACTGAGTTGCCAACTTTATTAGAACTTGTTACAAGCAGTTGGGATTAATTTTTAGCCTGCCAGTATCTCACTGGTACTTTTGACTGCCCTGTACTATCTTCATAATGTCGATGAATCTGATAGCACTCCTATTGTCAGGCCATGTTGACAGGAAGGCAAGGCTCCCAATCACATCGCTCAACAGTCTTGAGTTTTGTAGAACTGAACTCAGGAAAAGTAAAATGTTATTGCAATGTGTGTGCTAAACAAACTTCATTTTGGTTGTAATATTATGACTTTGAAACACATATTAAGATCCTTTTTAAACAAAATTTATTTATAGGTTTAAGTGTAGCTTCTAGTGTCACTGACTAAACAAATGCAGTTGCTCTGAATGGCCTCTAAAAAGCTTTCAGCAATTCATTATGAAGCAATTACATCCAGATCTTTCCCAGAGCTCTCAGCATGGCTTTAAAAAAGAAATTACTCAAACAGGTGAAATCAGCCATTATGAAATATAACCTACAAATGTGGAGAGCCAGACTGCTGAGTGGCAGTAAAGTTGGGCAGATTTAAGACAAGTGATAAACATGTTTGGTTTTCAAAGTAACCAAACCAGGAGTGTTGTTGGTTTTTGAGTAAGACCAATTTACTTATAATGCTTATAATCCTATTCATCATTACAGAATTTTTTTAGATATTGCCTACTGGTTAAATCTTTTATTAATCTACACTGAAAATATTTGAATATAGCTCTTTGAGGCAACATATGACTGCATATTTTTGTATTTAGAAAGGAGATAATTGGGTGAACATTACATATGGGAGACTTATTGAGTGTTAAGTTCTGATGGAAACTTATGTGTGCTCCTGCACAGCAGTACTACATGGTAATTCTTCCTATTTGTGTGTGTGTGAGAAACCAGAACACAGAGGGCTTAAGTGATTTGTACTACATCAGGGAGCCATTCATGGAAGGATAGAGTTCAATTAAGGTATTTTGGTGCCCTAATTTATGATCTTACTCACTTTTGTTTTCCACATTTATGAGTCAGGACCCTCTACATGTAGTTACAACTCTGTCCTTGTAGTTTAGAAAGAAAAATAAGGTGTTCTTTCAAAATAATAATAAAGATGAAGGCATAACTTCACAGGAGTCCATGGTATTCATTTGAGGGCTACGTTTCCAAATATGACTTTTCAAACCTGAAAGTTTCTGCAGTGACACAGATCTGAGAAGTTGTAGGTAGTCATAACGGGGTCTAGAACCAAAAACTCCAGCAATTGAGAGATTCCCACACTTTGTGATAACATGCCCCACTATGCATACATCCTATTACTCACCCTGCTATTTTTCTGAAGACATGATTGCTGTCTTTTATTATATATTTGAAAGAATGGAGAACTCAAGTAATACCTAAAACAGAGGCAGGTAATTTTTCCCTGAAGGCAAGCTATTAGACATATATTAGCATTTGAGGCAGTTGGGTCTGTTTTCACAACTTCACTGCTCAATGGTGATTCTAAAACAATTGAGCACAATGCGGGAATGGGACAATCCAGAAGCTGTTATTAGATCACAATCCATAGAGGGAAACGCCACAATCCGATATACTCACCAGGGCAAATTCTTTGTTGAGAATCATCTGCTCCACTAAAGAGGACTCGTTGTGGAAGAGGTGGGGCTGCATGTGACTCCACATGTGAGGGAACCACCAGAACTCATCCACAGACCCCAGCAGGAGGTCATCCCCTTCGTCCTCCTCTTCGGTCCCTGTAAAACATGAGGTGACAACAGCTTCAATGATGACCTTGTTTTTTGTAAGATTTATTGAATTCTTCATGCTATTCTTTAAACAGAAAAAGAATAAGTTGAGTCTAAGCTACATCAGAGACAAGGGTCATGAGTATGGTGTGATGGCTATTATGAATCAAACAGGCAGTTTAAGACTACTCACTACTGGTAGTGTTCAGAATTGTGAGCATATGCTGGTAATAAACAATAAAGATGCATAAATATAATTTTATTCACAATGATTTCTTAGTGGATATGGATAATTTGATTAGAGGGTATCACTTTTTTTTCTCAAACATTTTGCGTGTGTGTCTAAAATTGAGTTGATAATTTATTTCATTTAAAAAATTTCTTCTGATTATGAAAATGTCAAAAATTTATTGAAGGAATGTGGAAAATACAAGTAACCTATAAAGGCAAAATGAAATAAAATAGAGATAGAACAAATACAAAGTCAACCTTTAAAACAAACCAGTGGGAACTACTTTTAGATTCTTCTTTAAAATCTTTTGGTGTTTATTTTAAAACTGAACAGTTATTCTGTAAGATGTTTTGCTTATTTATATTTCAAGTTAGTGCGACACACATAAAATTCCAATTTTAATACATCGTTTTAAATTTATGTTTTATAATAAAGTTTATATAGACTCTAATAATTTCATAAAATTTTGGCAATGAATCTTAATATCATTTCTAAAGAAAGAGAAGTCTTACTTGAGAATTAGTTGAAAATAAGTATATCTTTCTAGTTATAGAAACAGTATTCAGCACAATGCCCATGAAGAGCACTGTGAAACTATATCTGAAAATATAAAACAGAAAAAAAATATTTCCAGTTCATCTTATTATAGCTATCCAGAAATACTCTTGCTCTTTGGAGCTATATGCATTTTATACAATTTAATAAAATGTAGACAAATTTAAAAATTTAGTCATACAACATTGTTATATATTGTCAAAATACTAAATTATGTAAGTAAACTAAAAATGTTCCCGGCTTTTAGTGTGCAAATGTTCAGTGTATTCTTTATTATTCTATATTTAATAGGTGGGTGCTCAGAATTCTGTTTTTTATTCAATTAAGGTTAATCAGTGTTATTTTAAATATTTCTTAAAATTTTCTGTTTACATGTTTTATGAAAAAGCTTTTCTCAGTAATGAAAGAAATAGTATTAATTGGGTTATGCAGTTTGGATTCAGTTCCTGGAAAATTAACTATTTAATTTTGAAGATATGTAATTCTGAGTCCCAGTTTCCTGGTTTAAACCAAGGATGCAAATGCTTTTAGTCATAAGGTGTTAGTAAAGGGTCAATGAGATCAATTGATGGAAGCACTTCATGTTGCGACGTCCGTATAGAAGAGGTAGACTACAAACATCTTCTGAAGATCAAGCCCGCTGATATTGAACTGATTTGCTTTTAATTGACACATTTCTACAAATTCCTAAAGGTTGCGCCTGCATTGATCATAACTTTTAAATCCAAACATTAGATCTATTAAGCAGCACTAGGGCATGCTACTTTCCAAGAACACTGAATACTAAAACAACTTATTCTGCCTTCCTATAAATGTCAGTGACCTTAGCAGCCTCAATCAACAAGAGTTAAAGAAGTCTAAAATTTAGAAATCCTGTGAATGAGATAAGTAGACAACATTTATAATTTCCGTAAGTTGTCTAAAACTGTTGGCATCAGACTCTCAATACATCAACTTATATTAGTATATCAAGATCATCAAGAGTTGAAATCCAAGCTAAGACTCATTTTTTAAAATAAATCATTTTAAAAAGAACAAAACCTACTTTATATTAATGATTCTTTAGACATAATTTTGGCTTAGTATAGAAATAAAAGAATTAACTGGAATGCAACTAATTTAATATCTTTAACTGGTATCTATATGGTCATTATGAGCTACAAATAACATTTTAGTCTGCAACTTAGTATACATGAGTATTGAAGAAGTATGTGCTTTGACTGGCAAAAATAGCATTTTAACATAAAATGAAAATCACTTCAAATTCTACTGTGTCCTACCAGCAAGACTTGCTATTGTATTTTTCAAAAATCTATTTAGAGTGTTAAGGAACAGGGTCAATTGCTCAATCTGAAGAATATTGATATAAACAGTTGAATGGCTGATCATAAAATATCAGCAACTTTATATCAGAGATTATATTAATTGACAAACTCTCTAGGCAAGGTTGAAAGTGACATATTTAAGCTTCTTGGTTTTTAAATATCATAGATTAATTTCTGCCAACCTTTCTCTTATTTTATGCTGGTCATATAATTCAAACCACATGATTTATTTTAAAAAATTCTCTATTTCCTAGAGCACAGGTTTTACGTCAGAATAAAATACACAAAAGGCTAATCTTCTTGTCACCAATTTTGCTGGATTATTACTCTGAGATAATAACATGATTCTGAAAGCTCTTTAAATCTGTCAAAATAAGGTTTTGATTTTGTCTTTTCATTGCTAAGGAGTGAACTCTGAATACAAGGCAAATGTTCTACTACTCTACAGTCAAGGCCCAAAATAGACACTGCTTTTCAGCAGAATTTGGACTATAGATTAACAGATGCAAAGGTAAAGTTGTAAAAGTCAAACCATTCCACTGGCTGCTTTATCTCTTTTGGACAAAAATATGCTCATTACACATGGAATATTTTAATTTCTAAATATAAAGAAATATTTTAAGTTTTGTTTTCATTCAATACCTGGAATGTATTCCCATTGGTGAATATATAGCTGAATGAACAACAGCAACAAAAGAAATAAAAAGGAAAAGAAAATATGACCTCTATGAGGTGTGTTGGAGGAGAAAGTTTATTGTAGATACACGGAAAAGCACAGTCAGAAGAAGGCACATCAGGGAGTGTCGAGAGAGAGCATGGCCAGAATGAACCATGTGAGGAAAGAGGATTTGGGAAGGGAGGGGAGATCAGGTGAATCAGGAGCAGCAGTCAGGAGCCCCAAAGGTAAAAAAAAGGCAGGCAACCAAAGTGGTTGGATTTTTCAGGGAACAATAGCCTGGCTTCCTGGGTGGGAGAGCTCAGGGCAGAGGCCTGGTTATGTTAGCCAGGAGGACTGTGTAGAGGTAGGGACTGATGGATGCAGTAGACCCTGGATGACCGGTCACCTATATTAGCCACCTATATGATTCTTGCTAGCAAATAAATGTATATTAAAAGATACCTACTATCCTCAAATTCAAAAACAGATTTAAATTAATATTTCATAGACCTTTATTCTCATACATAATTACTAATAATGAGCAATTATCATTATACAGTTTCACATATGGAGGTAATATAGTCATCATTTGTAGATGTGGAAACAGAGGCACAAAAAGATTACATAGATTGTATATGATTTTATAGTTGGTCAAAGATTTATTTCAACAGAACCCATTGGTCTCTAACATCTGGTATTTAAATCCACAATGTACAAAGAAGAGTAAAGAAATTCACAAAACTACGACAGTAGTTTTCCTCCTTTCATCTTTGAAGTTAACACAATTTTTAATTAAGTTAATTTGTAGGGACTAAAAGTAACAACCTGGGAAAACAATTTTAACTAATTTCCAAACATTATTCATGACAATTACTGATTTGACTGTTTCTAATTGATTATTAAACTATAATGACAGCAATAATTCTCACTAGAAATCATGTCCAGTGATAAATAAAGTGTACAGCATTCCCAGAAGGTGGCCTCAGCTGTAGGGTTTCTATTCAGTGGAGCTTTCATGATCCATTTTCAATATATATGTAAGCAAGCACTTTCAGACTAAAAAAAATATTCTAAATTCCATAGTTTTATTATTTTTTTTCTTTTTAATCAGTACTCTGTGTTCCTCTTTCAATTGCCACCTGTGAATGAATGACTCTTTGGGGAGATTTAGTAATATGTCATTTTGGGGTGAGATTGGCTTTAAACGTGAAGGTCAGAGAGGTGGATAGGAAAGAACGCACGACACATACAAACAAATGACACAGCTAACCAATGCAGCAGTAGTCATCATGACACAAGAAACATGAGATTAAATGTCTTCAGAATAATGGGACTTATCAATCAGCATCCTTACTTACTGGGAAATCAGACCATCCTAGAAGAAAACAGTCACACATCACAGGCACAAGCACACAGAAGCAAAGAACTTCCTTGGCTTTCAACCTGTTTTTCTATAACGTTAAATCTCCAAATGGAATTGTGACTAGACAGAGATGAGGTATGCGTTTACGATAGAGGATATCTCAGCATTTGGCACTTGAGGAAATGTCTGAAGCCTAAATAGATTGATATAAACTCAACAGAATACGATTGCACACTTGAAAAATGATTTTCTACACTCCTTTAGGCAATGCAACAGAGCAGTTAAATAGAAGTTCTATATTTATGTGGAGAAAGTTAAATTCTTAGGATTTATGCATTTATATGTACATATGTCTTTTTTGCTAAGTGAGCTATTACCATTGCATCATATTATGGAACACTTCTTCCATCTTTTCTCTCTCTCTCTCTCTCTCTCTCTCTCTCTCTCTCTCTCTCTCTCTCTCTCTCTCTCTCTCTCTTTTACTAGGCTAGTTCCAATTTCAGAGTCAATGAAGTCTGCTTCAAGGATGTAATTAAGATGTGTTTTTCAGGGGGAATAGTAATAACAATTTTTGAAATATTAACAAAACTAACAAAACCTGTGTTGTGTATTTACTAATGGATGTGTACTGTACACAGGCCTAGGATGATAACAAAGAAATAGGAAATACTATAACTTTTATCAACACTGACTCTGAACTTGTCTGGCAGGCAATATGTCTAAGAAGGAAATAAACACTGAGGTGGCTATCTAGATAGCCAAGAGAATGGATTTCCTCCACTATGAGGATGTTTAAGGCAAAATTGTACTGTTTGTGTATAAACCTCAAATAATCTCATAGCTTTATTCCCCTGCATGAGCAGACACGGCTTTTACGGTTATCTGCTTTATAACTTTATAGTCAGAGCGTCTTAGGGCTGAACTCATTTCTTAAGGAGGCTTTTGAAGAAGATTTACAAAATCATGATGATTTTCAAAATTGTAAGGTAGAATTGCCTTGCCTCTGCGAGATGATGACCCAATCTCTCTTCAAATGTACTTTAAAATATACAATCATTTGATTTACCAACTAGCTAAGCACTGACTTCCCTTCTATTACTTTAAACAAATTTAAATATTTCCAAGGACTACAAAACCCACATACATCAGGAAAAACACCAGTGAGGCATTTCTCCTTCACTGTCTTAACAAAACATGCTGAACTCTGTATTAGACAGTCTCCTTGAGTAAACAAGCTGCACATAGGATGATTGCAGTCTACCTTCGCATTGGATGTTGTTAATGAGTCACTTAGCTGCATAAGTGATGATGATATGTTTCCCACAATTGAACACCTTAACCAAAGCATTTTGCTCGCAGTTGAAATGCACACATACATACAAATCTTGGCTGTGCTCTTTACAGAGGCCCCAATACATACTTTATGACTGTTTCTCCATCAGTGTAAGACAAAACATTTTATAAACATAGTACCTGAGTACCTTAATGTAATATAGTGCAATACTAATATTCTTAAAATGAAAGTCAAAATCTGAATGTGCAAAGCAGTAAGACACAGGATAACATAAAGTACATAAACATCGGACATGTTTTGAGAGTCTGCTGAGGGGATGGGAATAAACAGAAAGCTAACTGGACAGAGGTAGAAAAATGCATGACTGATTTCAAGGATTTTAATGGATATCAGATGTATTAAACAAAACTAATTTTAGTTATCAACAGGATCGTAAATTAATAAGAAGATGACCTTTATGGTCTACTGCATTGCTTTAAGTCTATAGAATACATATCCCATTAAAATAATGTACGCCAAAGAATCTATCAACTCCATCATTTAATGGTTAAAAATGCTGCCCAATTCTGCTTATCTTATAATGTCGCTGTTGTTATTATTGTTTCTATACTGTACATTCGCTTATGTGACACAAAGGGATGCATAGTTACACTTGGCATAATGACAATGGTTACTCTTACAGAGTCCTTAAGTCAATGCTCTTTCTCTTTTGCATTTTACTTTAAAAGTTTTCCCCAAGTAAACAAACTCTCTGATGTTTCGATCAGGCTACTCATACAGTGAACCAAAGTTTCCCACCCCTCACAATCCATATAGACATCCCATGTCTAATACTTATAGAACAATTAAAATTCTATATCCTATTTATATGTAACTGCCTGAGAACACAAAGCTACTTCTTACCTGTGTGGTAAAACTTCCCTGAAAATCCAAGGTTGAAGGTAAAATTTGCAACCTGAGTGCGCAGTAAATTTTGAGTCTCTAGTAATGCCTGAAATAAATAAGAAATTAACATGATTTTAGAGAAATAAATATGAAGCCTTGGGATACCTCTTTTACAAACGTGTGTGCATGAGAGAAACAAGAGCTTTGCTGAGCTTTGCTGTCTGATGGGCATCGATTGTGTATTCATATTAGAGCTATTGTAATTATTACGGATGTTATTTTATTGAAGGTCACAGAACTGTGAAACAGTTAAATCCTGAGTACATTATGCATCACTGAGAGCCAATTCTCCAACTGCACAGCCTTGAAATCGTTTTTCATTTTGTATGAGACATTTCTTGAATTTCAGATTATTACATTTCCTCTGCATGGGGGAAACTTTTAGAATTGTTGTTGTAGACAAGTCTTCTGTATGTTACTAAGGAAAAGGGCAGAACTTTTATTTGCACTACTTTTCATTATGTGACCATGTGACTGCTCCCATGATGTTTAAGGTAAAGTTATTGAACTAAAAGCTTGAGTTTTTATTTCATAAACTAATGAACAATACACATTTACAAGGCATTGCTTGTAATTCTGAAAAGAAGAAATATAAAGGAATAAAAATGTTATATGTTGTCACTTCCACCAAGAAATATTCTCAATTCTCACAACATGGCAAACATTGCCTTAATCTTTAGATTTTGAATTACACTATTATAACTTCCCAATTGTAGGTAAGATAAGAACACATTGTTATTAACTAGCCAGAACTGCTCATTCTATCAATACTCTACTTCTATCATCCCATCTTAACGTATAGTATATTTAGGAACTCTCTCATGTCCTTTTCTTTCCTTATAGGAATGATTGCTGGTTTATTGATTGAGAATTTGCATCCTATTTTTCAATAGATTTACAAGAGAACCTTATTCTGGTAGAAAACTGGCACTATTAATTTCAATACTTTTTGACTACCAGATCCAAATGTTAGGGTGAAAAAAGAGCCAAAGCTTAGATTGTTTACATTTGTCATGATGAATAAATTTGGCTTCAATCATTTCTTTTGTATGTACTATTCTTTGTAAGTTGTTTGATTTTAATCTAAGAGAAGGGAAGAAACATGGACGAAAAAAAGGACAGTGGGAAGGAGAGAAGAAGAAGGGAGTGAGGAGGGAACAATGGCCAATGGACACTAATAAAATAATACAGTTGATAGTTATCCAGGACAATAATTATGATGAAAACAATCATGATAATCTTATTTTAGGTTTATCAAAACAAACAAACAACAAAACTCAAAACAAAACAAAAAAATCACCTCTGGGAAACTAAAATCTTTAGTTTTAGTTAATTCTAATTCTAGCAAGTCTTAAACATTATTTTGTTTCCCTTCACTTCTACCAGCTTCCCTATCCTCAGATCCTTGCCTCCTATTTTTCCCTTCAGAAGAGACCCGGCTTCCCAGAGTATCAGCCAAACATGGCATAACAAGATGAAAAAAGACTTAAGTAAACACCAAAAAGAGGATGTTGTTCCTCAACTTGAGGACTGCTCTACAAGAGGGAGCCCATGCTTGACACATCTTGGAAGGCCAAAAACTAGAGTCTGGATTGCTCAGAGTCTATAGGTAGTACCAAATATAAATGGTCATTTCCAAATTTCAAAGAAATGATTTCTAATGATATTCTGCTATTCTCATAGATTGGTCCGTCGTATGGTCATAGTCAATGACACTACCTCCTACAGCATTTCTGCATATGGGAGTGGATCCTTAGACTCACAGCCAGATATTGTAGAGAAGAGAGAGAAAGAGAGAGAGAGAGAGAGAGAGAGAGAGAGAGAGAGAGAGAGAGAGAGAGAGAGAGAGAGAGAGAGAGAGAGAGAGGAGAGAATTAATATTGGAGCTACCCATAGGGTCCCTTCACCCAGAGATTGTGGAAACCCTGAGGAAGAAGAAGGGAAAATGGTAGGAGTCAGAGGGGCAGAGACAGCAGAAGAACATGACCCACAGAATCTACTAAGCAGTGCTTACATGGGGTCCAGAGACTCAAGCAGAATGCACTGAGCCTTCATGAATCTGCATCAGGTCCTCTGTGTATATGTTATGACTTCTACCTTGTTCTTGTAGGACTCCTAAATGTTGGAGCAGGAGTATCCCTGACTCTTTTGTCTGCGCTTGAAACTCTTACCCTCCTATTGGGATGCTCTCCAGTCTTGATAAAGGGCTATGTCCATGTTTTGTCTTGGGCAGTCATCTTTGGAGGCCTGCTCTTTTCTGTAAAGGAAATGGAGGGGGAGTCAGGGTTGGGGGCAGCTAGAGGAAGTGGAATGAGGGAAACTGTGGTTGGCATGTATTGTATGAGAGAATACTATTTTCAATAAAAAAGGTGTTGCCAAAATACATGAAATTTGTTGAGGTTATTGTTGAATGCTATGGAACAAAATCTTTAAAAATGTGCATTTTTTCCTCTTAGTGAGTCCTTTTCTAAAGTTCCCCCATCAATGTTCAGCTCCTATGATACAATATTTTGAAATACACATTGGTTTTGTTTATTTCCTCCTTTCACTTTTTCCTCTATGATCCTATACACTCATTGTTTTTTCTTCTGAATTCCTAAAGTCATTCATATTTCTACATGCATCCATAATCACTTCATTTCAATAAGGGCTTATTTTTGTATAGTGATCTTTTATTTGTGTTCAAATAAATAAAGCTTGCCTGATGATCAGAGTACAGAATTAAGACACTAGAGGCCAGGGAGTGGTGACACACACCTTTAATTCCAGGACTTACAGCATGCTGTGCTACACAAAATTGAATCTTTCTAAAAAGATAAATAGAATCCACACAAAGGTGCTCGCAGCACTCAGGAGTCATATGCCTTTAATCCCAGCTCTAGGGAAGTGGAGAAAGGAGTGAAAAGGCAGAGAGAGGTGTATGTAAGGCAGGAGAAGACAAGAACTTATTGCAATCTGAGAGGCTTGGTGGAAAACCTTGCAGTCAGCAGTCATGTTGAGGACAGGATCAAACATTTGTCTGAGCCTTGGTAGAGGTAAGAACTCTCTAGTGGTTTGGCTCCTTTGATTTTCTGATATTAAGTTTGAACTCAATATCTATCTTTGTGTTTCTATTAAGCATGCTACACTTTTGTATTGAGAATAATAAACATGAACCATATAGTTTTAAGCCTTACTGCTGACAGAGATGAGGGTGGAGAAAGAAGGAGGGGGAGAGTAACAGAGGGGCATGGGAAAGAGAGGAAGAAGGAGGAGGCAGATAAAAAGGAAATAATATGTAGATAGTCACATGCGTGGAACTATTCCTCTTCATAGAAGTCTAGATGGTGTTTGTCGGAAGTTTTATAGGATATATTCCTACACATCTACTCATTAGGTGCTTTTGAGGGGAACACTCTAATAAGGAAACAGGAAACTACCCAAGTCAACCTTACTCTGCAAGTTCCCATTACCTTTCTCTTGGGTTTTCAAAGGACTGTCAAAACAACAGTGTTTCCACTATTCATTTTATGTTCCTCCATTTCCTACTCTCTACCATAGTGCTGGGCTTCCTGCACAGAAAGAGCACTGGACACTTGACTCAAGAGAGGTATTCTATTAATGATTCAAGTTTTATCAGCTATTTTCACCCTTTATTTTTTTCCTATATCTATAAAATGGAATAAGGAACACTTATGTACTTAAATTATTTTAAGATTACATTCATGAAAAAGATTGATTGCTACACAATATGGCTTGAATAGTGTTGGTTCAATAAGAAAATTCAATAAATTCTGGAGATGTCAGTCTTTCCTATCCGTCATAAATCTTTGGGATCTTTAAATATCAAGTTGATTTATATGCGTCTCTCCATCCCGACTTCACCAGGCAGTCCTTAATCCGAACCACCACTGAACCACCCTCTATGTGTCTCTATCTCCATCTCACTCTTTATTCTGCTTGGAAAACCACTCTTATTCCCAATCTCCATTCCAAACCCCAGCCCATTCATTAAATCTTTATCCAAATGTCATCCTTCTTCAAGAAGCAACCTTTAACACCTCAAACCTTTTCCTTTCTTTATCTCTTAGAGAGTGTTTCTAAATTATTTTCTTAAAATTTTCCTAATTTTCTGCTTTATTATATGTACTTTCCCTCTCTAGTCAATAAAAGTGTTTAGGTTGATCAAATCTTAGTCATTTTTCCATATCCTTTGTTGGAAAAAATGCAATTTTGTGCATGTGAATTATATTATAGTCAGATAAAACATGCTAATGCATGACAATAAAAAGGACTCATTTCATTTATAACATTTTTTCAATGCTAAAATGATAAACATAGATCAGCCAGAAGTTGTATCAGGACAATAGATAAAATTTACATTTACCAGCTTATTGTATAATATCAAAGCTGCTTAGCAATGTGTTTCAATTTCAGTAAGGTAGCAACAGAGACCAAGGTACATAAGCGCTGATGTGCTTGCACTACTTAAATCTGTAAAATCACGCACACATATCTATTGACATGGCCTCCTAATGCATGTCATGACGAATGTGGGAGTCAAATGGAAAACATGATGAGAATAAAGCAAATTGGCTCATAAAAAGTGTCCCATATGCCCAAAATATCTTGAATTATGCTAAGTAAATACTCTTTGGTTTGCACATCTCAAAGAAGCAAATTTCTGTGTTTTTCAGTGACCAAAATAAAGTTACTTTGTTGAATATCTTAATCGTCACCATAGAAAAAATTTGCCCAATGGATGGTGATAGAGCCAGAGACCCACATTCACATCAGAACAAGGGACTGAGCTACCAAGGTCCAGTGGAAGAGCAGAAGGAGGGAGAAGATGAGCAAGGAAGTCAGGACCGTGAGGGACTGGCCCACCAACAGAAACAGTGTGCTCGATCTATTGGGAGCTCGTCAAATCCAGCTGGACCAAGACTGAATGAGCATATGACCTAACTAGACCCTATGAATGTGACTGCCAGTGGGGACTGACTGAGAAGCCAATGATAATGGCACCGGGACCTAGCTCTTCTGCATGTATTGGCTTTTTGGGAACTATTCTATATGGATGCACATCTTCCTAGACCGAGATGGAGGGGGGAGGGCCTTGGGTTTCCCATAGGGCAGGGTATCCTGCCCCATCTTAAGAAAGCAGGGGGAGGGTGGTGGGGTAGTGGGGGAGCGGGAGGGCCGGGAACAAGGGGAGTAAATGTAAATTTTTCTTTTAACAATAAAAAAAGGGAAAAATAAATTTGTTTAGTTAAAAAAATAAAATAAAATAATGAATTTTTTAAGGAAAAATCAATTAAAATTTAAGCATAGCTATCTAAAATAAGTTTGAAAACAAAAGTGCTAAGCCTTGAAAATTACAGAGGAGTTGAAGAATAAAGAGTAATTTGAAAATAGAAAAAAATCTAAAAACTAGAAGCAACATCAGAGCAAAAACAATATATGAAGTTAAGAAGAGATGACACATGAGGAAACTTCTAATATCAGCCCAAGAATTTGGAAAAAAATGTTAATAATGTGAAAATGATATATTTTAATTTGAAATAAGTAAAATATGGAACAGTAAAAGCAAAAACAAAATAACAGATAGATTAAGCAAGCTTTCATATTTTAATGTTTTTATGGACTTAATTTGAAATTAGAAGTAAAATAAATAGTCTAATAATAGTTTTCAATTTATATAAAAATACATCTTGCTTTAAATTTTATTCTTATTCTGTTTATGAGGAACTCATTAAATAACTATATAGGACATTAAAAGGAATAAGTATGTAGCTTCCTTAAAAACAGTTCTTTATTATTGAAATGGACAACATGACTTTCTTTTATTCTATGAGCTCATCATGAATTCTTCAATATTAATAAAAACAAGTTGACCTTAGTCCTTAAAGTGCATACTAGTAATGAGACAGATGGAATTCGAACTTGATCTTGATCTTGCTGAGCATTTCCTCTATTAAAGTGTAAGTATAAGTTGTCGAGGCCTGAACACACACCTGACTTAGATGCCTATCACTGAATACAGGTGCCTATATCATCACATATCCCCCCAAAGTAGAGAAAGTCTCAAGCTGGTCATGTGAACTAATCACAAGGATGCTAGTTCAGTTTCTGCTCCCAAGCTCACTTTCTGCTTAATGCACTGCTAGGTTCAGAGCAGAGCCTATGGATTTTTTGAACAATTTTACTAATTTCAAGGAGATTTGAAATTCCAGGAAATAATGAGTATAAGTACATGATATTATATATGTGCACTATGGTGTCAGTTCTTATATTTAGGCTTTTATATGAATCTACTCCTTTTCCTAAGAGCATTTAATTAATATGTCATAGAGTACTATATATGTTCTTTAGTCTATTTTTAAGCAATTAATCTTGTTTCATTCACTTCTTATTCTGTCAGGACACTTTTGCTAGTATTCGCCCTTCCTCTTTCCCTTTCTCCCTTCCTTCCTCCCTCCTTCTTTTCTTCCTCTTTTTCTGATATTGTAAAATAATTACAACATTCTCTCTTGCCTTTCCTGTCCTTCTCCCTTTGAACCCTCCCGTATTTCCCTTTGTTTGCTTCCTTTTATTGAAAGCATGATTTTTTTCATACAGTATATTTCAATTATGGTTTTTCATCTCCAACTCTGAGATTCTCCAGTGAGACTCCATAAGAAAGAACTGATTTTTTCATTTGATAGTGGTTATCAATTAGACATAGCTTCTAGGGCCTCGTGTCCACTTCTCCTCTTAGTGCTGGGGTCCCAGCTGGATCATACACATGTAGGACTTATGCTTACTGCTACAGACTCTTCGAGATCTTAAGTGCCTCCAGTTTAGTTGTATCTAGAATGCCTTGCATCTTTAGTGTCCTCAATCTGCTCTGGCTCTTATAATATTTCTCTCTTCTCTTACATAAGGTTCCCTGAGCCTTGAAGGGAGGGATATTATAGACATACCATATTTAGAATTAGAGAGATGGCTCAGTCAATAAAGGCTAGTTTTACAACCCAAAATATAAGAAATATCCCATTTATAACTTAGAGTTCTGAGGTCTCTCACTCTTTGCAAATTACATTTTCCAGCTGAGAGGTTTCTGCATTTGTTCCCATCTATTGAAGAAAGAATTTTCTCTGTAATGCCCAAGCAAACATTGATTTATGAGTATAGCAAAATGTCATTAGGATTCATTTTATGGCCATGTTCTTTTAGTAGAACAGTAGAATTTGGCCTCGAGATCCTTGGGCAATCTGGTCACCGATTCTAAACCACATGAGCATTTTCAAGAGTCAGTTCCATCTCATAGAGTGTGCCTAAAATCAAATCAGATTGGTTTCTTACCCCAAAAATCTTTGTGTCACTACCACACAAGCACATGTTGCAGGCAGGTTATCATTGTTAACTGAAGAATTCATAACTGAGTTGATATTGACCTTTCTCCTTTACCATGAACACTCCTAGTCCGTCTAGATGAAGATTCCAGGTAGGCACCAGTTCAACTTCTCCATGTTCAATCTGCTGTGTTGGTATTGACTCCAGCAAGAGGGCCTTACTGCCAGTTTGTGGAGAGCAACTAGTAGCCTAGGTTGCTTGGATTTCTCATGGAGCCCCTTTGTCCAATGACTCAATTAGATGTAACACATTCCTGACACTAGAATCTTCATTTGGTGACAAGATATGTCCAGCTAGGGTTATGTCTCCCATGTAATTTGCAAATTTCACTCAGATCACCTTCATACATGTATATATTTTACAGTATCTCTAATGTATTAGTTTTTGATATGACTCCACAAATTGCCTTGTTTTCACAGTCCTTCCCAATATTTCCTTTCTTATACCACTCTTTCTTCTTCCTCTTCATATGATCCTCCTATTCCTATCCCTCTGTGTTTATCCATAATTATCCATTATATTTCCCCTTCTTATGGAGATACATCACCCCACACACCTCTTTATTACTCAATATGTAACTTCTATGGTTATACAGATTGTAGCTTCCTTATCAAAGAATTAACAGCCAAAATCCACATATAAGCAAACACATTATATATTTGTCTTTCTGAGAGTGGGCTAATGCTGTAGGACATGGTCTTGTACCATGTAAAGATTTGTCACTTATATTGGTTTACTAAAATGCTGATTAGCTAGTAGCCAAGCAGAAACGGTAGGCAGGGCAACCAGATTATGAGAATTCTGAGAAGGGCTCAGTCTGTAGTCATTCTCCAAATGAAAAGGAAGCAAGATGAGAATGCTTCACTGATGAAAAAGGCCAAGCCATGCGGTTAATACAGACAAGAATTATGGGTTAAGATGTAAGTGTTAGTTAATAAGAAGTCTGAACTAATAGACCAACTAGTTTATAATGCAGGCCTCTTTGTTTTTTTTTTTTTTTTTTTTTTGGGACTGAACAGCTGTGGGACTAGGCAGGACAGAAAGCTCCATCAACAGGTTCCTTACTCAGAATGAATTGTTTTTTCTAGTTCTATCCAATTTAATGTGAATCTCATGCTTTTAAACAGCAAAATAAAATTACATTGTATAAATGTGCCACTTTTATTTATCCATTCCTCTGCAGACAAATAGTATGTTTCCAAATTATTGCTGTTATGAATAAAGCAACAAAGGACAGTTGAGCAATGGTTCTGTAGTAGGGTGAAGGGTCCTTTGGATATAAGGCAAAGAAGGCTATAGCTAAATCTTGGAGTATATCTATTCTCATCTTTATAAGGAATCACCACACTGGCTTTTATAGTGGCTGTACAAGTTTATATTCCTATCAGCAATAGAT
>JAQHUG010000019.1:11377406-11393256 GCA_028555095.1 Dicrostonyx torquatus | reverse complement strand
GGTATCCTGCCCCATCTTAAGGAAGCAGGGGGAGGGCAGTGGGGTAGTGTGGGAGCGGGAGGGCCGGGAACAAGGGGAGTAAATGTAAATTTTTCTTTCAACAATAAAAAAATATATAACATATATTTTAAAGAACATTGATGGAATCAATTGATTAAAGAACACCAACGATTCTCATTAACTTCCCTTTTGGCAATCTAAGTCTCAATGTCAGTGGTCTTATGTTTCAATTGTATCTGCAAAGTCTGTGCCCAAATTAAATGCTTGTGATTCTTCTATCATCATTAATGCCTATCTGTCATTCTATATTGCAATCTAATTACGCAAAATACAAAATCAAAGACTTAAAAACGTTCAATTTTATTAATGCTTGAGAACTCTTTTCTGTCTGTTTCACTTATAAAATACCACAATAGCCGAATTATCTAATATTAAGGAGGACTGGTCATATTGCACCAATTCATGCAAAGAATAAAATGAAGGTAAAAGTAATGGACATAAATCACAGACATACAAAGAAAACAAGTATCTAAATTTCATTTTCCAGATTTCCCAGTAATTTAATTTCTAAATTTATTACTATATTGCTTCATGAGAATATCTACTTTATAAACGTCTGCTCAGAAATCAAATATTTATAGTAATAAACTAATCATGACAAAATCACAATGTTAATTTTTTATGATAATCATTGGTTCCTTTTAATGCATGCAGTGAGATTTATTGATGCATAGTACAGTTGGGGTCGTCAATAATTTCATAAAGAAAATCAAGGAGCACAAATTGAAAACTGCCTAGGAAAAAACTTAACAACTGTTCATATTAGTTGTTGGACACAGTTCTTGATAAAATGCTAATATTTTGCAAATTGTCTTATTCTTCAGCAAAATTTTCTGTCCTTGGCTGTTGAATTCCATCAGTCATTTAAAATTTATGTTGTCCCTGAAGTCATTATTGAAGTCCTTTGCCCATTATACTTTGTAATTACTTAGTCTGTTTGGAATGCTGTAACAACATACTGTAAACTGAATAATGTTTAAACTGAAATAATTTATGGCTTACCAGTTTGCGGAGTGAGAAGTCCAAGATCAAAGCAATGACAAATTGATGTCTGATCCATGGGATTATAGAAGAAGCTTTGAATAGTGCTCTCACAAGCAGGGAGGGTGAACGAACAATGTGAGCCTCTTCATTAAGAACATTATTCCATCAACCACAATCAGGACCTAATTATCTCCACAGAGACATTGCTTCCCAATCTCCCATTATCACCTTGAGAGTTACAATTTCAGGATTTGGGGTGTGTGTGTGTGTGTGTGTGTGTGTGTGTGTGTGTGTGTGTGTGGTGTTTTAAAGGGAAATAGGCATTCACATCATAGCATTGACTTTCTTTAACTTGGTAATTCCTATCAGACTTTCAAGCCTTTTGTAATTATCATAGTATTTTCAGTTTCCTACACTGTTAAGGTGTCAGTGGAAACCTTAATGCCTACTTGCATAGGCCACAGGATAAGTATGCACTCAAACTAGGTTGAATACACACTCATTCAGAAATCTCCATATTTAAAGATGATTCAGAGACGAGACGAAAGGTTTGATCGATGTCCCAGTAGAGAAATGCAGCAGAGCCCATTATATTAGTCTTCCCTCAGTAAACTATTTCCTATCCTCTTGTTGTAAAGTGTGCTTAATTGCTTTTCTACATTTTACATAAATATGAGATGATACATATCTCCTAGTAAATTGATTTGCTTAAGAGAAGCAGATTCTGATATTCTTTGATTTCAAAGAAGTCCTATGTATAGTGTATATAATATATATATATATATATACATACACACTATATATATATAGTGTTCAAAGGAACAATTACTATTTATTATAAACATACACAAAATTATTATATACTGAGTGTATGAGTATCTTCTTCACTCTGGAGCCGAATATTATACTTTATTTTTACAGAAACATAGCAATAACTACTATTTATTGGTTATTAATAAAAATTATGAAAACTAATTCCTCATTTAAAATAATAATTTATGGTTTTCAATGTATTTTACATTATGGATTTAATTTAATTTTTGTTTCCACAGTCAACAAGTCACATGGAAAATTACCAAAGAGCAAGGTAAAGTGATGTATGAATCCTAGTCTCCCTCGTAGAAGCTCTGTCAGATGGGATTCTATATTCAACAGGGATATACTCTATCTTTTTTTTCTACCCAAGAATAAATAAAAAATATCTTCCTTAAAGATAATTCCTTAAAGTCAATTCTAGGATTTAATAAAGGTTAATTATATCTGGTTGTCATTTGATTAATAAAGTAAATGTAGCAAAAATTTCAATGACTATTGCACATTCCTATGGTGAGACGTTGCTGTAAGCATCAGACACCACTGAACATTCTGTCACCCAACACTGCCCTTTGCTAAGCATCAGATGTGGCCACCTGTACTTCTAGAAATTGAGCATTTCTGCCCTTTCCCTGTCTTGTTGGATTGCAGCTCTGAGCTCCTATTTTTTCCCATTCAGTAATTAAAAATTATAATAAATGTGAAAAGACTGAAAATTATTTGTACTAAAATAGTCCATATCCCATACAACCAAAACTTCCATATCCCTCCAAAACAAAATGAAAAGGTCATTTATACTATCATCACTTTGTAATATTTGCGCTTATTTAAGATTCAGAATATGGATTACTTAGTAATCACAAAAACAAGAAACATGTAAAATCTTCAGTGGAGAGCTAAGAAGCCTAAAGACTTCAAATGGCATAAGGCAGCTTTGATTCTCATGGGAGTGAATGGGATTTTGCACTGTTTTTACAGCTGGCATTTGCTAACAGATTATTCCCCAGCTCCTCAACTTTGGAATCACTGTGTGTGGTGAATAAAATCGCAGGCTTTCTGAGCTGTGGCTGCTACAAAGCATATCTATTTGTCATTCTGCAAGGAGAGCTGGCCCTGAGCATGAGGTTGGTATAAATACATCTTCATCTTGCCGCTTGCACACTAACCGTCCCTTCTCAATCCATCCCAAGGCACAGTGCAATTTGAACACATAATAGAAAGTTATTCCACTCTAACAGCCTTATCAGTTCAGTGAGTTGGACATAACATGTGTGGTATTTCGTCAGAACTTAATATTTCATTCTTTCAGGGCTAATTGGGCAAAAGTTCCTAGAGTTAACTCTGTGTTGCTGATAGAAGGAAAAGTTGAAATAATTCAGCCTCTTTCCCAGGAAAATTAAGTTGGTTACAGTTTAATTTTCCAGTGATCAAACTGAAATACATTTGAATTAACAGGGTAGAATATTTTTTGACCTTACTGTAGTGTGAAACACTTCCCCTTTGTTTTAACAAGGGCTTAATTTTTAATTTTCATCAGCTTAGATTATATCAAATCTTTAAAATTATAATGCTTAATGATGTTAATTTATAATTAACTTCACACGTGTTTGTGGAGTAGCAATTATGAATTTGTTTTATACTGCCTAAGATAATTTATTCATCACCTCTATTTATTATTCAGCATTTGTTGAGCATGCATTTCCCCCCTCTAGGCACCATTGATGAGGAAGAATTCTGGCATTCCATCCTCCTTTTATGATTACTTTATGATAGAAGAAACAGTCTATAAACTTAATGAACATGTTGACATTATAGAAATTGACAAGGCTAATGGGACATCTGCTAGAAGATCATTCCCACTCTGAATAAGATGGCTATTGCAGGCAATGCTACCCATAAGCCACTTTGTAGGGCTATATATCTTTAACTGGGTTTATAATGAAGACCACCAGATAACACTTAACACTTAAGGAAAGAGGAAGGCAATTCAGGCAAGTCAATGAAGGCATATAGGGACTGACAGTTACTACCCAAGAAAAGTGAATTGGAAAGAGAGTAAGGATCTTGACCAAGGCACTGTAACCTGTAGTTAACAAGCACAGATTAGATATATGGGAAGAAAACGGTTGCACAACCAACTCCTAAGTTTTCCCTGTGAATAAGCTAAGAGAGACCAGATGACAGCCACAAATTGTGGAAGCAAATTCAACATGACCCTCAACGCATCTTTTGTGTAAAGATGCTGGTTTGATTTTGAGACATGCTGAATTTGATGTAGGTACAGGGTCTTCCATCATTCCCATACGGTCATTCATTCACATACTATATCCTGAGAATATTGTGCCATGTGTAGGTGGAGAGAGGCCTCACAAGGAATGTAAAGAAGCACCCAGAGAAAACGAGGTAGAAATAATCATAGTAAAATACTAATGAGCCAGAAATAATAAGTGTGATCATGACATCTTTTTTTTGAGTTTTGAAGCAGTTAGATTCATTTAGCATTTATGATATCAACTTTGTATTTCACAGCATGGATATGTTCCTATGTGGAATGAACATTTGTACTTTCTTGTAACATTTTACAAGAAAATCTAACTTGCAGCTATGTTTATTGACTTAGACACTGTTGTTAGTACTGTAAGGAGTAATTTAACTCTCACTACTGTCCAATTGTGGAAAGTGCTATTATTATCTTCCCTTTATTTCCAAGATAATAGAATCATATGTTATGCAGAATCAGTAATTCAGAAGGCAGTATGGACACATTACAAATAGCAAGGCTCTGTGTGGCTATTTATAGAAATCAGAGAACAAAATTTTACCTTTCCAAAAAAGGATATGAATCTGGCATGTGTAGTAGTGATGAGAAGTTAACCGAGAAACAAAAGTAAAGAACACCTTCAAGAACAAACTGGCAAAACTGGTGGCTTAGGGGCCACACCTCCCCATGGATGGAAAGAACGGGACCTATTGGATTTTGATGTTTTTTTCATTTTTGTTTAAGAGTATATTAAGTTGGGATGAAAATTCCAGAAGAAACAGAAAATGATGTGAAGGCAAGTAAGCAAGGTTCCAGAGAAAGTTGAGAGAGATGGTACTGACAGTGCAGGTCATCATATCAAACAAAAGCATACGCAAAAAATTCACATGGAACAAGAGTCCTCCTCCTCCTTTACTGATGTCTGCCAGAAACAGAAGAAAATGTAAAGACTTCTAGGAAATGTTCATTTTACTAGCATTTTCTCTTGACATATGTAACCGAAGTAAGCACACAGACATGGTGGCATGCTATTCACTGGGCTCTGTAGTGTGATTCCTGCTAAGGATCGATTCCATAGTCAAAGCTGGTTCTGTCAGTGATTGACTGTGGGATTCGGATACATAGGGTGATGCAAAATTCGAATGTTTGTTTAAACACAATGCAAGATGAGGCTGCATTATTTCCTTTTCAACTAGATGAAAAACCATGGGATGACCCGCATTCAGTGAGTTCCTTTCAAGTATCTGACCCAGCAGAGAAGGTCTTAGTTGACCATAAGAAGGTACTCGGTGTAAAACAATGTCACATCTTTATGCATGATCAGGAATGAGGCAATTAAATCTTGCTTTATCTTTCCTAAGCACATGTCTTTATTAGACACTCATAACATGCAATGAAGTTACATATATGACTTATTATTTCATCTTTCCATTATTCCAGAGTTATCAATAAGTTCAATCACATCCTTTATGGAAGCAGATGATATTATTATCCAATGACTAAATCCTAATTTTCCTAATCTAGGTATATAATGTAATATTTTTGAAGATTTTTCTTTACCTAAATTCTAATAAATTTCAGGTTTTCTATAGACTTTATTTAAAAATTTTATATGTCAGCCTTGCTCAGAATTGGTAGGAATTGTCTTTATTTAATTTAATGATAATGGCGAATGGCATTATTATTGTCTTTTTAAAGACTCAGGGCAAAGCTTGGTAGGGTTACAAAGAGCCAATATTACGGGATTGTAATATTTCGAGATGTAAAAGTATTACATGTATTTAAAATGCAATAGTTTTCCACTAATTGTGCCGCAATCAATCATATATACTTGCATCTCATATATGGATGTCAGAAGGAGTGTTGTTCTCTGTGACTGATTAGATTGTCTATAAATCTACGCATGAATGCAAGAACTTCAAGTGTTTTGAGCTGAGATCACTATAATTTCCTCGATGCTCTCATTCTTCAGTAAATAATTTACTACAGTAAACTGCAATAAGAATTTATGATAGAGCTGGGTGGTGGTGGTGCATGCTTTTAATCCCAGCACTCAGGAGGTAGAGACTGGTGGATCTCTGTGAATTTGAGGCCAGTCAGGCCTACAGAGCAAGTTCTAGGACAGGCTCTAAAACTACAGAGAAACCCTGTCTCTAAAAACCAAATCAAACCAAACCAAGACAAACCAAACCAAAACAAACAAACAAACAAAAAGAATTCACAATAGGAAAAAAAAATCTCTTCACAAAATTCACTAAATTAATTGCTTACACACTACTGAAAACACTTATTCTGGATAGATGAGTCATTCTTATACAGAACAATTCCTTAATTATAATTAATATTATCTAATGTAAAGTTGTGAGAAATATTTTTATTTATAATAGAGAATTAAATAAGAAAGCTATGTTAATTGGGAAAGACTTGCAAATGACTGAACTTTATTTCCAAATCACTCATCTAATTAATCTCACCAATTAACTAATATGACATGTAGCTAATATGAACTTCTTAACATAGACTCTTCTTATATGTTTCCTAGTTTCATTCCACAAGATGGTAGATTATTTTTAGCAACACCCAGAAGCAAGAGTTTTTTAAATCAAAGCAATATAATTTTAAAGATATAATAATTAGGACATAAATAAATATAATAAAATATATAATTTTAGATTCTCAATAAGCACTTAGATTATACATAAGAACTAAAACATAAATCCGCTCCAAAGAAACCTATTTCTTTTGTCAGATTGCTCATTGTGACTTGATATCTTAAGTGATTGAATAGAAACAGGATAGCATGATCTCTATATGTACATTTGGTTCTAGCCAATACAATGGTAGTTTCCTCTAAGTCACTGTCTGCGAATCTGCTGGGAACGTTACTCACATCCTAATGCAAACAAAATCATTGATTAAAACAATGTTAGCTATATATATATATATATATATATATATATATACCAATCTGATTTGAGATAATGTTTGAATTAATCATAAAATCAGTATTAAACATCACAAAAATCTCAGTCAAATCCTAAGGCATTAAATGCTTTTAAAAAGTACTGATTAACAGTGAATTTTCTACTGTAATGAAATTGTGCTTGCTCTATTTTCTCAGTTACCACAATTCCCACCAACTAAAAGATGGGAGGAAAAGAGCGTGAGAGAAACAGTCACACGATCTGTATTCAATTTGTTAAGTTGACACTCAGACACAGTGCGCTTATCGTGATGTCAAACTTATCTCACACTACTGTATAGAACACTTGTCTCTTGAATGGTTTGTATGCACGGCTTTGCTGCACTTCTGCAGGTCCTAAACAATGCCTTCACCTCTCTTCATAGCTGCCATGCCAGCCTGCTTCTTATCTGTGATTCCATAGTCAAAGGAAAGTCTTATCACATATCTCTGCAGAAGCTCCATTCAGGTCCAATTCTTAACCTTCCATTATATTTCATGCACCATGAAGTTTTCTATTTTACAACAGCTTCAGATTAGCATTCAGGCATTACTTTCTCTCCAGCAGGCTCTCAGATATGTTTTATTTTAAAAAAAGATGGACATCTTATGAACTGACATATCAAATAATCTCTACTGCTGTCCACTTAAAGACCCCTTTTTTGAGTGAATCACTTAATGTGCAAAAGAAATAACATTATTCAGTAACAATGAACAACAAAATATATTTTATAATAATAAATACCACAAAATATATTGTATTACAGGGTCTAGATAATCTATTTAAATATGTTGCCTTTGAAGAACTGAAAACTTAATTCAGATTCTAAAACAGTTCTCTAAGACAAAATAGTTTCACAATGAACTAAACTAATAAAATCAGAAAAAATAGCATACTAAAGTCTAAGTATTAAATCATCTTATGTGAATAGTGTTACAATTTATGTATCAAATTGCTTCATTGAAAAATAATATTTAAATAATGAATCATAAACAGAATATATGAAATGAAACAAAAACTCAAGTGTATAGGTAGACAAAAAAAAAGGGGAGAAAGACAAAGAGAGGCAGAGAGAGAAAGAAAAAGAGGTACGAGAAAATGAATCATGAGAGGGTTAATAGGCCCTCTACAGTGAATACAGTATATAGAATCAATCCATTATTTTAGAAAATAGCAATGAAATTTAAGAGTTCAAACAAATAACGGAGGGACAATTGGATCAAAAAGTTATTATTTTCTATTAAAACTGTATATTCCAAAAGTACTTTTTCATCCAGGGAAACTTATTTCTACATTTATCAATGAGGGATGAGATATTTCACTTACATACATCTGGGTTGTCTGATGAGAAATTGAAACAGCATCCTAAACTTTCACCGCTTTACATTGCTGCGGATCAATGCCACTCTAAATCACCCGTGTTATCACTTGATGTCTAAAAAATAAAACCACCACCCTGAAAACTTGTCTTAAGTGATCCCATTCATTTTCATCTCTTATTGGACTTCTTCACCCAATGTTGATAGCTAAATGAAGTCAAATAAACCCAGTATTGAAGTAGTTGTTTACACTGTGAATTGTCAGTATATGAGTTCAGAGATATTCTTTAATGGAATAATTATGCAAAACTGTATTACTTTTGCTGAATTATTGAGCACTTTGTCTAGTGACTATGGGTCTAATGGGTCACTACATTTCCTACCCGAAGACTGATTTTGCTTGGTCTGTATCTATTTTGAAGTTTAAATATATGAGAAGTGCAGAGATTGCTTTATAACCCTGGTGATGGTGAACTGGCAGGGAAGGCTGATTGATGCCTTGGATTTTTGTGTGTGTGGAGCATCCATATCTGTTTGATAAACTGAGATATTTCAATAACATGCAACAGTTCCTCATGTTACTTCATTAATATGCTATGTATAAAATTTTGTATAAAGCCTGGATTTAAAAACTAGTGGCAGAATATGCATTTTAATCATTATTCTGTGACTTGGATCACAGTAGAAAAAAATTCTCTCTTTATCTTTGTATGGTTTAAACAAAGTTTATTTCTATTGTTATTTTTGTTTTGCTTATTCCAGTGGCTGTCCTGCTTACCCTTAACAAACCCCTCAAGTCAAATGGATTTTGAGTGAAAAAGCAGTGTTGTTGTGGTTTTCTCAACATAGGATCTCACTATGTAGCTCTGATTCTCCTGGAGAACTCACTCTGGAGCCCACACTGGCCTCCGCCTCACAGAGCTCCATGCGCCTTTGCACCCCAAGAACTGAGACTAAAAGTGTATGCCACGGTGACTGGCTTGAGCGAAATATTTTAAGATTTCATTCTTCTCTGTATCAAAATCAGCCCATCGCCCAGTTTTCTGTTTCTCTCCTCTGCTACTCACTACTCATGTCCTAAGGAAGGCGTCAGGATTGTGTTTCTACACAACTGCCTACCATGCCACCAGGAGTTCTCCTCGTGCTCCGTGCCTTGCACTCTCTTTTAGAGCCTTTCCACACACTTCTGTGTCACTGCTAATGAAAATCTAAAATTCTCAAGTGGCCATGCATTACCATATCTTCTGTGATCGGCTCACTATTGTTTTTCAGACCTACACGAGTGCCCCATATCAACCAGGCTCAAATCATACCAACTGGAGCAGAAATTTAAGAAAAAATTACTTCCTTTCCTCTGTAGGTTTTCTTTATTGCTCCTCCAAGGGGAAGAAAATCCTGCTATTCCTTCCTTTTTACCTAGTCAAGTCAATACCTAAAGAAAATATTACGGTCTTCTGAAAGCATGAATGTCTCACTCTTATCTTCCTGAGGCATCAGCTTGATCTTGTTCTTTTGGAGGATTCGGATAAAGAATAATCTTCTTAAAGTATTCTATAAATGTCACATATTAATTCTGCCTTGGTATTTAAGACTAGCCCACTACTTGTATTTGTCATCAGCTTATACTGCATCAGGCTTCATGTGTCTAGTGTATGAATTTGTCACTGTATTTTTTTATTTTTTAGATTATGATGTAATTGCAGCATTTCTTCCTATCTTTTTGTTTCTCCCGATTCTAGATATACCCATCCTTGCTATTCTTTTATGACCTTTTACCACTATTTTTTACTGCACAAATATATAAACATATACATACACATACATACATATATGTATGTGCATACACACATACAAATATTGTTCAGTCCATATATTAGTACTTGCATATAGGTTTTTGGAGCTGACTATTTAACACTGACAAAAATTAGTATGCTCTTCTAGTGTGCTCTTAGGGAAGAGCACTTCTTCTGCTCCCAACTTTCCTCAGTCACCTATAACATTTTGTGTAGGGTGGTTTTTAATTCTATGTACCAACTTGAAGAATCATGGGGCATCCTTATATTAAGTAAACATTATTATCCAGAAAAATTTTTAGAAGAGATTTTTTGCCATGTAACCCATTTACTGAGTAAAGTGACATACTTCCTATTGTGAGCAGTAGAAACCAATTCTTCAAATGTGAGAAGACTAGTAGATGAGTGAAAGGGAGCCCCTTCCCACATCCAGGAGCAGCTCATCTGCCTTAAATCTTCATCTCAAAATCAATACTTTCTTGGTTCTGAACTGTACAGCATTAAACTCAAACATCGCACATGAGCCATACATGATTTCCAGCTTGCCCATGTAAGTCTTTGGACTTTTCAGGGTCTGTGGTCACCTTTGAATTCCCCAAAATGAATCTCTGCCTTCATCACAGTCCATGATTCCTAACTAACACAGATCTTAATACTGAAGATGATTCCAGAGGAAGACATTAAAAGAATGTGTTTTCTAATCTGATTCTTATGTTCTTGAAATTAATTCTTTAATTTGATTGATTTTAAAGCATCAAAGGATACAATTTGGTTGTAAACATAGTACTTATATCTCATTGTAAGTTCTAGAAGTAGAAACACAAAATTATCCTCATGGTATAATGGACATTGATCATTTGCAGTATCCCAGGATGCTGAATAACTGTGAGGATGATACGTTTGTATTTTGAGAATAAAACAAGTACAAAAATATCCATGGGTTACTGATGACAATTCTGGATAATCTGGGAAAATTAAAATAAGCTCAATTATTCAAATTTATACTACAGGTACTATTGCTACACAAATAATCCCATTGCTGCAATATATGCTGTTGAAGGAAAATATTATATCATGAAGCTGCTGGAGTGCTAAGGATCAAAGTAGTAATTCTCTTTTGCAACTCTCTGAAATACAATATTATTCTAATTATCTATATCAGAAGATGTCTAATGTTAAAGTGACAATATTTATTGTGAAGGAATGTGCTCTTGAAACTTTATATGCCAACATATAGGAGGATTCTGAAGGTAGGGAGGATATTTAGCCCACAAATCTTGTTATCTGTTTTTGAGTACAAGAGCCTTTCTTTATGCCAGTAGGAACAACTTTTACACATGCAGCAGAACAGGCCTCTCTGTTATGTCTCAGTTCCTAAATGTGTATTGTCCTAGGACCTATAATTTCCTCTCTTGAAGCATTTCCTTTGAATGCAAGATATTGCTGACTATCTTCAGTATCTATTTCTTCCCTCATTCATGCTTCTAAAAGTCTAACTTCATTAATGTTCCAATATGACCACGGAGGAGGTGTTTTGTACTCCAAAAAGATTTAAAATTCACATAAAAATGGATAGGACGACTGTACAAGGATGGATGTGGCATTGGAACTTGGAACAAGTTGAATATACTAATGTGGAGTTATTGAGCAGAGAATTTTAGTTTGATGTTGTACTTCCTAATGTTAGAAGGATGCAAGAATGGTTTCTTGCATCAGGGATAAACAGAAAGGTGATCTTGCCTTAGTAAGCAGTAGAATTGTTTTGATGAAGAGGGCAGGATTCGAAGGTTTAAGGGATATTGGGATGCAAGGGTGTATTTATCATTTTATCTCATCCACATTTGGGAATGACAGAAGACAGTTTGTTACCAGTACTCTTGATGAGTTTGTGACTACAGTTCTAGAAACTTTGAAGAATACTGGTTGTGTTTTTTAACATAACCTTGACTGTATTGTATACAACTTCAGTCAATGAAGAATGAGAAACCTAAAAATATATAGTATTGTTTTCTCAGGATGTGAGGATGTGGAGTCAAGCTTGGATGCTCAGCTTTCAAAAGAAAGTCAGTAACCATAGTGCATAGAATGAAAGTAGCAAGCAGCAATAGCATTGAGCAGCATCCTGTTCTGAGAAGGGAAATAATATGGAGTTTATGTTGAATTTATATTTGACTTGCATCAAGAGTACAGTTTCAGGTCATGTGAATAAATCCAATATGCAAAGTAAAAAAGAGAAGAAAGTAACCACAATCAATTTTCATATCTCGAGATATTTTTCAGGCTCAAAAACTCTTCACTGAATAGGAGAATAAAGCTCCTTTTGAATGTACCCCACTACATTATATAAAAAAAGGTTATAATACTCATGATAGATAATCTTAGTTGTCAACTTGACTGCATCTGAAATTGTAAAAACCCAAGAAATTGCAATTATCTGAGATGGGAAGAACAACCCTTACTCTAGGCCACAGTCTCTGCTTATAACCTACATAAAACAAGACGGAAGAAGGAAGCCTTTGTTTTTTGCCTACTTGCCTATACTCTTGCTGGTAAGTTCATCAATCCTGCTGCTGAGGCATTTCTTCACTGGTATTAGAACACTCTTCTTAGTTACTCCAATATGTATCAAAGACCAGCTGAGATATTCATCTTCATAAACTGATTCATAATCATCTTCATAATCAGATTCTTGCCCTTTCAACCAGGAGACAGACATTATTAGACTAGCAGGGCCACAGCTTTGTAAAAAGAAAGTATATTAGAGGTAGGCAGGGAAAAGTAAACTGAATGCTAGGAGAAAGGAGACAGAGTCAGGGTGGAACCATGGAGCTGCCAGAGAAGAAAGACACAAACTGCCATCTGGAACTTTGCCAGTAGGCCATGAGCCTTATGGTAAAATATAAAATACTGGAAATGGGTTATTTCTAGATAGAAGATCTAGCTAGCAATGCACTTAAGTGATTGGCCAAGCAGTGATTCAAATAAAATAGTTTCTGAGTGATTATTTCGGGCCTGAGTAGCTGGGAATATTCAAGTGGCCTCCTTCTACAATGTGATGTAGAGATGATGTCTGAATACCAGAACACTATTCAGACACCATCTAAGAGTGGATCAGTTCAACAATGCAGTGTTTTAGGGGTATTTCTGAGAACCAGTGATGATTGAAGAGCTTTTGTAGTGGGCAGAATTCAGGGTGCAGCATGGTAATCTTCTATTGCTTTGTCTGTAACCACTGACTTGGCCAAGAGGAACTTGAAAGAACTATAATTACAAAACCTGGTAACCAAGAAATTTAGGAAAAAGGTCTTTGTAATGGCCTTTGTAAATGACAAATTACATGATTAAAGGTTATGAATGGTTCCATGACGTAGATTCCCATTCATTTAGGATAAGCCAGTTAGTGCTATTGCTAAGTGTACCTATACCACAAAACCAGAGATCCATATGGAGCTCCTCAGATGACATTATTCCCCAAAGCCCTCAAACCCCATGTGTTAGTAAGCTAACAGCATGTACTCTATCTATCATGGAAGAGACAGCAGTTTTTTCCCATTGGATTTGGCATTCTGGAAATAGGTCTGTTTTTCTGCATATAGTGATTTTTTTTCTATGTATTTCCACAGTGCTTTGCCATAGTTATTGCAATCAATCAATCATTGTTTGTACCAGTTAGCAAATCAGGGTCAGCAGTGAGATTCTCATGGAAAACACTTTTCTTTTAACTACCTTCTTCACCAACATAAAGCAGTTTGTCTGACTGAGTTGTATAATATGCTATACTAGACCAATTAATTGATGATATTTTACAGCAGGGGTTAAGTTCTTCAGAAATCTGTATTCAGGAATCCAAGAGAAATTAACACAGAACCACTCACTATTATATTATTATAGTATGATGTGATGACATCATACAATTTTCACTCTAAGGGAAGATTTGTTTACATGGGGATATATAATTGTGATTTGGGATGGTAGGGTAGAGGAAGGGATATTAGAGTGATAACAAATAATAAAAAGTATGAAAATCTACTACTGTAAAAGCTTTCATACTTATGCACACATATATGAAAATACACACACACACAATACACACACACACACACACACACACACAGAAGTTTGCTATAGTGGGGGGGATAGTACCCCAGCTAGACACCACATAGTACTCCAATACGAGGAATGAGTTACTCCAGACATGAACCACTTAACTTTAGTTCTTGGTGGTTATGTAAATGCTTCTCACAGAACAAACTGATGAAGAAAATTTTGTACAATATCTTAAGAATATTAGAAAGGAAATTGTAAGAGATAAGGAAATAAATTCCTGTTATCACTAAATTTACTATAGACCAATTTAAAAAAATCAAAGTGATGAAAAGTGAATTTTCTATGATTTGAAAATTCTGATCTTCTGTTCTTTTTCTTTTCAGAAATGTATCAATAATAGCAATTGTGAAACTTATTTTTTTAGTGAGAACATATTCTTTAAAACAATTTTTATTTTATTCCTTTCCTTTTTACAGTATTCTCATCAATGTATTTCTTTGCTTGATTTTATGTAAATCGTTGTTGAAGTAGCCTAAGATTTATTCTCCCTACTATATCGTCCTAGTCTTCATTTTACCCATAATGTTGTTACTGGATGAAGAAAAGATTAATTTGCTTTATAAAGCTTATCATTTATTAACTATATTTAAAAATATGTTTTTGGACATTTAGCCAAATATCTGAATTTAATCAAATCGCTAGGTTTGTACAATGGACTTCTTAAACTTCTATTCAAAATAAATTATAACATTAAGGGCAATTAAAAACTTTCCTAATTTCAATAAGAGAGTATCATACCTGGAACTGTAAAGCAACTAACTATCCAGGGCTAACGACGTTATAAATCTTGGAGGAGGACCTATAACTGCCACCACTTTACTTAACTGACATAGTTTTGTAGCTGCATTCTAAACGTTTAAGCTTAAGCCACAAATAAGTCTAAGCCTCATTTCTCAACAAAGAAACTGCTCTTTTCAGCAGTTGGAAACTGTCATAGAAAACCATACCCACATAAAATACTGGTTGTTGGGTGTCCAATCCCAAATAAACTATTTACACCACAACTGCTGAACTTAAGGCTCAGGGGACATGGAGGGAAAGGGATGAAGAAGGACGGTAAGAGCCAGTGGAACAGGATGACTACTGTAAAACAGTGTCTTCTAGAAATATTAACGAAGATACACCCGGGAAGTCTCGAAAACATGGCTGTCTACACAAGACCAAGGACACTCCAAATTGACATACTTTAGTATGGAAGAAGAAATCAACCTTCAACAAACAAGCAAATGACAACAAGAAGAAAAAGGCAATTCAGAAACGCTGATAGTGGGAGAAAATAGTCTTCCCATTGTAAGAGTTTCTGTACTGGGGATCCTATATCACAAAGGTGGCCCTACGGCCATATACAAACAAGTAACAGAATATGACCAAATAGATTTTATTTTTTTATGTGTGTGTGTGTGTGCATGTGCGCATGCACATGTGTAAAAAAATTAAAAGAAAGAGACCATAGGTCATAAATGAGAGAGAGAGAGAGAGAGAGAAAGAAAAAGAGGTGTTGTATGTGGTGGAAGCACACATAAGAGAGATTGATGGGCAGAAAGAGAAAAC
>JAQHUG010000019.1:11364039-11375124 GCA_028555095.1 Dicrostonyx torquatus | reverse complement strand
ATGTCTGGCAATTTCTTTGGTGGAGCAGGAACCCTGAAGTACTCTCTCACCATTTTTCGACAAGTTAAGAAGTCATTTTTCTGTGGGTCCTGCATGTCCAGTTTATACAACATAGCATCCAGCAGTCAAGGCCAGGGCAGTTTCTTGCTCAAATGGCTAGCCTTGTCACATTGAAGACAAATTACATAACTAGTTTCTCAATGCCCATCAATCTCTTTGAAGTAATTGGTGCTGCTAAAAGCAAACATTCTCACTGTTAAGAAAAGTCTAAGTTCTTAAAACATTTTAAATGCCAAATTCTGTAAGTCTTTGAAGTGTTGAAGATTATCTAACTGAAATATATATATATATATATTTAGAAACCTAAATAATATGACTAGATGTTTGACTATTATAAATAACTTTATTAATTTGTAATTTTTAAATATACATTGCATTTTAAATGAGCTGTATAAACATAATACCTTAAAAAAGTATAGAAATACAACAGAATTGACATTAAATTAGTATCAATAAATCAAAGTGCATTCCAATGTAAAGTATTCATTTCTATATCACTTAAAAGTATAAAGAAGAAAGAAAATGAACAATAAAACAGAGCACTGGTGAAGCGGCATTGCGGTAGAACTCTTTCTTGCTTAGCATATATGAAGCCTAAGTTTACTCTTCAATATCCAGCATTATATCCCAGATAAAAGGGCAATAAATGCTCTAAAGGTTGTGGGAAAGAACCTAGAGAAAACATCAACTTGCACAACCACTATGGAAATCAGGAGGGTGGTTTATTAAAAATTAAAAATACCACCATTAGGGCCACTTCTAATTATACATCTGAAAGTTTCAATGTCAACATACCACAGACATACATATTCACATTCCTTATTGTACTATTCACAAAAGCCAAGATTTATAACGAATTCCATTCTATATGCAGATGAATGGGCAAATAAATATGTTTTCTCTTAACAACATATGAATATGTACATATATAAAAATTTGGTGATAATATATAAGCAATGTCATGATGGAACCTACAATATTTATACTCACTGTGTCTCTAGTTTGTAGTTTTCTTATTCTAGAACATCAAATTTCAAATCCAGGTAGGAGTTTCACTGATAATCAATCATACTTTTGCTTTGAATCAGCTTTATACCTCAGATGTCTTTTATAGCACAGGAGAGAAATACAGGTACAGCATTGTGGAGTGGAAAGGAATATATATTTACAGGAGGTCTGCTAATTAATTTTTATGGCAATTTTTGTAGGCCTTGATTTCCTTAAACTTTAAAGTATTCTATTCATAGTTATGAGGAAGGTAAAATAATAAACAGTTGAAAATAATGAAGAATGGAAAATGATGTTACTAAGGATAAATGACGGGAGCCTGACCAATACTATAATCATCACAAGGCACAATAGAAAAAATAAAGTGAGATGTACATTAATGTGGTTGGGGTTTTTATATGTGACTAACCAGAACTGTAAACTGAAAGTGTGCATTTGTTTTCCAACCACCCAGACCCAAATAATCACACAGACACTATATTAATTACAACATTGTTTAGCCTATTCATTCAGGCTTCTTATTAACTAACTCTTACATCTTAGATTAAACCATTTCTATTAATCTATGTATTACCACGAGATTGTGGCTTACTTGTAAGTTTTTGGCTTCTTTCTCCTTTGGCTGCTACATGGCATCTGCTTGACCCCACCTTCGTTCCTCCTCTATCTCTACTTGGATTTCCTGCTTTGCTATATTCTGCCCTGCCATAGGCCATAGAAGTTTCTTTATTAACCAATGTTAATAAAACATATTCACAGCATACAGAGGGGAGTCCCACATCATAGAAATTAGTTTCTTATGTATTTTTCACTCTCCATTCAAAATGTATATTATATGGACAGTATTTCCTGCACTATAAGAAACTTCAATGTCTTGAGATTATTCTGCTCAATCTTGGTGAGCAGTAATTGCTACCTGTTCACAGGTTCAACCAAACTACAATGTATTCTTTGCATAAACCATTGAAAAATATATTGAGAAAGAAATGAAGTAAACAGTTCTCACTTGGAATTGTCTAAACTGTGCTTTGAAATAAACAAAACCAAGGAAGTGAATGACCTCTAAAATAAAAACTTTATAACACTGAAGAAGTAATTTGAAGCAGACACGAGAAGATGGAAAGACCACCCATACCCATAAGTTGGAAAAAATTATAAAATTTTATCCATTGCAAAAATGACTAAATTATCAAAAAGTCTTCTACAGGTTCAGTAAAACCCTCATCAAAATTCCAAAGTCATTAAAATAGGAAAAACAATCCTAAACTTTATATGTAAATAAAAAGACCTCGAATAACCAAAACAATCCTGAGTAGAAAAAATAATATTTATGATAATGTTCTATTCACTTAAAAATACACTACAGAGCTATATAATAAAGTCAGTATCATACTGGCACAAATTAAACACATGGAGCAGCAGCACAGAGCAGAAGACTCAGATATAAGTCAATGTAAGTACAGTCATCAAATGCGTACAATGATAGTGAAGATCATATATTTGATAAAAAGACAGCCTTTTCAGTTCTGAGAGAAAGGGATATCCAAACACGGAAGAGTGAAACAGAATCCTTATATTTCACTTGTACAAAAATAAGCTGTAGGCAGTTATAAGCGGGTAAGACCTGAAAGACAAAAGCTTCTAAGGGAAAAGTAGGAAAACCACTTTCACAACAAACACATGCAATAACATTCTGAATAAGACTCCAGGAAATCAGAAAATGAAGCCAAAAGTGGAGAACCATAACTTGCGCACTGCAAAGGAAATGAAGAGACCAAATGAGGGAAAAACAATTGGGAAAGATGGCTCGGTAACTAAGAGTATATAGTGTTCTTACAGAAAAGTATACTCTTACAGTGCCATTCAACTCATGGGGTTCTCATAAGCTCTCACTACTAGCTCTTAACAGGATTCAGGCTGGTTCCTTGTGAAATAACTATGTTTCCTTTACCACCTAGAGGAGATGAGATCATTTCAGTATTTCACATTTCCACTGAAATGAGTTATCAACCCTTCCTTTGGTTTCTGGAGTTTTGGCTAAAAAAAGGCTTTATAGGGCATAGAGTTGGTAGGTATACTCTGAACTGCCTGAGTACCTCCGAGGGAAGTGTCTAACACCATGGAGCATAGCAACTCATTTAGTTTTAAAATTTGTTCCTCAAGAAACAAAAAATGTGAGCAAATACAGATTTGGGAAGAGTTTGACCTACACATGATTCTTGAAACCCTATTTTCATAGCAAAAATATAAAATGTAATAAAAACAATGTCATAGAGCCATAATAAATAACATATCAGGGGTGATATTAGAAAACAACAGCAAAAATGAGTCAAAGAAAGGAAATCAAAAAGTTGTCTAAAATAGATTATATGTACCTAAATGTGCAAAAAACACCAAGTTTCAAAAGTATCATGAGATCAAATGATGTTAATGTCAATATAAGATTTGAAAAAGGCTAATTAGGAAGAATTAGTAAGCATTTTGGGAGAGGAATTTTATTACTGACATTGGATAGAAACTAGATGCCCTTGGGTGAAAACTGAACATTTTATTACTTAAGATTCTCATAGGAAAAAATGTCACGTAAAAATTAGAATAACCAAAGTAAAATGTAATAAGTGGACAACTTATAAAACTGAAAGCAGGAAACAGCAAAACCACAATGGATGGGATAATGGCTAAAGACCGGGAACTATAAGTTTTGTCATCCATAGAACTGAGCTCACAAGGAGAGTGTGTTTACCAGAGATGGGAGGAAATGACTCCTGTCTAGGGGGATAGTCAGCTTGAGAGAGGGACATGGCAGCAACCTCAAAGTGGCAATGCCATCTTCACCTCAGTTTCCTCAGGTCAAGCTTACAAATGTACTCTTCACTGGAAAAGCTCACACAGAAGATAGACTATGAGGCTGTTCAGTGATGTAATTCGTATGGACCTGAATGGGTTATGTTGGGATCCCATTGCAAACTGATGGACGGGAAGGTTAAATCAACACTAGGTTGCTGATTATAGAGATGTCTGTAAAGACTGGATGAAGGAAAGGCTGTAAGTTCACTTAACAGGATCAAGGAGGGCAAGCATTGTGCGTGGTTGAGGGCATGTGCATGGTCTTTGAGAAGGGAAGGTGGAAAACACAATAAATGAAGCAGTCTGGAATGGAGACAGAACAAGTAGCACAGGGTAGACACTCTAGATCAGGAAATGGAACTCCATCTCTATTAACAACAACAATAACAGAAGTAAGATCCCTGCGGTTAGAAACGTGGCCAATGTTTGAGAAACCCTTTGTGATATGAAAGCCTGGAGCCAGCATGCTTCAGAAACCTTGCAAAACTCATTCCCATCTGCCAGAAGGAGTCATTTTCCTTTTCTCCAGCAGAAAGGAAATATGGCTGTCCATTGACTATACCTGCGGTTGTATATCAAAGTGCATGCTGACCTTCAGGCTCCCTCAGCATCACAAGTAATTGCATAGCCCCATGCCCTTTCCTTCAGCAACAACTGACTACTCACCTCCTTAGGAGCCCTCTTATCTCACTATTCACTTCTCTCTCAGACAGCCTTGGCAATGCCGTGTCTCCTGGCCTAATACAATCTTTTTTTTTTTTCCTCCCTGGATTCCTCCACATAGTTCTCTTTCTTATATCTACAATAAAAACCTTCTTGCTAAATATATCATGACACAGTCATGTACCCCCTTGCATACAGTATCCCATTAGATGGCAGAGCTCGCTTATTATATAATCTTTTAATTCATGATAGTGAAAAGATTACATAAAACATAATAAAAACACACAATTTTGCCTGGTAGTAGCTCATGCATGTCATGTGACTGACCATAACACCAATTGTTCTAAAACTTAAAGACCATAATTGAAGTAATGCATGAAGTCAGCATTGTGGTCAGTGATTTGTTCTGGCCTTCAAGGCTATATACCCTAGTGAGACCGTGCTGATTGCATCACAAAATTGAACAGAAATTACAGAAGGGGCAAGTGGATAAGGAAGATGTATTTAAGAGTAATCAATAACTATTTACAGATATATGCAGTCCCCATTAAATATGGAATAATAAATAACTATGTGGACGTATAATGTGCAGTCAGCATTAAATTTGAAAATGGAAAATCATGTTATGATACTTTACATATCCTGGCATGCTTTAGTTTTAAGAATCTAGGGTGCATTTTTACTCAGTTCTTCTGACCTGTGTGCAAAACTCCCAAGACCACTACTTGAGAAGTAAGAACACCCACAGATTTTTATACACATTATGATTGTTTAAATTTAATTACTGTATCACTCATACACGGCAGCTGAAGCACCTCGTGGATTTCTATCTCCCTGCTCAGCAGCTCTTTTGTCAGCCACATAACAAGAATGTTAGCAAAGAACAGACTCTAATTCATTCTATGAGAGTCAATTATAAAATTCTGCTTACAATGGAAAATGTCATTACTAGTAAGGATACAGAAAGATAATGAGAACATAACTTGGATTTATCTTTTACCAGTGTGTGAAAGGCAGGATAATTGGAACTCTAATCTTTGGAGTAGTTTTCTTTGGGAAAAAAAACAATATTCAAATAAATGTTTATTTAGAGTTCTTTCTTGGTTTTTTAAGGTATTGCAGCTTTAACAATAAATAATGATTTTAAAAAACAAATATTAATTGTGGTTTTTATTGTGAAATTTTCATTTTTATCTCATCAATTAATGTTTTTAAGTTAATACCTACAAACAAAGCTGGAGTTATTCTTGTTTGTTTTTTGAGACAAGTTATCACAGAGTTCAAGTTGGTATTGAACTTCCTATGTATTCAAGGATGACTATGAATTTCTGATTGTTCTGGTTCCACCTCTGTTTATTAGTATTGCAATTACAATTGTGTACTACCTTTCCATAATTCAAAGGTGGAATTTTAAAAAATATTTAATATAATTTGTTTACATGATAAAGGGAAGAAGATANTAGAAATGAGTATGACAATGGGAAAAGAAACTCTCAGCAAAATCTACAGTAATGGATGCCATCTGAGACAATAAATGGATAACCCTCACCCCAGCCTTCTGCAAGTTAAGACAGCTAAGATTCAATATAAGTCTGAAAAAGACAGAAAGACTATGGATTTGGGTGGGCATGGAAATGGGGAGGTTTGGGGAATAATTGGGGGTAACGAAATCATAACAAATATATATTATATGAAAAAACTATTTCCAATAAAAAATGTGTTTGTCTATGCACACTGTGTAAAAAAAAAGATAATGTGGTTTAGAAAGACCTTTTAATCTATGTGCTAATTTTCACTTTGAGCATAGTTTCTGCAAACTCAGTGGTGAAATGAGGAACTTGAATGAAAAGAATAAAACATTGAAAATAAATCTTAATGTAGCAGAGTTCCATTGCAGGAGAATTGTGTGCTCTAGCTTAGTGAGGACAGTAACTTTAAAATATTGCACATTTTATTAACAAGATGTGTCCAATACTTTGGCAAATACATCATTGAAAGTATAGCCTACAGCTCAGGTTTCTGATCCTAAATATATTTTGCTCATCTGTTTTGAGACTGAAAAAAAAACCAACAAAACCTTGAACATATTTTAACGTTTATGTATTTTTGAATTCTCTCTCTCTCTCTCTCTCTCTCTCTCTCTCTCTCTCTCTCTCTCTCTGTGTGTGTGTGTGTGTGTGTGTGTGTGTGTGAAGGGCTCATGCATAAAGGTCATAAGACAGCCTGAAAGTGCCAGTTTTGATCACCTACTCTGTGAGTTCTATGATATAAGCTAGGTGATCAAGCTTGGCAGCAGATACTTGTACCTCCTGGGCTGTTTTACCATTCCCTGAATATGCAAATTTTAATGTGATTTTCCTCCTTCCTTTTTAGAAGACCTAATTTTTTTTTATGTGTATGAGTGTTTTGCCTGCATCTATGTATGTGTACCATGTGTATCCACAGAGACCTGAAAGCATCTAGTCCCCTGAAGTTGGAGTTATGGATCACTGTGAGTTGTAATGTGGACATTAGGAATAAACTGTGTCCTCCTTAGGAGCAGAAGGCATGATTAACCATTCCAGTGCCAGTTCTCCCCTTCAAAAGATAAATTATGAAAACATCTGAAGCATGATTCAAGAAGCATACCTTTTGGAATTTTTCCATACCAAAGTAGCACATTCTTCACAGAAAATAAAAGTTATGGGGCCATGTTTAAAGATCAAGTGGGAGGGGTCATTTCAATGAAATCCACAATGTGTGCAGACTGGACTAAAGTGCCTTCAGGTAGAGACTAAGTGATTTCAGCATCCAAAGAACAGAAGGCAAAGGCTTTTTAACTCCATTTTTGTGGCTGTGATAAAATATTGACAAAAACCTACTTCTGGGAGTAGGGGCATATTTCAGCATACTCAGCCCATTATAGCCCTGATGTTCCAAGGGCTGGAGCTTGAAGCTCCTGGTCAGATCAAGTCCATCATCAAGAACAGGGTGAGAGGAACATACTCATACTTCTTTGCTGACTTGTTCATTGTATTTAGCTTGATTTCTCCATTCTCACATACTTCAGGATTCCCCTGTCTAGGGAATGGTGTCACTCATGGTGGGCTCAATATTCCCATAACAATTAACTTAATGAAGTCCTCCCTTAAACAGACATACCCACAAGGCCAACCCCATGTTGACAGTTAAAGCTAACCATTACAAAAGAGGAGCATAGTGTGTGTGAGATATCAGAGGACAGAATACCAAGACTGCCTTGGTACCATGGAAAGCAGAGCGTGCCAGCTCTCCAGCTCTCCACATAAGAACTGGGAGTGATGTTACATGCCTCCTTTCACAGGTCGGTCAAAGAGCTCTCTGCTAAATTTAAAAAAGAGAACAGAGTGTAGGAACCTGTGTTGTAAATGACAGAACTCTTCAGTATAGTCAAATTCTACAAAATATTAAAAGTAAAAGTAAAAAAAAATTAAAATTAAAAACTCCGTTAAATTAGTTTCCTAAATATTTAGTAATTAATTTTTCAAAACTCCATAGTCAAAATAAAATTTAAAAGTGAACATAAATACATAATGAATTAGGCATACATTTAATCACACCATCGAACATTAACCTTAATGTATTTGAAGCAAAATAAATATCCATTCATGTATAACATGAGGAAAAATAAGAGCTACAAAGAAATTAAAATGTAACGGGAAATCCCATAGACATTATTATTCTAAGGCTGGTGTTGTAGAGACATGTGGCTCTAAATGTCCTCTATGTTACTATTTCATCCAGGTGGGGGAATTGGAGCTTGCAAGCTGGAGACAGAGCTGAATCTGCTTCTGCTTGGGTCTGAAGCACTCAGCAGGGCACGGAAATTGACTACAGATTTTATACTGAAACAATGAGCATCCCTACAGCACGATTTGTGGCTAAGAAATGCCATGTACTTTACTGGGAGCCAAGCAGCTTTGGCAAAGCAGCTGAATCCACTATTGGCCAGAAATGGAACAAGATGCAAATGGAGGTTTCATTATGCTAATACTAAAATGAGTAAGTTCCCTCTGGCCAAAATTAAAATAAGTCAAGCCACAATATGCTCAAAAAAAATCTAGAAATTCTTCAGTAGATTTAAATATATGCAAACATGTTTTAAAATTCATTATATCATAAAACATTTTCAAAATCAAACATCCACAGTAGCAGAATGTCAGCCACATTCTGCTCTGAAAGGTAGTTAAAATGGATTGTGCATTCATTTCATCTTTCCTTTATCAATTGTATCACTGAGTAACTAAATAGATGAGAAGTTTTTATGGCTGTATTGCAGCTAATGAATGAAGAGAGAATTACAATATCATTTCACAGCTCCTAATGAATTAATGGTCCTAGACGTGGATCATTAATTATTGCTAAAATTGCATAGGAAGACAGACCTTGACTTTATGGAAATGACAAACCACTTTATGAAGCATCTTCATTAAATACTGAACACAAATCTGACCTAATTTCTAAATCCAAATCTCAAATTACAGAAAAAAAAATAAGTAGACCATGCTAAAAGCAAGATCATGGGAGAAATTATTTAACAAATGACATTTCATTTCTTTTGTCATTTTAATTATTATTAAAATTGAAACAGAAATTTTAAGATATAAGATTATTTTATTTAATACCTCAGCCTTCCAAAAGAACTTCTTTAGTTCCTTGAAGTCAAACTCAATCAGGTTTTAAGAACCCTCAATATTAAATATGAGCATGATGCAAATTAGTTCAAGGTGATTCCTGGTGAGCCGTGTGCTGGCAGCCTGGCTAATGACATTCACTCAGAAGGATTACCACTGAGAAAAACTGTATGGCTGAAATATGAATGTAAAGCAAAAAGATTAAATGTCTTGTTTGGAAGTTAATTTAATCATAGGGCTTTGATATCTTTCTCCCTTTCATTGTAGGAATGTTCCTGATCATCACAACAAGAAAGCACTATGTTCCATTTATTTCTTTCTGACACACCACATTATATATTTGTGAGTCTGAGCACCTGAATATAGGCTTGAATTTTCCCAACCTAAAACATTCAGACTATGTCATTTAGGAACTTGCAAGTAACTTACAAAATAAAAACTCAGCTGTATTGCTTAATGGAGAAGCAATGGCTATTGTTGACAAGACTTAAACATTTTTTATAAAGGCATCAGTCATTTGAATTCCCCTTACCTATCAACTCCTATGATAAGTTCTGGGTATAAAATGACTTATTAAATTTATTTAAAGACTGGAGAGATGGCCCAGTGCTTAAAAGTACTGGCTGCTCTTCCAGGTGACCTGTGCTTGATTCCCTGTCTGCCTAAACATGTGTAATTGCAGACCCAGAGTACAACACCTTCTTCTGGCCTCCAAAACAGTCATGAGGCATGAAAAGTGGTATATAGACACATGCAGGCAAAACTCCTGTACACATTAAAAAATAAATAAATTTACTTGACCGCTTCCTCAGAGTCAGTTAATGCAGGGCTTCTTTATTGTGACACTTAAGTTAAGATGACAAACCAAAGGAAGAAAAGCAGCTCCCAAGTGCCTTCTGCACATGCACTTATTACTATTTCAACTATTTACTATGTTTTTACCAGATCAAAAGAAAAATGTGCTGATTAGCCTTTGTCAATTGATCTAAATTGGAGTAGATGGTGAGACAGAACCTCATTTAAAGAATCAGATTGTTTTGTGGATTTTGTGTGTGTATGTGTGCTTGTGTGTGCTTTTTTGACTAACGACTGATGCCCTAGTCATAGAGATGGTGATTCACAACTGTAAATGTATATTCTCTTAAATAATTTTTTCAGATATTTAAAATTGTGTAATACATAATTTTAGGAGTATGGCAAAGTCCGCAGTGTGCTGTGACTCAGAGAGCATGGGAAATCACTCTGATTAGCTCTATGTATGCTGTAGGTATATTGATAGCAGTTCTTAGTTTGCATGCTGACAATAGGGCTAATGGGGCTGTCAGACTTCACAGTTATTGTAAAAACCCATGGCATGTGTAGTTTAGCATTCAATCCTGGGCACAATTAATACATACATTAGGATATGGCTAAGAATTGGCACAAATACGATAACTACTTTAAGCTTTTATAGCATGAACTTATATAAAGTGCTTTAAATTTCAAATCTTCACATTAATGATTCTTTTTAGTTATCACCTATCATTTTTTTATTTTCACTAAAACTAGAAAATAGAGAATGTGATACAGTAATTCATCATTAGCTGTGCATTGCTATTTGTATAGAAAATGCCCTCATGAGTGTAGGTGACACATGTTTGTAAAAGGTGAAAGATTTATACTATCTGAAGAAAAACCGGGATAAACCTGCAGGGCTTGAGCAGAGAAGCCCGCCCTTTTGATGGGGGCTGGTCCTTGATCCACTCAGGCCAAGCAAGTGACCACATTCAACTACTAGTTGATCCACATGGAGAGGAAGAGATGGGCAGGCACCAATCCAAGAGTTCCTCTAACAACCTGAGAAGCAGTATAACAA
>JAQHUG010000019.1:11287802-11348690 GCA_028555095.1 Dicrostonyx torquatus | reverse complement strand
TCTTGGAGGCATATTCCACTTCGGACTAAGGTAGAGGTAAGATTCAGTGACTGGTTGTTTTATTTTTCTGATCTTTAGATTGAATCCCAATTTTTGTCTCTGAGTTTTTATTACTGTGCTTTATCCAGCCATTCCAAATTGTGATTTTTCTCCAAAAGAAGTTTGGCTCAGTTACTGTCTATATAAACCAATCATTAAAGACAAACGTCTAATGATTTTTCACCTAATCAAGAACAAATTCTGATCCTTAACCTGTCTGGGAACCCAAACTACTTTTCATATTTGTCTTCACATTTTTAAATAAAAACGATACTCAGTCACATTAGCAAACATGCCATGCTCTTCCATCTCAGAATATTACGCTCTGTCCTTCCTACCAGGGCTTTTTTTCTGATTGGTTACCTTCCCCATCATTCACATTCAGTTCTCTTATATATAAAGCCAAGTATTTGCAAATGTAGAGCTACTTAATAGAACAAATATTCTTATGATGGAGTATGATATGAAGATGATACTTTTAAGCTAATTCTTTACTTCCTAACATTATATCAAAAATTCAAGCTAAAGATGTATCCTGAATATAATTTTATAATACTTGGAAGTTACTCAAAAATTGAAACAATTCTTACAATTTGGCTTCCACAATTTTAATTAGAATGTACCTCCAATTCATTTATTTGACTCTTGATGTGTATCTCATGCTTAAAATCAAGGGCATTTATGTATGTATTGCTTGAGTAAAATAATAGCAAGAAGCAAATAAGTAATCATTTAATAGCAATGTCAGGGCTAGGGAGATATGGCTTAGCAGGGAATGAACTTGCTGCGTAATTACTAAAACTGTTCAGACACAGCCATAAGCAAGCATGTTAGAACTGTTCGGAGCTCAGATTCAGCACACCATGAGTGCCCTGATGCTGGATAGAACTCGTGGCACTCCCTTAATTCCACATGTTAGAGATGGAGACTAGTTTAATTTTCAAGCTCTGGGTTGAAGTAACTTTCCACAACATATAAGATAGAGAACAACTGAAGAATTCACACACCAACCATGTACATGTACATGACACATAAGCATGGACACATTCAAACAGAAACAACACACACACATACACAATACTTCTGCTGTGTTTCAAAATAGACTCAAAGAAAAAGTGCAATTCTAAAAATCTTCCTTTTAATTTGTGTTAGAATTAAATAATTTTAAATCTGTAGAATTCTGAGAATAATCTTTCACACAAAACAGATGCTAAAAATGTCACCATCATTATTGCTCCTTGAAGTCCATGGCTTTAGATCACTCGCTCTCATTACTATTTCACTTCTCTTTCAGTTACAAAACCTAAATGCATAAGTTATAGTCCACTCATGAACTGATAGCTGAGTTTTTATTTTAAAAGATTAGGTTTTCTTTGCTTGGTAAATATATTACTATAGCTTTACAATTAATATTTGACTGGCATACTTGCATATTTCCATTTTGTACTCCAAGAATGAACATATCAATCATCTAGCATATATTAATGAGTGACTTTGTGCATAGTTATGAGTTTGTTATATGTGGCTAGAAGTTTTTATGTAGCAATGCTCCCACACCAGAGAAAGGGTTGTGCTCAGACAGGAGAGTGGTATTTCTCTGACAGCTTGATGTTCAGAGTCAAGCATGTGATTGATTCTACCACAATTTCAAGGCTCACAAAAATGTTAACTGTTGTTAAATAATGAAGTTAGTAAGCACATACACATGTGTATGTGTGCTTAAATCTGTGATAGTTTGCCAGAAAGATAACATGGCAAAATCAAAATAAATCTTTTATGTCCTAAAATTTGAGATCACTAATGCAAGCAGGTCAAGAAATACTTATATTTTGAAATTAATGTGTATATAGCATCTAAATGCAATAAGAGTCATTAACAAGCTCAGGAAAAAGTATCAACTTCATCGATTTTCACCAACTCCACCAGAGACATTGCTGTATTTAATAAATACAGCATTTATCTTTTAGTGTGCATTTAGGTATGGGGTGTGTGTGTGATCACATGCATATGCAGGTACACAGACTTGATGTGTGTGTGCACACACTTCCACACATATATAAGCCAGAAGTTGATATTAGATGTCTTCCTCAGCCACTCTCCACTTTACAAATTGAAGGTCTCTGGCTTGAAGCCAAAGCTCACTGATTCAACTAATTTAGGTACCCTGCTTACTCCCAGAATTTCCTGCTTCTCTCTCCTACATTCTGGGATTAGTTGCAGGATGCCAAGTCCTCCCAACTGTGTGGATATTGTTAGGGATCTGAACTCAAGTCCCCATGCTTCCTGACAAATAACTTACACATTGTCCCTCCTCTTCATTCCTAGTAGGGGCATTTATTTTTCTTAAAGCCTGTTGAGTCATGTTAGTAACAATAAACAATGGTGCAGGCCTGATTATCCCTACCTTTGTATTTGAACGACAATGTCATATTGAGGATATTATTGCAGATAAACATGCAGTATTTCTCAAAATACTTACTCTGCAATCAAAGTGTTGGATGGCTGCATTCTAAACTCGGGTGTGCCTGTGTCTTGGGAACATGCTGGGTCATCGTCCTCTGTGCTGTGTGGCAGTGTAAAAAGAGATTCCTTTTCTTTCCATTAGATTTGGTTACATTGCAAGGTGTGTTCTTCTTTTTCTTCTTTAAAACAACAACTTTCCTAACACTGTACACTATATTTTTTATCCATTATGTTATAGGACACATTAATAAAGACGTGCCTTCTGCTGAAAAGACACAGGCTATGAAGTGACTTCTCCTCCTTTGAGGTAAATTCAGCAATGTTTGAATTTAGCATTTTCAGAACCTGTTTCAATTTCAAGGTCTCTTTCAATTTTCCTTCTTTTTGGTGGCAATGGAACAAAGTGAAATTGTACTCCACAGGAGCTCCCAGCTTTTACTGTTTTTTTCTAAGGTAGAGCAGTATGAAGGGCTTAGAATTATATTTTTGAGGCAGTAAAAATTAATTGTGCTTTTTATTAAAAAATTAAGTGGTTTCATAAAAGTCAGAACAGATGAATAGCAGAAAGTGTAAAAAGCTTTCTAAAGATACACACACACACACACACACTTCTACAACCAGTCTCACACACACTTTCACACACAGTCACATACACACTTCCACAACCAGTCTCACACACACACTTTTACAACCAGTCACACACACTTCCACAACCAGTCTCACACACACACTTTCACACACACACACACACTTCCACAACCAGTCTCACACACACACACTTTCACACACACACTTCCACAACCAGTCTCACACACACACTTTCACACACAGTCACATACATACTACACACACAGTCACACACATATATCACACACACATATAGCAAATTAGATTTGTTAAAGCTAGGAACTAAGACCTCTCCCTTTTTACATTATTATGTAGCACTGAGTGTAAATCTCTCAGGATATTTGTTAACATGATGATGAGCGGCAGTTCAGGAGGTGCAGCATCTCTACTCACAAAGTACGCCATGGATTTCTGATTCCACAGCAAGGTGGTAAAATGAGAACTGGTCAAACCAAGGCAAAGTTTGAGAAACTTTGTTGGTGGGAGCACTAATTTTAAGAATAAACAGTGACAAAATCACTAGAAGATATCAAATCCATGGATAAAAATACTAAATAGTAGAAGTTTAAAGTTTTCTTTAAAAAAATAGAGCCTCTGGAGCACCTCCATGTAGATCATTTCCCCTTTCATTCACTTACCTAGCCATTTGAATATAGTGGTTAATTAAGCAATCTTTAAATGAACGTGTGTTTGTAAGGCTCCTCCATTTGGCACCAGCACCAGACTTAGTCACAGCTGCTTTAAATTTTCTGAAACCACTGTGATCAAAGGAGGAAAAAAATTCCAAAAGACAGACAAAGACGACCCCCAAACTCGTGGAGTGCTTGCAGTATTGCTTGTGGCCCTTGCACAATCTATTAGGCTGCATTTTTAAAGCTTCTGCTTAGAAAGTAATTAGCAAACCTGCTCGGTCCAGAATTGCCGCTACACCCCACATCTTTTACTGCAAGAACTGTTTCTCTGGTCCTTCCTCAGGTCATTTCCGTGCTTCCACACGGTTCCCATATAAAACTTTATTGTTTATATCCTGCCACAACAAACTACAACAGTAGCAATAGTTATTTAGCTATATATAACTCTTCCCAGAGGAATTCATTTATACCTGTAGGACAATTATATGTGTAGTTAATCAGTGCTTTCTGATTTCATTCTGTAAAATGACACAGGCCTTTCCCCGTTTTGTATTGATAGAGGAAAAAAAAAGTCCAGAAATTGATTTAGGCCTCAGATGGATAGCATCAGCAGAGGTTCATATGTCCCAGTTTGGAAAAGTTTGGTGAGAAAACAAGTTCAAATACCTAGTATAAACCACTGTGATCTTAACTGCACATGACGATGTATTTGTTTCTTCACAGACCAAAGGAGTTTTCCACCTTCAATGTCACCCAAAGTGCTAGTAAGTGAGCTAACATTAACAACCTATGAGAAATGCAGGAGCCAACTTTAAACCTGAAATACTTTATGCTTAGATGAGGTAACCTCAGGGATGGATGAAGGCTCTGTGAGAGAAGAGCTATTTGCATGAGCCTGAAAATCTACACCTGTATCTTCAGCACCCACATAAAGAAGATGACTCCTGGCCCATGCCTGTAATCCAAGCACTTAGAAGAGGATGGATGCACGGTTCCAGGTGTCTCTCTAGCATGAAGAAGCTCTGGTTACAGCTGTAAGCTGTAGCTTCCATGGAGAGCAACAAAAGACATCAGTACAGGGAAGGGAGGGTGTAAATCTGCATGTGCATATTCAAGTCATATTGCACACATGCACACATACACACACATGCATACTCACACAGAAACAGATACACACACGATAAATACTTAAAATATCTGTCATGATTCTTGAACGTAGCATAATTAGAAACAGATGATAAGGGTCCATCTTAAGCAGGACAGATATTGCTTGGGGGCATTGTGAAAATCCAGGAATTTAATAAGTAATAGGATTTGCATTTCCAAATAGGATTTGTACCACCCGGCAGCAGTATTTCATAAGGACACTTATACAAAACCTCTCACTTATTCTTCCCATGTTGCAATTAGTCTCCTGTCATTCACAGGGGATATTCCAGGAACTTAGTGCTTGCCTGAAGCCACAGATGACATTGAACTTTTTTACCAAGCACTTGTCATGTGCTGTGTCTACATGTGCAGCTTGGAGTATATCAGGAAAGCTAGTACAGATCGTGAGGACGAAGTCTGTCCAAAGCAGAACAGAGGAGAATGGCGCAAGTGTTCATCATGCCTATTTAAATAGGCATGCAAAATAAACATGCCCTGTTTAGCTATTCTTAGACTGTGGTTCTATCAATACAGAAAGGGTGGAAATCAAATCCATGGGCAAACAGAGACTGATGTCTTGACTACTTGCAGGTATAATTAATCACTTATAGGATTAAAATTGTTCAAAGTAAGTGAAGTAGGAGAATTTTGACATATCAATAAGTGACCCACTTTTACATATAACTTTTACATAAAACTTAGGATATGAAAATAATTTCCAATGGCCTATATAAAGTTTTGGAATATAACGCCATTGTAGAGGTAACTAGACTAGCCCCAAAGCTTTGTAGCTTATTTACTTTGTAGATATATGATACTTCCATGGTAGCTTAATGCTATAAATCAAATAGTATAGATTGTTTAAAAAGCTGTAGGAGGCTCAGATGTCTTATATGTGAAACATTAATTATGCATAGCAACTTATTTTACAATTATAAATTGAATAGGAGGCCGGGCGGTGGTGGCGCATGCCTTTAATCCCAGCACTCAGGAGGCAGAGGTGGATCTCTGTGAGTTCGAGGCCAGCCTGGTCTACAAGAGCTAGTTCCAGGACAGGCTCCAAAGCTACAGAGAAACCCTATCTCGAAAAAAACCAAAAATGAATAAATAAATAAATAAATTGAATAAGAAATCATGATAAATTGAAAATAAAATAAGAATGTTGAAAATCAGTTCTTGTGTTGTCCAGGTTCACTGAGTATAGGTCTTTTTATAAAATAAATTGTATGATTCAATGCTGTTCACTAGTACTGAATGGCAGGCAGACAGCTGTGGTCATCAAAAGATGTTTGGGAAATTTGTAGAATAAAATAATATTTGCCCATATATAAGTTTTCTGTATATACAGAAATTCTTAGCAAAGCAAAAATCTTGGTTATTTTTAGTTTATACATATTTTTAGATTTTCTGATAGTAACCTTTATCTGAAAACAAAAATGAAGATAGCAAGCATTTTATATTAACTTGATAAAGAATATTGAATATAAAATGTCTTCTACAAAATATCATTTTTAAAAAGTGTTTGTAAGCAAGTAAATTAATTTCTATTGCAATAAATCCAGGTTTCAAAACAAATGATCTCCACAAATTTTGCCCTGTAATTTAAAATATGTATCTTAAATATTCAATTTAAACTTAAGTATGTATCTCTAAAAATCAGTATGTGTGAACAGAGAAACTTTGCATATATTTCTACAAATACTATTTATTTCAGTATTTTTATTGCAATTCTTTTTATAATTACTATTGGTATACCTGACTGTAGTAATCACATCTTTTAACGTCAAGAAATGATTGTGAATTGTTTCAAATGGGTTCAACGTGATGTCATAGGCTTGTTATTCCAGGTCTATTTAGAGAGGATAAAACAGGAGGATAGAGACTGAGATTAGTTTGGGCTTCATATTGAATTTTTAGCCTCTCTTAGCTATAAAATAAGAACCTTTCTCCAAAAAAGTAAGTAAGAAAGACAGGAAAGAGAGAAAAAGCAGAAGAAAAACACTAATAGCTGAATCATCCCTGATGCTTGACCATGGTAGATAGTAAATAAACACAAAGTTTGATTTTGTGCTAACTATGAACAAAATCAGAGCAGGAAAAGAATTTGGATTGTTCATCAAGATCCAAGGCACTCTAATCTCATAATAAACACTGGCAACCACACTGAATGGTTTGTAAAAGTTAGATTGAATGTACTTCTGTCATATTTAATTAAACAATTTTAAGATGTACTTACATCTTTATACAGCAGTATTAGGTGGAAAATCCTCTATGTATTTGTTATTTATTAGAGATGGTTGAAACGCCTACTGGTGATGAACCCCAGGTTTCACTAAAATTGCATAAACTAGCTAATTAGACAAATTAGATACAGTGATCTTCATGTGAACAATTCAGTTAGCATTAAATACCTTAATGAAATAAATGGTGTTATTAGTTTAAAATATATTCCAACTTCTGAACTGCTACAGTAAGAAACTATTAATGAACAATTAGAATCCATGAAATATAATCAAAATATATTTTAATCATAGAAAATTTTCTTGGATTTTGTATTACTTAGTAAAAAGCTTTTATGCTCAGGCACTCTTCTTAGTGTTGTTCATGGATTGATTTATTTAATTTCCACACACAAAGAGCCTGTTAGCTGAGATGAATAGGATTAGGGAGGTATGTGAGGCCCACAAGTTTATATATCTAACACACAATTGCAGTTAATGAATAACAGTGAATAGTCTTTTTTCCTCAACAAATAGTGTTTTAAACACTATTTTATAATCTTCCAAAGGTAATTTTTCTCAATCAAGTTTTCTTCACTAAAACTTATATCCAAATATAAAAAACTTTATTCATGCCAGATTTTTTTAAATAAATTAAAAACTGAAAAACGTCCTCTCTTCATTCGCTTTCCATATTAAAAATAACCATAAGAAACAAAGAAAATTCTACTTCTTTCTTTAGCTAAGAAAGAACTAAACATCCATTGAAAATATGACTCAGTATTTTGCTTCTATTGTTTTTGAGAAGGCAGCTGCCATTGAAATTTTCCACCTGAAGAAAGCAATCAGAAGGATGCAATCAGGCTAATGTTATCCTGAGTAATTAACAACATACCTGTGATGGGTTTCATTTGGGTTTATTCTGTTTCAGCCTTTATGAACAGGGTTTATGAATTGGAGAATCATTGTTATTCATTGATTTTTGAAAAAGTCGCAGCTATTATGTCTTTGAATATTGCTTTTTTATTATTTTCAGGAGGCATGATTAGAGTCACCACTAAAAAGAGTTAAATTTTTCAGACTACATCAAAATAACAAAATCAATTTTTATTCTATTTCTAAGAGATACAGCACAGAGATAGTGGAAGTAAAAAGTACACACACACACACATACACACACAAATGATTTGATGACCAAAAGGATCAAATTAGAAAACTACTAGATGAAAAATAATTCTTAGAAAAAAAATATTTCAAATATGATGTTAATTGTTTTATAATGTAACAACTGAGGTCTAACGCATCATGAAGATGCATTCATTTTAAATTCTTTAAAGCCCAAAAAAACCCCACAATGGTTTATAATATTAAATTTTATAGATTGAGACTATTGATAAAATTGTTACTAAATTTATCAGTTAATGACAATATTAAAACATTAAAATTTTTAGATTAGCAAAAAAAATCTTGAAAAATTCAAAAAAACTGAGCAACACAGTTAACAGGTTTTGCAAACATAATTCCTAGACTTCTGACCACTCAAACTGAAGATATATCTTTCTCAAATCCGAAGAAGGATGACATTGATTTACTGATGACAAATTTCAAAAAAAACTTGAAAAGGCTATCAGCACAACAATTATAGAAGGAGAGAATGAGTGAAGACTGTTCCAAACACTTAACCGGAAAACAGACCATAGAGAAGGTGAAGAAAAAAAAAATAAATAGAATTTACTAATCTCTAGTGAACTCTTGAATTAAAATGTTGGGTTAGATAAAACAAAAAACACTGATTTAAATCAAAATATTATAAAATCAATTGGTAACTAGTTTCAAAGTTGTATTAAGACCCCTTATGAATAACATAAAACAAGAATATTAAAGAAATAAAAAAAAGAATAATTTCAGGAAATAAAAACATTGTAATCTCACAAAGGTAATTTATTTTATAAATTCTTCTTTATTTTTGTTTTATGTGTATGGCTGTTAGGCCTGCATGTATTTCTATGCACTTTGTGCATAGAATGACTACAGAGGCCAGAAGAGAAGTTGGAACTCATGGAACAGAAGTTTCAGAAAGCTGTGTGACACCAGGTTAAAACTGGAATTTAAAGCAAGGTCTTCTGGAAGAGTATTCAGTACTCAGTAATATCTTCAGTATTCACAAAGATAGTTTAAAGATGAAACACACTAATCAAAACAAAATTATTTATTAATTTTGAAACATGTCAAAATAAAATATCCAAGCTTTGATATTTAAAGACTCTTTGTGAGTTCGAGACCAGCCTGGTCTACAAGAGCTAGTTCCAGGACAGGCTCCAAAGCCACAGAGAAACCCTGTCTCAAAAAACAAAACAAAACAAAAATAATAATTTCAGTCCTATTACGTGGTAGGATCATGAGTTTGATGCTAGTCTGACCTCAAGATCCAAGCAAGCATGGCTATATGGTAAAACCCTATTTCAAAAATCCAAAATCCATGAACAGTCCACTCCCAAAGGATCACACATAAGTTTGGCTAATGATGTATTTTACTGTGGCAAAATTTAAATATTTCTTTAAATCTGATAATACCATTAAGACATGTAAATGGAAAAATGTTTGGTTTGTAGAGAAAAAAATCTTGCAAATATGTCTTTTGGCAACATCAAACTGCATCTTACATCAAAAAACCACATGAAGACCAAAAAATGTGAAATTTAAATGAGAAAAACATGGGCTGTACTAAACATGTGACTAAAGAAGAGTAATTAAATGTATAAAAAAAGCATTCAACCTTATGATCAAAAAATGCAAAATGTTAAAATCTTAACATTGGGGAGAAAATCCATGAGAGCAAGTTTAATGAAGTAGGTGTAGAAGTACTAATTTTAAGAAGATTAACTCCCAAAATAACTGCAAGTGTAAATTATTTGTAGATAATATATATGGTGAAGATCTATATTGCCAAAAGGGGGAGGATGTAACATTGTAAACAATTTATTGTTTAATGATACCTCCACATGTAACGACTGATTAAAGAAAGTGATATACACCAAATTTAGGATGCTGGATTTTCTCTAGTGGAAAAACAGGACTTACCATTGGGAGCTTCAGGGTAAGGGTATGCATACTAATGTCAATGGTGTGTGTAAAGTTTATACTTCCACCTAAGAAGTAACAGACATTGGGTAGTATGCCTTCCAGAATGCATGAAATGCTAAACATATGATAATAAAGAAACACTTTTAAGGAATAGTTGATTGAGTGGGAAAAAGTGTTTGTCAAGAAGAATTCCTGGAAAGAAGCTGTGTCTGCGGAGACTGTTTGGTTGACTAGTACTGCAATGATGTGCAGAGGCTGGAATATTTCAGACCCAGACGCTGATTACTTTATCTCAGCTAGCTTTAGTCCCCTGAACAGTCATTCATTGTTCGTCTCTGTGTCTGAAATACCACCTGTGACTAATATCATAGATAAAACCTTCTCATACTTAACTCACTACCAGCTTCCACTAACCCATAAGCTAAGAATGTCAACAGATAGCCTGCTAGCCTGCAAGAACTATGGAAAAGCTTCCCTCATCTTGCTATAACTTCCTGTCGATGTACCCACCAATGCATTTTAAACTTGGCTTGACTTAGGAATTTCTCTGTTCTGTACAACAATAGAACTTCTTTACATTGGAACATGAAATTTGAGGTGATCTCAATCCGTGTTACTGTGCTGAGGTCAAACAAACTTGGCCCTGGAATAAACTATCCCTTATTTCTTTTAAGGGTTTGTTATTTTGATTTTTTTCTTTGCCTTTTTTTTAAATTCGTTTTTGAATTGACATGTTCATTGGAAATGATCAACCCTACCAATAGGCGAAAGGGATGGATCTATTCTACACAAGTAACAAACAGGGGAGTGAAAAATCAAGACTAACCCTAAGCTGCTCTAATGCATTAGCCTGCTTTCTGATTTATAGCAGCAGTGACACATTCCAGCTCCCTCAGGATTGTATAACCAAGGTGCTATTTTCCATTTTAATTCAATTTATTTAGAAAAACTATGGATTTCCATCAGGAGCACAAAAGGAGTATTTTGTTTTTCACTTTGTTTTTCTCTTCAGTCATATTTTAGATATGAAACCAGCCTGGAGAAAATGTGATAATTATTATAACAAAAACATCACGGTTTAGGCTGAGAAGAAAAATTATGTTCTATTCCAATTAATTTATTATATATACATATAAAATTATGATATACTAATACAGAGAAAACACCATCTTGACTCTCTTCAGAGCCTCTAAACATTTGCCCAAAAAGATAATGATTACCCTCTCTAAGGGTTTTCTTTTCCACATTTCTCAGACATTGACAGCTTGGTCACTCTCAGCAAGATACCTTATGTTTTTTTTTCCTTTTTTATGTACACAACAACTGTAGTTCAAGTAGGAAACAAGATCTCATAACTGTAACTGAATCCCTGCCCTCATGTTTAAGGAGTTAGTCTCTCAGCAATTAAATTATTCTATAAAGTAATCAAGGCATACTTAAATATTTGTGTAAGGCCCATTACCATCTGGCCTTTTTGGGTGTAAATAAATTCAGGGATGGCTTAATCTTTAGAATGAAATCCAATTCGCATATGAAAACAGAATATCCTCAACCTAAAACTCATTTGCCACAGGTCTTGTTTGCTACTATGTTCATAGCAGCATTATTTGTAATAGCCAGAACCTGGAAACAACCTAGATGCCCCTCAATGGAAGAATGGATCAAGAAAGTGTGGAATATATACACATTAGAATACTACTCAGCGGAAAAAAAACAATNNCCAAACCCAAAAAGATGAGTATGGTATGTACTCACTCATTAGTGGACCTTAGCCATTAACAAAGGACATTAAGCTTATAGCTCACAAGCCTGCAGAAGCCAAATAGCAAGATGAACCCAAAGAAAAACATTTATAGCTTTTCCTGGAAGTCGGAAACAAAGAAGATCGTCAAACAAAAGTTGGAAGCACGGGAGTGGGGCTGGGGGTGGAGGTAGGGATTGGGGGAGGGGGTAGGTGAAAGGGAGGGTGTAGAAGGGAAAAAAATAAAAAAATAAAATAAAATACACTTTTAGGGTCTTAGTGGTGGTACATGCACTTCAGATGGGTAAGAAATTGATAAAACAAAATGAAAGGAGCAGAACAAAAATAAATATATATTTAAAACAGTATTCAGGGTCTGAGGAAAAGACTGAGTCAGGAAAGTGTTCGGCATACAAACTTGAGGACTGAGTTCAGGTCTTCCACACCCATGTAAACACTGATCCACTTGAAAGGACAGTACACTCCCGGGACAATGATATTTTTCTTTTATTTTTTGAGGGATATTCTTCACATATGAGCAGGACAGGGAGGCAGAAACAGGAGAATCCCTGGAGCTCATTGGCCAGTCAGTTCCTGGCAATCAGTGAGTTTTCGTTTGAGAGATAGACCCTGTCTCAAAAAAAAATCAGGTATAGCTGAAGACATAGAGGAGATAACTAACATCAAACCATGGCCTCTGTATGTGCACTAATGTGTATGTGGACTCACAAATAAACATACAGTACAATTCCACACTTAAAACAATAGCAATCTATTGATTTTATATCCATGACACAGATTAACGTGAAAGCATATGGATAAAGCATATGTATTTCTATCTAATATTAAGCACATTTACGATGTCTAGTTCCATCAAGAAAGACAGTAAACATGAAAATAAGAACGAACCATCTTAGTAGACTTTAATCTCCGAGTAGGATAATTATGTGAGGTTTTAGCTTCCTTTTTCTTTTGCTACTCAAACACTATGCAGTATTCTAAATTTCAGGGCTTTTTAAGAGAGTGTGATTATTTAAAGGGTCATAAATAACTAAAAACAGTGAAAATGTTCTGATGAATGAGCCTCCTCTATTTCACAAGTACTGTGTTGTTCTTAGTCAGTCATCCCATCATGTTTTCTCCCCTCTAACTTCACACTGCTCTTTCCTCCTCTCTTTCTTCCCAGCGACCAACCTACAGGAGGCTTCCAGTATGACAACTGTCTCAGCACATGGATGAATTTTGCATCTGTCAAACTCAATCAACCTTTCTTACTTCTTACTTGACCCATTCCCTTAGTTATTGTGATTGTGTTTTTGAACTGTTAAACCCAAGTATTTTACCTATACACTGTCACATTGTTGGAAAAACAGCAGTCAACTTTTCTCTGTCAATAAACTTGGATGCCCCACATTTAGCAGGGCTGAAAATCATTAAAGTTTCCAGTCTATTCTTTCCAGTACTTTTCCATATGCACAATTCCATAGACATTGACTGATCCATAGAGGCTACTGAATCCACTGAATTTTCCACTTTATTATTCAATGAGCACACAGGGGACTCCAGGCAGTTTTAAGTCTGGAGCTCTCCTGATCACCCCAGAGCTGATTACTTTACCCAAATGGCCAGTTAGGCTATCTTGTTCTTTCCTACTCCTTCTCCTTATCTCATTTGATTCTTACCACCACTGGGCAAATTTACATTGCCATTGTAGCTCTGTATAATCTGAAGTGAAAAGATAATGAACACATTCAAAGTTAACTTTTTAATACTGTCCCCAGTAAGCAAACTTGATCCTAAACCAGTATCATATAAAATAAAGCAGAGTTACTCAAATTATTATACTGTGCATTTTTTCTGTTACTTATTATTTGATTATATACATGTATGCATATAATGCTATATTTCACTTTATTCATTCTTTTGTTTTCACTTTATTCATTCTTAAAATATAAAACACTTTTCTTTTGGTGTTGTATCTGTTCTGGCAATGCATAAAGTGAGCATAGCGCTTAGAAATATTAAAATATTAGCATAAAATCAATACTCTAAAAGTGATAACAGATAAGCTTGTAGAAGACTTAACTGTATCATCAAAAACATATCTAGTGACACATATCTATTTTTCTTTAATCTTACCTAAAATCATGTCACCTTCTATCTGGTAGATCTATGCAACTCAAGTGGTACTTGATATTCAATAGATCTAAGTCTCACTTGTGTAGCACCAATGGATCTCTATATCCTTGTTCTAAACAGTTCCCTCAATATCTGGTCATGCAGCTGCTTATGTACTCTATCATATCTTTTAATTATCATCAGTAACTCCCCATTCTTAAAAAGACCCTGTATTGCTTAAATTTGTTTTTATCCTGGAATATCGGAGAAGGGAATAAGATATCTACATTAAGGGAGTCATTTTAGGATTGGCAAGAGACTTGTCTCTAGAGGGGACCCCAGGTGTCCACAGGGATGTCCCCTGCTGGGTATTTGGGCAACAGAGTAGAGGGTGCCTGAACTAGCCTTGTCCCATAGTCACATTGATGAATATCTTGATCATCACCATAGAAATTTCACCTGATGAATGGAGATAGAGTCAGACACCCTCAGTCACATCAGAACATCAGACTGAGCTCCCAAGGTCCAGTCAAAGAGCAGAAGCGGGGAGAAAATTAGCAAGGAAGTCAGGACCGCGAGGGACTGGCCCATCAAATGAGACAGTGTGCCTGATCTATTGGGAGCTCATCAAATCCAGCTGAACATGGACTGAAGGAGCATATGACCAAACCAGAATCTCTGAATGTGGCTGCCAATGGGGGCTGACTGAGAAACCAATGACAATGGCACAGGGGCATATCACTTCTGCATGTATTAGCATTTTGGGAAACTAGTCTATATGGATGCACCTTCTTAGGCTGGGATGGAGGGGGGAGGGCCTTGGGCATCCCACAGGGCAGGGAGAGGGAGAAAGGGTGGTGGGGAAGCGGGAGGGGCTGGGATAGGGGAGAAAGTGTAACTTTAAAGTTTATTAAACAAAATGTAAAAAAAAAAAGACCCTGGTTCCGTCATTAAGGCTCAGTTTGGAGTTTGGGCTGCCTCACTGGTTTTGAGCATTCTTTACCTGGGACTGCTAGTACACTATTAGTTCTCTGAGGCCTTAAAAGCGCTTCTGCCATTAAGCTGTTCCTATTTCTTAGAGGAAAAGATATTTTCACTTTTTTTTACTTCCTGTGGTAATATTAATTAGGTCATATGAAACATGATTCTCTCTTGAGCATTTCTTGTTTCATTGTGTTCATTCTTCCTTCTGCAAGCAAAATCTGCTATGGCACTGTGCATGTTTTGAGGTGCTCTCTACAGGTGTCAGGCAGACCTCTCAAAAAGGTCTTACCTCTTTATCAACCTTGATCAAGATTATGGGGTATCTGATATCAGGAAGTTTATTCCCAACAAATTTAAACACACTGTGATTTGAAAAGGAAGTTTCCTAATGTAATAAAACCCCAGTGCACACAAAACTTAGATTGCTACTCGACTCAGTACATGATATTTTTCTAAGAAGATGGGTTCAACTGCCTCTCCTTATGGGTCTAGAAAAGTCTATGGTCTGGTTTGGATTACATAGATATTTTATAGAGGCCACTTGGGATATTAGCCACCACTGATTATGGTTGTGGGAGGTTGGCAGAGCTCCTAGCTATATAGATAATGTAAGGGTCACTTAACCATTAAGTATTTCTAATCCTGGTTTTGGGAGCTTCGGGGATCCTAGCTATATAGATAATGCAATGTTTGTTTAGATTATTTGGTATCTCCATTCCTGATTGTGGGTGCTTGTGGAGTTCACTCATTGCAAGGGTTGTTTAGACTATTAGATATCTCTGGTCCTGCTTGTGGGACATTGATAAGACCTACTCCAATAGATAACACAGATGAACAGACTGTTAATTACTTCCAATTTCCAGCCTTCTGTAAAAACAGGTTATATGCTCTTCCTTTTGAAAGAACAATCCTAAGTGCTTCACCTTCTTGGTTTCTTTGGAGACCTGTGGGCACAGCAACCTTCATGATATGCTCCCAACAATGTTTGTACGGATTTTATTTAAAATAAAATATAACACGCATAAATAAGCAATAACACATATTAAACGAAATTATTCACTTAGCATGTATAATATATTTTCTTCTGAATACCCAGTTTGATGAAAGTTTTCATGATACATAGTTTTTTTTATCATTTTCTTTGTCAGCAAAATGTTTACCTGTATCTGGTTTTGAAAGTTTATTTTTAAATGAAAAAGATCTCATTGTTTCCTTAAAGATGTCTCCTTATGGAGAAGATTCAGCCTTTTCAGTTCACTAAGCTAAATATACTGTGCTACCTCACTGAAATCAAATGGAAAAAGACCATCATAAGTACTTTAGATTAAGAATTTAAAGAAAAGAACTGTCCATTTCTTTTACATTTTCCAGCTTTGTGGCATACAGGCTTTGGTAGTAAGACCTAATGATTCTCTGAATTTCCTCATTTTCTGTTGTTATGTCCCCCTTTTCATTTCTGATCTTGTTGAGTGTTCTCTCTCTGCCTTTTAATTAGTTTGGATAAGGGTTTGTCATCTTGTTGATTTTCTCAAGAAACCAACCCTTTGTTTCAGTGGTTCTTTGTATCATTTTCTGTGTCTCTATTTTGTTGATTTCAACCCTCAATTTGATTATTTCTAGTCTTCTACTCCTACTGGAGGAGTCTACTTCTTTTTTTTCTAGATCTTTCAGGTGTGCTGTTAAGTCACTAATGTGTGTTTTCTCTGTTTTCTTTATGTGGGCACTAAGTGCTATGAACTTTCCTCTTAGCATTGCTTTCATAGTGTCCCATAGGTTCGGATATGTTGTTTCTTTATTTTCGTTGAATTCAAGGAAGACTGATGAAATATATCCTGACTGGTGACTGTTCTTTCAATTAAACTAGAAAGTGCTGGTTAGTATATGCAGCATCAAACTAGGAAGGAGAACCCATATCAAACACATGGAAGTTGAGACTGACACCTCAGGGTGTCCTCTGACCTTCAAAAACACGCTGTGGCATTTGCACACCTACACACACACACACATGAGCACTACTAGACCTCTACTAAATTAGTCAAAATTTTCTGTGTAGAGCCTTTCTCTTCTGTTCTTTATAACTGTATGTACTTAAAGATGTAAATTCATAGCATGAATCAGTGTTTATGTAGAAAAGGAACCAATATGCACAACATCTGATGGTCTTATTTACTGATGGTACCAAATGAAAGTGTTGTAATAACACCCCTCATGCCCACTGCTGCATACCTGCTGATCTTGTGAGGTCCCCAGTGCAGTTATCCTCTGGGGAAGCCCAGATGAGGAGATCAGGGCTGAGCTCCCAGGGATTTTCACTTGTCCCTCCCCTTCCTAGGATATTAGGGTTTATATTCTGCCTGCCGTGCACCCCCTCTGTGTGCTAAAATGAACACCATACTGGTACATCTTTCTCTTTATCTGAAATACTTTCTTCTTTTTTTTTTTCTCTGGGTATACACATCTGGCCTCAACACAAATATAAACACTGGACACTATTCTTAACCATTCTCTGGAAATAAATAAACTATTTTATGATTTATTAAATATTTACTCACTAACTGTTAAATGTTGTATAATAATTCTCAATTAAATACTTTAAAATCCATATCTAAGGTTGCTACCTTCATATTTTAGGACACAATTAAATGTACGAGAAAAGTTGTATAAAGTTGACTCTTGTTTGCAAAGATGTTAAGAAAGAGATTGGTGATTATTAAGAACTCAGGTTAAAGAAAAGTTACCATCTGCTGAGGTCATTAGAAAACATGTCACATTTACAAAAGAAATGAGACTTGAGATATCTTTTAATGTTTTTCTTTTTAATTAGCACATGATAATGTTATGTATTCATTGGTATAGTGTGATGCTTCGAGGTATATACACTGTGCAATAATTAAGTCAGGACAATTAACATTTTCCAGTCATTTATGTTTGAGGACTTCAGGGTTCTGTTTGTGTTGTAGGAGCGTTCTTCGGTATTTCTGTTGTTTTCATTGGTTGAATAAAGAAACTTCCTTGGCCCTTTGATAGGGCAGCCCTTGGGTGAGCGAAGTAGATAGAATGGAAGGCTGTGAGAGGGAACTGTGCAGATACCATGATTCTCAGGCCAGAGATTGATGTAGGTTAGAATCTTCCTCGATAAGCCACCACGTCGTGGTGACACACAGATTTCTAAATATGGGTTAGAATAATATGTATAAGAGGTTAAAACTAATGGGCCAGGCAGTATTTAAATGAATCCAGTTTGTGAGTAATTATTCCGGGTATAAGCCAGGACCAAAAGCAGGCCAGTGGCAGGGGGCTGGGAGCCAGGTGCTGGGAACACAACCTGAACCTAGTACAACATGTTTGCTTGTTTGCAAAAAACTTAAAGCAGATCATGATTAACTATAGGCAAACTGTTAATGGGCTGGAGAACACTAGACCTTCTTCATCCTAACAGCTTGTTAGTACCTACTGTGCCTTACATTCTATTCTACCTATCCTTTAGGAATCATTATTCTACTTTCTAACACTTCGTTGTATTATTTTAAATGGGAACATTATGAATTTTAGTAATGACACTGAAGCTGATAAATTATATTGAAGCATGATGTGGATTTCCTTCTGTATGCTGTGATCACCATTGATAAATAAGGAACTGCATTGGGCCTATAGCAGAGCTATAGGGTAACAGAGATAGGCAGGAAAAACTAGCCTAAATGCTGGGAAAATGAAGAGCAGAGTTAGAGAGAAGCCACATAGCACCACTGGAAACAGACACTGAAACTTTAGCTGGTAAGCCTCAGCCATGTGGTGATGCGCAGACTAATAGAAATGGGTTAAATTAATATGTAAGCACTAGCCAATAAGAAGCTAGAGCTAATGAGCCAGGCAGTGATTTAATTAATAGAGTTTCTGTGTGATTATTTTTGGGCTAAGCAGCTGGGAGCCAACAAGCAGCCTCTTTACTACAGAAGCAGAAACACATAAGATTTATTTGAGTAGAAAGGTGGACTAATCAAATAAGAACAATGTATATTGCAAAGTATTAAAGATAGGTATAGAAGAGGTAAATTTTGGGTGGATCATATAGAACCTTAAATTTAATTTTACTTATTAGATCACATCAATTTGTCTTATGTACAGTAGATAGTCAAAGAGAAATAGATGTATTTCTTTGAAGGTATGTAAGGGTGTCAGCCTTGGGACTGGGGAGATCACTCAACAGTTAAGAACACTGGCAGTTCTTCTAGATGACCCTTGTTCAACCCACAGTACCCTCACAGTAGGAAGCCTACAACTTATTCCATTCCAAATCTGATGCCCTCCTCTGGCCTCATGGGTAGCAGGCACACATGTGGCACATAAACATATATGTGGCCCAAACACCCATACACATAAAATGAAAAGAAATTAAACAGCATATCATATATCTGATGATAAATGAAGGTGTGTATGTGGAGGCAGGTATAATAAGCAAATAAACGTAAGCTGATACAGCTGATATAAAAATCAGAGTGGAATTTTCTTAAAAAGTTGGAAATAGATCTACCACATGATTTAGCTATGCCCCTCACAAGTATATAACAAGGCTAACCTTGAACTCACAGAGATCTGCATGTCTCTTCCTCCCAAGTTCTGGGATTAAAGGTGTTTGACACAACTGCCTGATGTTTAGCTCTTTTTGTAAATAAAAAATTCACATCTTTGTTGAGTTTCAGTATTCTGTTATCTTGCTTGGGGTTCCACAGTTTAAGAAGTCTTCAGTATTTTGCATATTAGTGACTATTTTTTTTATTTTTATTGTTAAAAGAAAAATTTACATTTACTCCCCTTGTTCCCGGCCCTCCCGCTCCCCCACTACCCCACTGCCCTCCCCCTGCTTCCTTATGATGGTGCAGGATACCCTGTCCTATGGGAAGCCCAAGGCCCTCCCCCCTCCATCTCAGTCAACTAACTTAATTCTTATGCAATCAATAAATTGGCCAAGTCGTGAGAAGAAAGTAACTAACTACATTTATCTAATCTTCAACCCAATCAAAGATCTGAGAAGAGTGACTATTAGTGAAGATCCATCAGCATTTCCTTACAAATAAATGTCCTTGCTAGATTTAAGTTTGCTAGTTTAGGTTAAATGTTAACAATCTTTTGATTTATGTTGTTCTTTGGGTCCAAATTATAAATTCCTGTTCTTGGATTTCAGATTAGAAATTTAACACTCTGAGAGCATTGTGAAACACATGACCTCTTTTAAATTTAAGATAAAATATTAGTATTTGAACTAACTGAAGGGAATAATAAATTCATTAAAAAAGATTACTCTCAACTGCTAGCACTTAAACACTTTGTATCTGATCTGAATGGTTTATTTGTATCCAAATCATGATGTATTGCTCAGAGACTCATTAGAAATAGTTTGCTGATCTTCAGAGACTTTGAATTTTATTTTTAAAAGTGAACTAGTGTTACTGGTACGAATCCTTTATCTACTAGTGGTCATAACATTTTGAGGTAGCATGCAGGGTTCATCTTTGAAAGGCATATGACAATGTTGGACTGAAACTTAGATAATTATTCTCAGAAGAGTTTTAACCTTGTGTACTATATTTTGTTACATTTGTTCATTACTTTTGAGTGTGTTCTTTAGACCTATTGTCTTTAACTCTTGCTTCAGTCACCCAAGTAGTTAGAACTAAAATGCATCACCATACTCAGCTTTGTAGTTGGCCTTCTCTATATTTGTTGCAGTCACAGGGTCAGTTTGCTTGCCTTCAATGAGTATAGCCATGAAATACTACCAACATTAACACTCTCTTACCCAAAACAATATCATAAATTAGAAGAGATAAAAATGAGAGCTTCTGGGGGCTGGAGAGATGGCTCAGTGGTTAAGAGCACTGCCTGCTCTTCCAGAGGCCCTAAGTTCAATTGCCAGCAAGCACACAGTGGCTCACAACCATCTACAGTGATATCTGATGCCCTCTTCTGGCTTGCCAGCACATATGCAGAATACTGTATACATAATAAATAAATAAACCTAAAAAAAAATGAGAGCTTCTTAAGGTCAAGCCCTTTAGAACTATTTTTGTTAATGGCAATATTTCCAATTGTATGAATGTTTCAGGAAAGTTGAAACGATGCTTGCATTGTTTCTGGGATTCTGTCTGGGATAGACAAGGCATAACCTGAACTCAGGGGCTGAAGCTCAATTACGCTCTGGGATATTCCATTGTTTCTATTGTACTTTGTTGTGTATTTAAAGAGAGAGAGAGATGTCTTTGTGTGCACATGTATATGTCTGTGTTCATGTGTGTGTGCACAATAGTTAAGCAGTAGCTTAAATCAGTGATTATGGTATAAAGTATTTTAAAGATTATATTTTATCAAAACCGCAAAGTCAACAACCCACAAATTAAGTTATCCTTTATCCACGATCTTACCTTCACATCTTTGACATTCATTCTTGTTCCCTCCTTCCCCACAAATATGTCATCAATGTCCACAAGGATGTACCTGTCCAAGGACAAAGTCAGCCTTTTTCCTGACAAGAAGGAGATGGCGTCTATGAAGATGAGCTTGTGTAGCCAAAAGTTCAAGTTGTTACCAAATAGAACACGCTGGATCCCATCATGGAGCCCAAGATCCTGAATTATTGTGGCATAGAGTGTTTTGCTGGACAAGAAAGGGAGGGGTTTCTCGGTCTGTAACTCCGTTAAAAGCACTGGCTGGTAGGTAGAATGGTTATATTGGAAAATTGTCCAGTCTTCCCCAGGAAGAGGTCCCTTTTCCACCTTTGGGCCTTTGGTAATGTGCAGCAGAGGAGACTGCGGGTTCACAGAGCAGTCTTTCAGAGCTAGATTATTGAATAAGTTCAAAGGAAAACCTTTCAGTTGTGTCGTTGGTAAGCTGTTCTCGTTGGCTTTATGAAAACCAATTATGCTAACACTGTATTCTATACAGTATTTTTCTAAAAGCTCCCGGTTCCATGAGTCCATGCTGACATATTTCAAAATATTTTCATAAATAATCAACGTGTATTTCCCTTTGCCACTATCGGTAAGAGGTGGTATGTCCCCCTTGCCTGGAGCAATGACCATCTGGTACTGAAAACGGCTGGACTCCAAGATTGCTATAATATCTTGACCGAGTTGAGAATACTGGCTCTCTACAAAGAGGAGGACCGTGGGGTCAGTTTTGGATGTGTCAATAGGTTTGGCTGTTTTCAGCTCTACGGACCTATAAGGGAGGATTTTGATGTCAGCACATTCTGCTTCGGCAGTAGTTTCAATCAGTGTCATTTCCTGTTTGTAGCCAGAGTACAGGAAGTAGGCAGAAATGACGATGCTCACCAAGCAAAAGGTAGCTAAGAGAACAATAAGTGTTCGAAAGCTTCTCCGAAACCTCACAATAAGATTCATTTTAAAAATCAGTGCCTTGTGAGTCTTTTCCGGCTTCTTTCCCTAGGGTGCCATGGAGAACGTGTAGTAAGATGTTGTAATTTTTCCTTCCCAAACATTCATGTAACCATTGCAAATCATGGGAGATTCTCCAAGTGGTCACAGATGTGTCAAATCTTGTAGGCAGTGGACTAGGAAGGCAACAGCTGAAACTCTCTGTCCAATACCAAGGATTTCTGCAGAGTCTTTTAAGCATTATCTGAAAAAGAGGAGAAACGTGATAGCTAGAACCAAAAAAGAGAGTTCATGTTTATGTTTACATGCTTGTTGCTATGAAACCCATGAAGAGTTACTCTAGTCTTGTTAAAATGACAGTATCCTAATGGTATCTGCTGATAACCTGGGTCTTAATACTTGACACATGGTCCATCTAGATTGCCATGGTTGCTATAAAACTCTGTGGAAGTCTGTTTTGACTTTGCTCGAATACCCACACATACTGAGACACACTGAGATCAGTTCCCACCAGTTCTCTTGAAGAGAAGTGAGGAAGGAGTAAGGGGAACATTCCTCCATTGCTGGTGGGAATGCAAACTTGTGCAACCACTTTGGAAATCAGTGTGGCGGTTTCTTATGAAACTTGGAATCAACCTACCTCGGGATCCAGCAATACCACTCTTGGGAATATACCCAAGAGATGCCCAACCGTACTACAAAAGCATTTGTGCAACTATGTTCATAGCAGCATTATTTGTAATAGCCAGAACCTGGAAACAACCTAGGTGCCCCTCAATGGAAGAATGGATCCAGAAAGTATGGAATATATACACATTGGAATACTACTCAGCGGCAAAAAACAATGACATCTTGAATTTTGCATGCAAATGGATGGAAATAGAAAACTCTATCCTTAGTGAGATATCCCAAACCCAAAAAGATGAGTATGGTATGTACTCACTCATTAGTGGACCCTAGACATAAACAAAGGACATTAAGCTTATAGCTCACAAGCCTAGAGAAGCCAAATAGCAAGGTGAACCCAAGAAAAACATATATAGATTCTCCTGGAAAGTGGAAGCAAACAAGATTGCCAAGGAAATATTGGAAGTACGGGACGGGGGAGGTGGGGTCGAGGTAGGGGTGTGAGTGGGGTTGGGGCAAAGGGTGAGGGGAGGGAGAAGGGAAGAACTGGGGAGAGCTTGGGAGAGTGTGAGGGTAGAGATGGAGGAAGGGTGTATATTGGAGAAGGGAATAAGATATTTACATTAAGGGAATCATTTTAGGATTTGCAAGAGACTTGACTCTAGAGGGGATCCCAGGTGTCCACAGGGATGTCCCCACCTAGGTACTTGGACAGCAGACAAGAGGGTGCCTGAACTGGCCTTGTCACATAGGTACATTGATGAGTATCTTGAGCATTACAATAGAAATTTCACCCAATAAATGGAGATAGAGTCAGAGACCCACATCCACATCAGAACAAAGGACTGGGCTCTCAAGGTGCAGTCGAGGAGCAGAGGGTTATGATTGGGAAGAGACTTGTCTCTAGAGGGGATCCCAGGTGTTCACAGGGATGTCCCCAGCTAGGTAGTTGGGCAGCAGAGGAGAGGGTGCTTAATCTGACTTTTCCCCATAGTTACATTGATGAATATCTTGATCGTCACCATAGAAATTTCGCATGATGGATGGAGATAGAGCCAGAGACCCACATTCACATCAGAGCAAGGGACTGAACTACCAAGGACCAGTGGAAGAGCAGAAGAAGGGAGAAGATGAGCAAGGAAGCTAGGACGGTGAGGGACTGGCCCACCAACTGAGACAGTGTGCTTGATCTATTGGGAGCTCAACAAATCCATCTGGACCAGGACTGAAGGAGCATATGACCAAACCGGACTCTCTGAATGTGGCTGCCAATGGGGACTGACTGATAAGCCAATGATAGTGGCACAGGGACCTATCTCTTCTGCATGTATTGGCCTTTTGGGAACCTATTTTATATGAATGCACACCTTCTTAGGCTGAGGCGGAGGGGAGGGCCTTGCACTTTCCACAGGGCAGGGTATCCTGCCCCATCTCAAGGAGGCAGGGGGAGGGCGTTGGGGTAGTGGGGGAGCAGGAGAGCCTGGGACAAGGGGAGTAAATGTAAATTTTTCTTTTAACAATAAAAACAAAAGAAGGAAGAGTCAGGACCATGAGGGAAAATTTGATCCTTGATGTTAATACTTTGGTAAGTTTCCTGTTCTGACATATGATAGTCAACTTTTTTGAATGCAAAAATGATGAGATATCAGGTTTAAGTATTAGAACAGTTCCTTCTAATATGCAATAGTGAAAAGAAAAAAAAACATATGGGACGAGAATCTGTCAACCCAAAGAATAATCAAAATTTAAATGTGACATTTATTTCACATTAGTTTGTTCTGTATTAAGATGATAGATGCATATATCATAATGGTACATGTCTGTGCTCTCAGCCAGCTTATGTTTTAACTGGAGGACATAACCTTTGCACTCCGTTTTCTCATTTCTCTATCCTTAGTGATAGTGGCTTTTTAAGGTGAAAAAGTCTGGCCTTGACAATGTTAAATAATGTTTGCTATGTCCTGCATTGGTGCTAAGTGCTTCTCTTACCCAGTACTCTGCCTTTTACACTGGGAAAAGGGCAAAGACAAGACAGGATTTGCAGGTAGGTAGGGATATGAACTAATGTTAGAATATTACTTTGCATACATGTATAGTATTATGTAATATACTACAATATATAATATAATATCAATACAATACTTACACAATAAATAATGTATCAAGATCATTTAGATCATTTAAAAAACACATTTGTAAATGAGCCATGAAAAATCAAGGAAATTAAGTCCAGGATAAAAGGAAGATTATTTGAAAAGTTGTTTCAAAAATATAAAAATGTGTCGTATGTCTTCTTGAGGACTGAAAATTGGTATGCTAAAATTTTAAATTGACCTTCAGCCAAGCTTCCTGATGATTTGCTAGCAGCAAACAGAATCATGAGGGAACTTTTTCTTCTGACTTTCCTGGCTCTCCTGGCATAGAAAACTGCAATGCAATATTTAAATTACTGGTGTGTCTGAAAAGCCAGTATTTCCCAAATCAACCCATCAAGGAAATCAAATAAGGCTTCAGCTCAAATATACTAAATCTGACTTTCATCTGTTTTAAGAAATTTGTAAACATTAAGAGCATGACCCTTTCTACCTTTCACAGCAACCAAAGCCTTTCCCAAATATTCAAAGCTTTACCCCAGTTCGTATAAAGGGAACTTTTAGGAGGGCCATCCTAGTCCTGTTTTGGGATTTGGATAACATATATGCTTCTGTGTGTCATCCTTACAAGTGAGGCACAAATAAAAATCAGAGGAATGAGCACCTCCTTAATGTCCCAAATGTTTGAACACAGATTCAGAGATAAATCCTTATACGATTCTAGTCCTGAAGTTAGTAAACAAAACAATTACAAGGACTATTATAGTTAGGGTTGTTGTTTTATTTTGTTTATTTATTTAGTTTTTTAAATTGTTTATTTGCTTTTTTCTTTGTAATGAAAAACTCAATAAGAACCAGATTTAGAGACTGGGAATCACAATAAAATACATCTTATGTTTTTTAGATATTCTATAGCTCAGCAAAGTTTATGTAAAATTGGAAAATAATATGACTGATACTACTTTCTAAGAAAGCCAACTACTTGCTAGTCATTACATGGTATTATTTGCTTCTGTTGCTCTGATACCCTCTCATTTTTATTCTCATTTTTAAATGATAAAATTTAAAATTATAAGTGTTTTTAAAAGACTATGATTACATTGTGAAGTGTTTATGACTGGAGATCTATATTCCATGAGATGCCCTGTTGAGGACTAAGGTGAAGCTACAAGCTTAGTAGTCCACATGAGTAAATTTAAAACCAATGGGAACACTGCTATTTCACTGCTAAGAGTTAAAATAGTCATATAAGAGAGGTAACGTGGTTAACTCAAAACAAGTTGGAAGGTGTAATGAGTCAAATGTTGCAATATTTTTGCTAGGTTTAACTTTTGGTAATACTTAGGGAAAAGCACACACTCAATCAAGTACTGTGTTGCTACATTCCACAGAATTGTATCTGTTGTCATGAATATTACGGATAATTTCCTTACATTTTATATTAAGAAATGTTATATACTCAATTAAAACTGTATTGTGTACATAGTTAACCATTTGTTCTAATGCACCAATATCTTTAGTGGAGAGATGTTACCTTTTCTATACATGGAAATGAAATGGGACCATCAGAGAAATTCTTACAAATTTTATATACCATAAAGGCAAAAAGTGCTTAAAATATTGTTAGTTGTGTGTTTGTGTATGAAATTGTCTGTGTGTCTGTGTATGCATGCATGTATGTGTCTGTGTTTGACTATGTTGATGTATATGTCAGGTGAAGGGCACAGCTATGAGATTAGCTTTGTGCCATGGACAAGGGTTTGAGACACACTGTTCAAGAGGTTACAGCTGATACACATTATTTAACCTGGTTTTCGGAGAATTCTAAATATAACTAGTATTATAGCTCAAGATCAGGTAGTCTGTGATGATTCTGCATATGAAAATGTCTCCTGTTAACTCAATAGAACTGTAGACTAAACATGTGTAGACATCATTATTAGTTACCTGGAATTCCTATCAGCTTCAAGGCTACAATATGTCCTAATGTTGCTTTCAGGAACAACTATATGTCATAAATCACAACTATTTCCCAAAATGGAAATTTAGAGCAATGAATAGCTTGCTGCATTTAATCAAAATGACAGTGCTTTGCTATTTTGTGATTTTCTGAAAAAAAAAACTCTTCTTTTCTATTCTGGTAATTGACCTGTTGACTATTTCCTTACTTTTATACACTTCACATTTTTTTTCCATTTTTACTGACATAATATAAATTTATTTTAGTGCCCAGAGTGTATATTTTTACTAGGGGAAACTCCTAAAACTGCCATTTTCAAACATAATGATAACATTACTACTCCAATATTATACAGTACCATCATATTATACTAGGTACATAGCTCTGAGCTATCAGCTATATTCTCACTTCAAAAGATTATGAAGGGAAGTCAGTAAATAGAAGAGTAAATGTCAGGCAATTTCTTTTATCACTATTTCTTGCAGATACATAAAGTGTATATGTACTATTTTCTTGGGTCTTATTTTGGGGGAAACAACACGATTTTTAAAATAGACTGTATTTTTCTGAAAATTTTGTGGCCAATATATAATCATCTCATTTATTTTATGACAGAAAGACATCAAAAATACTTCCTGATACATGAGCATTTGCTCTGTTTGCTGCATGAAATTTAAAATACAGTAGTAGAAACACCACCTGTGGCCAAGGTGAGTTCTCATTCTAACCCTCTAACAGTTAATACTTGAAACTTGTTCTTAGTCTGAAGATTGTGTCATTGAGTTATATCCTTAAATACTAAATTAACAGTCAAGTCTACAGCACACAGGGGCCAGAATTAACCAGGACTGATGATTTCAGAGTGCTGTGTCTAATTTAAGGGTGCCTGCAACCCTGACAGCTCTTGTGGGACCTCCAGATGCGCGTGGGCATATCTGTGACATCTGCCTGGCTTCCTGTAGATGTAGGAGTGATACGGATAGAGGGCATTCAGAATCAAGCACAGACCAGGCAAAAACTAGATGCAGACTTGGATTTCCTTCTAGATCTCCCCCCTCCTTTGTGCAAGAAGTATTCCACACCTCAACCAATGAACATTTATTATGAGCCTGTTTGCCGTATACATGTGCAACACCTCATATCATGAGCCAACCTATCTATGCTCTATTGTTTTAATCAGCTTCTAGCTTCCTCTCTTCATTATTTATTTCTCTGTCCAAAAGTCTATTTTGTATTTGTTTCTTTTCTTTTCTTGTTTTTTGATGCTGAGTGGTTTAAAGCTTATGCTTAGGGAGTTAGTATTAAGAGTATGACTATTAATATAAAAATATGCAAGGCAAGGTTTACATTCTTTAACTGCCCTTTCTTCCTCCTCCATATTAACAATTTCTATGGAAGCCAGAGGTGGGTGGGGAATTGCAGTACTGAGGCGCACTTCCTTGTTCGGGTATATTCTTAGCACTTTTGTCTTGAAAGTGGAATTTTTTTCTTCTTTTCTGTAAAGTATATCTTCCATAAAGATTACATGCAAAACACTTTTACAAATTCTTATGGCTTCTTTTTCCTTAAGAAAATTTGTTTGTTTTTCATATTCTGCAAGCATTTTGAAAACAATTTGAAAACTCAGAATGTTGAAGTAAAATGAAAATTGTTTAACAAACCCTGCTGTGCTTTACATGATATGTAATTTGTTTTATGGATTGATTACACAACAAACATGATTTTCAGCTTGCCGTTTTATGAGACAGCTAAGGGTCATAAAACAAAAGGAACTGAAGAGGTTTGTCTTGAATCATCAGGTGTTTTTGTTTGTGCATCTACTCTTTTAGCTTGCAAATCACTCAGCCTGCCCGGATGGCTAAAGTGTCCAACCAAATGATTTGCTAAGAAAATAGGGAGTGGTTGTTGAGTTAGTTCAAAATCACATGTGAAAGTGGGTTAGACTCCTTCCACGCACGTTTCTAAACATGGGGGTGCAACAAATTTCCCATTTGCTTCCCTGTGCCGGGGGATTATACAGGCCTTCTTTGTCTCTACTTCCAAACTTTCTCATCTTTCTGTTCCATACTATTCAAAGCTAGTGGCAACGTTTTGCTTTTGACTATAAGTAACATGCACTCCTGTGTTCTTCGGTAATGACATGTTGATTTCTTCATGGTCTCAGGGCTCCACAAACAACCATCGCTCTTGGCATAACGTCCCTGGCCTGGACTTGAAATTAACTGAAATAGTTTGCTCTTTTATTTACAATAGGCCAATCATCTATAACTCAATCATCTTTAACTCCCAATACTTTCTATTACATTCACCTCCATCTGTAATTGAACAAGAGCATTAACATTTTTCTTTGCATTTGAATTTATCCTTTTGAAGGAGTTTTACCTTCATGTGCAATTGTGGAATGAGATGGGTTATTTCTCCTTTTTCTAGGCTCAGTCTTCTGTTATTCTGTTACTCATTTCTAGAATCCAGCTGAGCAAGACCTAATGATCTTTCCAAAGCTCATTGCTTTAGTATGTCTCCACTGTATTTCACAAGGTCAGCCAATTACACACAAGGTACAGCTCAATTGGCAAAATTCACTTAGATTGTCATTAAGGTGGGGAGTGTAATTTACTCAGAGGGAAATCTTCAACACTCCACATATTATCTGGTATTTATTGCACACACATACACACACCTCAGAGTCAGTAACAACACATTCCTTTTCTTTCTTTATAATTCCATCTTAAATGTCATAATCTCTTATGGTAAAAAGATGGAAGAAAATAACCAAATCTTCAGTTTTATCACTGGAAAAAGTAGGATCTTTACAAATGTTTGCATTTCTGTTTCCATATTTAAATCCATCCTCTTTGGAGAGAAGGAGAAGTTTGGTCACCATCACACTAACTCTGTCTTTTACCTTGTGCATTTTTGAATTTTCTGCACAAATGATACTGTTATATAAGCACCAGACAGAGCATAGGTAAAAAACTTTGAAACAGGAATTAGCTTGATGACTTTGTTTTAAACAATAATATTTTATAGTCTTGTAAAGAGGCAGCTTCTTCTGCTGACTAACTTTCTTCTAAATATCTCAGGAATATGTGGTCCCTATATTCTATTTGGAACACCCTTAAAGATTTCTTTAACTAGTGTGTGGGTTTTCCTAGTGAAATTGTGTGTATATTGTAGTCTACTCTATAGGTTGTTTTCTTCTCAGAGTCAGATATTTTCCCTTCTTCTGAGCATAATCCAGTACTGAGTTTTAAAAACGGTAAATCTGAAGTAATATTAAAGGAAATCAGTGCTTCATTTTATATTTTAAAAGTTTCACTACAACAACGTTCAAGTTTATGTTTTAGAAAAATGCACAACAAACCACACCAAACTGTCATTAAATTATTTTGATGTATGCATTATTCTTGATTAATCTAAATTCATCAGATGTTATGTATTTATAGATGTATCTATAAATAACCTTAAGTTGTACTTATCACTAGTCCTTGCCATCTCTAACCAGCTTATCTTCTATGAATAGCAAGCACATATACAGCCATTTGTCTTGGCTGATTTCAAAATTTTTCTCAAGATCATTATGGAAACAGGACATTGGGAATGCAAAGAAGCAACCTTGTATGGTCTCTAGTTCTCCCCAAGGAGACCCACAGCAATGGCTCTCCAGAACATCAGAGTGAGATCCAGGCAGTGAGATTAGAGGGAGACTGAAAAGCTGGGACACTCTGGTTTACTGCCCACACAAGATCTTGAAGGGACTGACCTTTTTTTCCTGACAAAAGAAGGGAAGACCCAGGAACATACAGGCTCTTATTTACACTTCCATACATCACCAGAGATTCAAAAAGGCTGGAATTGTATTAATATTGGTGCAACTTCCTTCAGAATTTAGATTTTATTTAAAAATTCAAACGGAGGTCTAAACTTCCATCTGATTTTAAGTGTAGCTATTATCTTAGAAATTATTTTGAATCTCACTCAGTCTACCGTAAATGCAATGACATGTACTCTGTCCTTTCTGCTTCAGTCATAAACTCTCAGTTTATGTTATTGTCCTGGGATCATTTTCCACTGAACTTCCCACTCTGTCCTTTGTTTTATATATTGCAGGATCTCAGGAAGGCAAATTAAGCTCTCACTTGGCAGAGCCAGGCTTCATGACACCTATAAACTACCCACATCAGCAGAATAGAATGTGCTCCACACTGTGTTCTTTAGGTTTTAATAAGACAAGAATATTTAAAGCTATTTTGGTTATAAAAATGTATTTATAAACATGTAGGAGGTAGCATACCATAAGTACATGATCCTTCCTGAAGTTGTGTATTACACAAGACAGTGATTGAAATAAATGATGCCCTTAAACCAATATGCAAAATATTAAAATGAAATCATTATTGTTAGTCCAAGCAATATGCCATAGAAGTATTCTATTAAAGAAGGCTAGTAAATACTTTTAACATGTGTTTAACAGTTTTAAAAACAATGGCCTGATTATTGATATTTAATATTTATGGAAGGCCTATCACTTTCTGAACAGAAATAGGGGAGGAGTAGATTGAAGTGAGCAGGGCAGAAGAAGGGGAGGGAATGGGAGGAGAGGAGAGGAAAATGAGGTCAGAGGCAAAACAAATAAATTATAAAGATACTTATTTTTATTAATAAGTACTTATTTCTAAACAATTTTGGGGTCTCCTAAATCTCTCAACACAAGAGGGCAATATTCTCTTGCTTTTATTGCAAGAATAGGCCAATCACACCTGTTCTCCATCTTTGGATTAAAGAAAAGGAAAGCACTAACTAGATGAATCCACAGAGTGAAAACAACTCCTATTGAGAAGTATGCTGTCGGCATTAGGAGAGATCAGGGAGTCTTAATGCTAAAAACCAATTAAGCCTTAATTTCACACCTAATACATTTTAGTCAATTCTATTCCACACCTTGGTAGTGATCAGCTAACTGTATATCACCTATGCGGTTTTCTGCATCTGAATTTGCATTTGTTTGCACATAGATTCCGTGGTTTTCTTAACACATGACTTGCCTGGACACTTTTGTGAACCCTTCAGACCTTTACGAATTTCATAAGGGAAGAAAGCTATAATCAAATCTGGATGAAGAGAATTTTCTCACACAGAGGTTCCAAATTAAAATTCATCTTATAATTGTTATTTTATTAAAGATATAACATAAAATGCATTTTACTTGAATTGAAATCGTTTTTACATTTCTTTGTATTATGAACATGCCATATAATAAATTAACAGTAATGAGGTGATTTAAAGTTCTAGGTCTAATTAAATAAGCAATACATAAAGTGTTTAAAACAATTTTATTATTTATTTAAGTGTGTGTATATGTGTTTGTGTGTGTACGTGTGCACTTGCACCACAGACATCCATGCACCATACACTATCGTGTGTAAGTAAAGATCAAAGGACAGCTATTGGAAGTCATTTCTCTTCTTACACCCTGTGGGCTCTAGGGTGGATGATAAGTTCAAGCAAATTTGGTTGTCATGGACGGCAACATGTGTCAGTAAGTACTGTTTCATCTAGCTGACATCCACTTTTAAATAATGCATAAAACCTTAACATTATTTAATAAGTTTAAAATGCATACAAAAAATAAAAAAGCTATGATACACTTTATCATGCCACTCTCTTTAAAGTTATGTGGTAAGAACCTAATGTGAATCAGTTTGAAATTGTGGCTACATTTCTGTTCAGGGTGGTATTATGATTTATTAGTAAATATGCTTTCTTAAACTCTGCTTCTTTGGGTAGATTTTAGAGCTGCAATAGGATGTGCTTCTATTAAAACTTATTGATTATCTTAGAAAAAATACTGCTTCATCTGCAGAGGCCTTCCATGTGATAGGAGAGCTAATGGAACATTATTGACCATACAGTGAACAACCTTGGGTAAAATGAACATAATTATGAAAGACTCATTTTATCTTCATGCATTGAGCTTATCCTTCAATATACTTTTCCTATAATAATCTTTAAAATTGTAAAGCAAAACATCATGAAAGTAAGAAAAGGGTAAACTAAAATAATTCTGTATAGTTTTAGGATGAAGTTCAAATTATTCATTGTCTTTAGGTATTGTTGAGTCAAGTATGAATAATATGAGAAAGAGAGCAAGAGAGGGAGAAGGAGAGGAGAGAGACATAGAGACAGGAGAGAGTTATTGAGATTTCAATATCAAAACTGGTAGGGGAGGTTGTTGATCTGGATTAGTAATGGAGTGCTTGCCTGGCATGCATGAGCCCCTGCCTAGGCTGAGCCTTGGACTGCAACCATAAGAAACCACAAATAATCAAACAAACCAAAAATTGGTAGAGAACAAAAATATTGGAATAATTTAGAAGAGCATGATGACACACAACTCTAAACACAGTGCTCTGGAGACTGGTGTAGAAATAGCAAAAATTTGAGACCATCCAGATTCACTTAATAAGTTTCAAGCCAGCATGGACTATACAGTGAACGTTTCTCAAGAAATAAATCAACAAAGCAACAAAAACAACACACATTTCACTCATTCTTTTGACATATATTTATATGAATATATATGAAATATATATATATATGAAAAGACCTAGACAAAAAATTCTAGAAAGCATCAAATAGATAATTCTGTTGCTATCATTATATATACTAATACTTAAATATATTAAATATAAAAGTCAATGAGTTAAATTGCTTTCTTAAACACAAATATAAGTACATACTGACTACAAGTGTTATGAAAGAGTGATGACTAGGGAATTGACTCAGCTGGTAGAGTTCTTGTCATACAAAATTGAATGACTGAGTTTAGCTACCTCAATGCCTAAACTTGTCATCAGGCAAATCTTGTTTCCAATCCTTTAATCCTTACCTTTTGGAATATTTTCTTTAAAATCCAATCTTTTAGAAAGCACCAATTCTCATGTAATAATTTGAATACTAAGGTAGCTCTGTGGATGATTTTTGTAACACTCTACTTCTGTTTGGGGGTCTATGGTACATGTTCTTATCTTTTCCCTACTATTGACACTAAGTCCTATGGTCATATGTTAGATCTTGTATTAAAATGAATAAATATGATTATAAAGCTGGTTTGTTATGTTAATGCCATTCATTGTACTACCAAGTCACAATCCCCTATACAGTAGCTTACTTCACCTATCAACCCATCCTTAGCAGTACTGAAAACTCAAAGCACCTAAGAGTCATTTCCCTTTAATTTTTCATCCTAATTCATGGAATCACACTCTTCACTCTGTACATATTGTGCTCAATCATTTTTCCCCAATTTTACAAACAGTCAATACCTTTCCTTTGTTATCCACTCCTTTTCTAAACAGTAGCATTGCCCATATTCCACATTTCAGCAAATTGGTGCTTGCAATTTTGAGGTCAGAAGAAACACTACTTACATTAATGATACATGCCTTTAGCTCATCCCTGAATTCTAGAATTCATTTATATATTTTGCTAATTTAGTCAGCTTTGGTGTATGAGGTTCTTCTGTCTATGCGTTCCTTTCATTGGTTGAATAAAGAAACTGCCTTGGCCTTTTGATAGGGCAACACTTAGGTATGTGGAGTAGAGAGAACAGAATGCTGGGAGGAAGAAGGCAGACAGAGAGCCTCCATGGAGCTGCCAGGTCAGACATGCTGAATCTTTCCCTGTAAGTCACGACCTCATGGTGAATACAGATTATGAGAAATGTGTTGAATCAAGATAGCCAATAAGAGGCTAGAACCAATGGACCAGGCAGTGTTTAAAAGAATACAGTTTCTGTGTGATTATTTTGGGTGTAAGCTAGCTAGGCAGGACAGAACAAGGGGCCCCGCTCCCTACTACATAGCTTCTTCTCAAAGATTATTGTTTCATTTATTTTTCTCCATCTTCAATTCTAGCATGTTTTGATTTTTGCCACTCTCCTCTGCTGATCATCTGACAGAGAATGTATCAGACACAAACATGTCTCCACTATATGTACTCAGTCATATGCACATTGGACAGAGTGTCCTTCTTGCTAATGTACCTGATCAAGGTGTGCTCATTTAAGATGCTACTAAGAGATAATAACACACCCCACTGAGCTGCAGTGATATTTTCCTCCTCCACAAAACTATTCACACCAGCATTCCTTTGTTTTTGCCATGTATCACTCACCCAGTATTCTATCACATCACTCCTTTTAATAGTACAGCAAAATCTCTGGCAGTATTATATTCACTTTCTTTAGAGCCTGTTGCAAGTATTCTTAACCTCACTATTTACTTGGATGTGTCAAGAAGAAACTCCAGGTTGAGATTTATCAGTTATCAATTACTGCTCAATTTTATAGAAGAGCAGCACTGTGCCCCAGTCATCAGCAATGGCCATTCAGTATTGCAGAAGAACAATGGAAACAAACAAAATCCGAAGCTCACTAGAAAGGTACAGTAATTGTGATAGTATCTACCGAAAGAACAGACAAAAAGATCAATAGAAGAGAAGAGTGAGTTCCTAAACAAACTTTCTGTGGAAAACTATTATATGACAAGGGAACAAAAGCAAATGTATGGAGCAAGGATAGTCTCAAGAAATGGTAATAAAACGTGAACATGTTAAGTATTGTGTATAAGGACAAAAGGCACTTTTCTCAAATTAACTCAAATGGATCGATCATAGATCACTTTAAAACATATTGTACACTTGCCTTAAGGTAAATGTAAAAAGCGAAACTGTAATATGCCTAGAATACAAGATGTGAGAAAATCCACATGCTCTCGGTTCTGACAGTGAGGTTAGAGCTCAGCATCAATCTATCAAATAAGGAATAGGTAAGCTATTTCAATAAAAACTTTTGCTCCGTGAATGTCACTGTCAGAAATGACAATGAAAGGTACATATTACAAGGTATGTATTTTAGAGCAGGCATAAACAATATTAACAACAAATTTCATACAAATAAATCTTAAAATAAGCATGTAAAGATGATCAAGACTGAGTTACTCCACATCCTATTCATCCTGGGGCAACACGTCACAGAAGCAGTGGGATACCACAACTCACCACTTTGAGTGATGGTGAGAGCTATCACTCTTCGTTTGTTATCAAGTCTGATCCCATCAGATGGACTATCCTTGGGAGAACTGTATCTTTTTGAACAATTTTTTTTTAAGAATTTAAAACTGCTCTGAAAATGAATGTCTGTTAAATAAAAGAACATATTTCTTCATGGCATTTTTATGTAAGGTTTTAGTTAGACCTCGCCAAACAACTTTGAATATTTCTAATTCACAAATCAGAATGACATTCACAATTTGTTTTCTTATTTCTTTATTCTGTGTATATGTTTTCATGAAGACATGTAAACACAAGCAGTCAGATCACAGGTCAACTTTAGTACATTAGGCTTGGCAGCACATACCTTTACCCATTGTTCCATCTCACCAGTCCCAAAGTAGCCCTCTGGTTTTCAATTCCTATGTACCCCAAGCATCCCCATGACATCACATCCTTCATATCTGTTTTCTTTTTTCCACTCTCACTTCATTCACTTCCTTTATCTGAGACTATTGTACTGATCTGCTAATCTGTGTCATTTAGAGCACAGAAAGACTTTTAGGAAGGAACAAATTCAGTAATTGATTGCATGTAGGAGAAGGTTATGAATACTCTCACATAAATTATTTTTGTATAGTCAAATAAGAAATATTTGCAGAACCAGCAAAATGGCTCAGTGGGCAAAGGCACTTACAGTCATCCTGAGAACTAGATTATGATGCCTGGAACTGACACAATGGAAGGAGAGGAACCTACTCCCACAATTTGTCCTCCTCCCAAATCCACATTCATGTGTCTGTATGAACATACACTCTGGTGATTGCACACATACACACACACACACACACACACACACACACACACACACTCTCTCTCTCTCTCTCCTATACACCCTGTCACAACAACATCAAAGTAAAATTGAAGTGTCATTAGTTGCTGATTGATTGTACAGAGGGAAAATATGATTCATGAATCACCCCAATACTTGCAACTTTTCCGGTAATATAGATTTTTTTCCCTTGGGTTATTCTTGGCCCCATTCTTCAGTAGCAATGGAAATTCAACCTATGACGCATTCAAGTAACAAAGCAAGTAAGGGCACCACATTATGAGGAAAATCACAAGGAAGACCCGGTTATACACAGGTGAAGAAAATGTTTTGAGAATGAAGTAGTAATATTCTTGTAAGACCAAGGAGACATGCAAAAAGAAATAAAACTGTTGCTGATTACATGGGAAGTAAATTAAAAGGTATATGGTAAAATTGCAAGTCTTGCTATGTTAAGAAAACTCACAAAACTGAGTAACATCATGAAGAAGAGAGTAGCTAGCAAGATGGGAGACACAAACCATGATTCTGGTGCATAGCATTACGTAGGTTATTTTCAGTGAAGAAGTACAAATGATGAAGCAAAAGAAAGGTGCAGACATTTCTACCCAACTGTCTGATGCTATGTTTGAATCAATATATACAAATAACCATCTACTTTGCATTTCAAAGAGAATGCTGATAAACTATAGAAAACCAACATAGTGATAGCAAGATAAAATTAAGTTGAGGAGGCAGGAGTGGTGAGCTAGTTGAGAACAGCTGGGAGAGTAAAAGAGAGATGGAAAGGGAAGCATTAATAAAAAACTGCTTTTACTCTCTTGAACAAATACTAGCCAGTGAGATCCCTCAGAAATGTATCATGAGATTTCAGAAAAAAAAAAAACAAAAAACGAAATTCCCAAATGCAGAAGTCAACAGAGCAAGATTTTCAGACGCTTAGAAATTACTTAATCTCTTTTATCTAAAACACCATAATTAAACCTAACACTATGCATGTTTGCTAATATGAAATAGTATGGGCATACGATTAAAAAAGAATGAAGGAGCAAATAATATTTAAGCTGGGGAGCACTGGAAAGTGAATGTGATATGGGCATATGATGTGAAGTTCCCAAATAATAAGTAAAAGTATTATGAATAAATTAATAGCAAATAGAATAAGGCTTTGAGGAAGAGAGAGAATAGCAGCCTAGAAACAGAAAGGAATTCCTCCATCCAGAAGTAGAGATGGAATGGCATGATCAATTTCCTGCATAAATACAATAATGTCTTCATATTTATCACCTTTCTCTGTATACTTAAGTTTATTCAACTTACAGCCAATGGGAGTGAGATATTGGAACCAATTGAAGATTGCTTTGATCTATCTCAATGCTCATTCTTTAGAAACCATTGTTCCAAGGTGTATTGATTTGCATCCTTGTTAATTGTCTCAGCAGACGAGTATGGAAGTGGACACCCATGAAACATAAAGCAATTACTTGCTCTTGTATTTGTATAGCCAAGTCTCTAAAAAGATAGAGATCAATGAAGCCAGAATATAGAAACCTAATGACCTCTAAATCAAGAGTGAAAAGTTAGTTTATGGTATTTAATGTAGGAATTTCATCTCAACAAACCACATAGATTCGGGTCAACTTCTTAAACTGCAAGTTCTAAAAAGTAACTGAATTTATTTTAATTTGTTTTTTTGTTAGATTATTTCCATGTGTTTCTACTGGTGTTACAATTGCATTTCCAAGTCACTACAAACCTATTGAAATCTCCTACAAGCTTTATTTTAATAATTTTGTTTCTGAAGTTATGTGTTACTTTATCATTATAAATGAAGCTTGCCAGCTTCAGAATTAACTAAAGATTGCTCCCTCTTAAAGTTAATTTCAACTATTACTTCTCCACCACTGACTTGCTATGTGAAGTCATCTAAAGTAATCAATAGAAAATTCCCAGTGAAAATGTAGATCAATCTGGGCACTATAACCACAGTCGGATGCACTGCAGAGGAAGAGCTCATGCGTCTTCATTTCTTTTTTCATCATTATCAAGAAGGTGTTTATGTAACATTCACTATTACTGAGTGAGCAGATGGTAGTTGAAAATAAATGCTAAGTTAACATTATTTTGTATATAAGGAAACACAAATTCTAGTTAACAAAATAATTTTGTAATAACTTAGAGAATGAATGTGTGCAGAGTGCATTGTCCAGAAAAGGGATGTAACAAAGGCAACATAGTCCTGATAATACAAAACTGTCTTTTCCCATTGCTGTTATTTGGTATCACTTCTCTCAACATCAATAAATATTTTTTTCACTGTCTGGCAATAAGCTTACTAAGAAATTTAGGAAAATAGAAAATATTTTGTGCTGATTTTTTTCCCAACATCTTAGTATCCACTGTGTCTTCCTTTGGCTTATTTAATTTGCTGTGAACCATCTGGTTAATATTGTATCCAGAGAAGTCATGTTCCATTTGATTGCATTAGTACTTTTGCTATTTTTCATACATTTTTCTATATTTTATTTTATTTTAACTTTTTACATACTTCACATTGCAATGACAAATTAATCATCAATGGGAACTAACATGGAAGGTAATATGCAAAACTATCCTCCAATCCAAAGTTAATAGAAGCTCCAACATTATCAATTTCGAAAGAAAAAAGTCTTCTATAAACCCATGAAACAGCATTTAGAGTGATTTTCTTGATTCTGTTATATAGACTACGGAAAAGACTATAGGAAAGACTTCAGACTATATAAAAAGATCATCGTCAACCCCATATCTGACAGAGGGCTGATCTCCAAAATACATAAAGATTCCATAACACTTGGTAACAGACAAACAAATAATATAATTTAAAAATGGGGTATAGATCTAAAAAGAGAATCCTCAACAGAAGAATCTCAAATAGAAGAGCAACACTTAATGAAGTGTTCAGTATCCTTAACCATCATGGAAATGCAAATCAAAACAACTGATTTGGGCTCATAGGAGTCCACAGAGTCTGAACCAACAACCAGACAGCTTGCATGAGACTCACCTAGGCCCTCTATGTACTTGTGACAGTTGTGTAGATTGGTCTACTTGTGAAACACCTAACAATGGGAGCAGAGCCTGTCCCTAATATTTTGGCTGGCTTTTAGGAACCTATTCCTCATACTGGATTACTTTGCCTAACTTAACACAAGGAGAGGTGCTTAGTCTTACTGCAACTTGGTATGCCAAGATTTGTTGATCTCCAGAGTCCTGCCCCTTTCTGAACAGGAACAGAGGAGGAGTGAATGCCTGAGGGTGGGTGGGGGAAACAAAGAGAGGGGTGGAAGGGAATGGAAGGAGAGGAGGGAGTGGAAACAGAGTCAGGATGTAAAAAAAATTGGTTAACTAAATGTGTCAAATGAAAATACAATTCTACAATTTGTCAGAGGCAATGCTTCTTGAACTGTTCCTATAAAATACTTGAAAACTGAAATCTAGCATTGTTTGTGAAGTTAATGGTGGATGCCATGAATGTAATAAGCACTGCACCAAAATGATCACATAGCAAGTCTACTTAATAAAAACTGGAAAATTATGAAATATAAAACATGAAGTTCATCTTCAGTTCATATTTGGCAACTAGGAGTTAAAGTGCCTTTGGGAGAATGAGATCAGTTTAAGACACACAAATAGATATGTGGTAAGCTTGAATATATAGTTACATCATTCTACTCCCAGTCCTGGCCAATAGCAGTAATATGTAATATAAACCTGTGAATATATAAGTATGAGTAGTAAAGAGATGATGGATAAGCAAGATGTCTTATGTTTTCACTGAGTGACTGCAGCAATGTGAATAGAACTCTAGAAAGAATCTTCTTTCCATTTCATGTCTTAACCTACTGGATAGAGGACCAGACCACCTAAGAAACAATTCTTTTTGTTTCATTCTAACTGATTTCATTTTCAGAAGGTTTGTTTTCTCCTTTCCTTCGATTTGCATGTTCATCCTCTACTCCACTATGCCACAAAACCAAGGGAGATTAGCATTATTCTTAATGCTTTGACTCATCGAAGCTCTGCTTTCTTTATTCTGTATGTTTCATTGTTAATTTTCAAGGCCCAGATGAATTTATATTAAAATATTCATCAATAAAGTTTGACATTTTTATTATATTACCCATATTCATACTGATGAAAACACAGTAAAGAGTACACTAAGTGGGTGTAGACCTTTATTTTGAAGGGAAGAGTGCTGGGAACAGATTTGAAAGAGCTAAACTTGAGTTAAAGTAACTCAAGGGTTACTTTAAAAAGGAATCAAAAGTTATACTATATGTCAAAGCAAGATTACTGATGCCTGCAATTAAAACTTAATTCTATTAATTTAAAATGTCTAAAGTTTCCAAATTTGCTAGTATTTTAAAATTCATTTTCATATTTTATTTTCCAGCAATTCATAATGTAGGCATTATAACCCCATTCACAGGGCCTGAACTTCTGGAACAGAAATGTTTTTATTAATCTCCTGAAAATTTATTCAAAAGAAGAACTAACTAAACCCAGAAAAAATATTGAGTGCCCCAGAATTTATTGTTTGGATGCTTTATGCTAGGTCTTGATATTCATTTTTAACATTTTTAAACCTAATTAATGGCTTGCATTGCTGTATTTTTTTCCAAGACAGGGTTCCTCTGTGGCTTTGGAGCCTGTCCTGGAACTAGCTCTTGTAGACCAGGTTGGTCTCGAACTCACAGAGATCCGCCTGCCTCTGCCTCCCAAGTGCTGGGATTAAAGGCGTGCGCCACCACCGCACAGCCCATTGCTGTATTCTTAATTAACAGAGCTTAAATTACAAAATTATTCAAATAATTTCTATCAACAAATAAAATTTCATAGAAAGCAAGGATATTATTTGCATGTCTCAGTTACTGAACTGTCTCAAAAGATCAACAAACACTATGTTTAAATGTAAAATATTAAACCTTCCTATAGACATTATTTTCATACCTTTGTATTTCCAAAGATACTCTCTCTCTCTCTCTCTCTCTCTCTCTATATATATATATATATATATATATATATATATATACACATATATATATATATAACATATGAAATTCTGCTACATTCAGTGCTGGGTTTGGGTGGACAGAATCCTTACTCAGAAACTTTTTATGTTAAATCATAACATGAAACTTTTTATGTTAAAATCATAACATAAAAAGGAGTAAGAAAACTTAGAAACCATCATATGTCTGTTACTTAAGGCAGAAGTTACTTTGCTCTAAGATTCAAATGGGTAGATCAACCTGTGTTAGTTGATTTTGATTGAGTGAAATCTCAACAATTTCTGGAATGTATCATTTTTCTTGATACTATATAGAAACACCTATCCATTATCTTTCATATTTTGTGGTTCATAACATCCCAGAATACAGCTTTATACTTTCATAAAGAAATGCATTTATACTGGTTCTTTGTAGCACCCTTTCTTCATCACCATTTGAACAACTGCTTAGTACATGGCATAACTACCATGGGTTCTTTATGCCTTTGTTAATCAAAACCGTGCTCCCTCCCCACTTCTCTGAACATTCTCACCACTAAAAAGCTCTAGTTAAATTGGAATGGAGGACTCACACAGCAATAGCAATTACACCGTGGGTAATTGGTTCTGGGATAGAACAACACTGGGACAAAAGAGTGGTGCCTGGGTCAGTATGGAAGAAAGGAATGGCAGAGAAGACTATATATAATTTAAGGCATTAGGAACCTGAAGCTCACAGGTAGACCAAATGATGTCAGATCTGTGCTGAGCAGGACTATTGACCTTGTTTCCTTGGTACTGACACTATGATTTCATTAATGCCCCCTAAAGCAGTATTAGTAATAGACTAAATAGACTGTCATCCCATTATTGCCTCTTATTGAGCTTGAAGTACTTTGCAATTGATGAAAATAATATATGTATTTCCATATTCAGTAATTATACTTTTCTTTCTGAATTATTCTTTAGCTCCACCACTCAGGTGTTCTCACACCAATTTGTAGAAATAATATGGGAAGTCAGCTCTTCTACAACTTAGGCTTCAACAGTATCTTTAGCTTTTAAAGTATACACATAGAAAAATGGTCTAAGATAATTTATGCTGACATGAGATTTTTTTAAATTTTAAAACAATCTTCTCATTTTCCATTCCAATCCCAGTTCACCTTCTTCCCTTATTCCAGCTTTTGCCTACCTTCCCCACCTCACCCCCATCCACTGCTCGCAGAGGGTAAGGCTTCCCATGGGGAGTAAACAAAGTCCCCTGCTTGATATGAGTTTTTAAAACTGAAAACAATAGAGGCAGGTACAATTGAGAACTCTATTTTGTAAAATTACGTGTGTTTCCTCTTTTCCAAGTAGTAACACAAAGGCTGTGCCTAAACTCCTCCTGCAGCTCCTCAGAACTGAGAAGGATAGCTAATAGGCAGAACAAATTGTAGTGTTTTATATTATATCTTATAAGATATGGCTAGCACTAATGACATTCTGTCTACGAGAAATAAATCATCCAGCACTCAATTTGAAATGGATTGTCTGTGGGATGGTTTCTCAGAAGGGCATCCACTAACCTGTTCTACCTATGGCTTTCATATAAACATTTGGTTCCCCACCTTCATTCATTCATTCACCTTTAGAGGACTCATGGTCACTTCTCAATCTCCCGCTAGATTTTAATCCTCATGAGAATGGACTTTATTTGTCCTAGTACTTTAAATAGCATTTTTCAAATAGTAAAGAAAGTGATATTATTATCCTGGTCACTAAGAACATAAACAAACAACACATCAAAACCTTAATTTTCCTCCATGGAAATGAGAACTATGAATAAATAGTGAAATTTTGAGTTCAACTTCAACTAAGCAATTTTTGCATTTTTTGTGTTTATTAAAAAATGTTTATTCTAAGTAAGGCTTCCTTACACAGAGATATAAAGATTCATATACTTTAAATGATTGAATAAATATAATTTACACAGAGATGTTTGTTTTTATATAATTCACATAAATGTTTGTTTTTAACTTTACGTTTTAGAATATGTGAACTCTTATTTGGAGTGACATAAAATTTAGGGAAAGACGGTTTGAGAGCAGATCAAATTTAAATTCTGATTCTAATTATTCATCTGCACTTTAGAGTAACGAACAGAATAGGACTTTTATGCACACTTGTTCGGAGCATATGCATCACTGCATCTGTTTCCTCTCCTTGTATTAGTCTTTACTGTTGCTATATTTATTTTTGAGGTTTAAATGATTTTTAATGTAGGCGCAAAGTACTATTCAGTGCATCAAGAAGTCTTTAGAAAAGTCTGATGAAATATGACAAATTTTGTGGATTAGCAATCTACAATTGAATTTCTGATTCAGGAATGGAGTCAAGCCAAACTATCAAAATGTGTCCACTGTCTCTCCCTCCCATAGTCTTCTCCTTTATTCATGGCAGTTGGCCTTTAGGATGCACGTGAATGTTATATTGTTTGTTATTGAATAAAAAATGATTAATAACATCTGTTTAAACAACAATTATAATGATAATTTGCCTCTCTTATTTTATTTTTAGCTCCATGGTGCATTTGGTGTGGGAAAATATGCTCTGGGAGCATATGCACAGGGAAAAAAGAACTGTATATAAAGTATTTAGAAAAGTAAATTGCCTACCAACATAGCAGGAGAATAGATGTTAGTTATCTTGAGAGCTATTTTTCTGATGCTAGTTTCCCATTTTCTCTTACTTTCCTCCTTATTGCTTCAACCAACTTTCCCCATGGGTTTCCCCACTTACTCTGTGTTCACGCCAGGTCCTTATTATATGTGCTACCATGTTAAACATGAGTGATTTGCTCACCAGCTCTGAAGAGAGCACTAAGCCTGCCCTGGCAAAGGTGAGTGGGGAGAGTGCAGAGCGAAGATGGACAAGCATGAAACAGAGAAGAGAGAAAACGGGGGCAGTTGGGGGGATGACAGAATCAATGCAAATGAAGAAGAATAAAGGGAAGAAAGACTAAGGGGAGTAAAGATGGAAAATAGTGGGAGCAAAGACAGTGGCAGAAGCAGTGTATACTTACGTTTACATTTTTCATGAACCCAGTCTGTGGTCTTTCAACTTCTGTGTGGTTATATTTGAAGATTATTAAATTATTTTAATAAGGACTAGAGGTAAATCAGTAAAAGACCAGTTGCTTAGTATACACATGTAAATAGTCCTGTGTTTGAGCCACAGCACTGAAAGGAGGAAATAAAATGATGGAAAAGAAAAGCAAAAGCTGTTAAATATTAATGAAACATGTGGATTTGGATAACTCTAACTTAGAAACCTGAGGTGTTTATGCTATGTGACTATGCCTGTAACTTTGCTAAATTATGCATTCTTTATTGAACTTTTTCAACATTTCAAACAACTATTCTTATGAACAGTAAGGTAAGAAGTTGGAACAGAAATTTCAATTCCATGACCTAATAATGTTATTATCTATCTTGGTTCCAAAAATACCCTGAATACATCAAGGAATGTTCCCAAGCATTTGGGAAGAAGACATTTTAACTCCTTGTGTTTTCATGGGCTCTTCCTTAGGTTCTAGCAGTTAGTAATAATTGTTCATGTACAGTTCTCAAAATAACATATGTAAGCCTCTTGAAAATACTTTTAAAATACTATATATTTATATTAACTCAAAGTCATTATTAATTTTGTCATCATAAAAGTTATTTTGTTATAACCTGAGTCATGACTGAATTAACTTCATATTAAGGGTTATGCCATAGTATAACAAGACAAAGGGAATACATTTACCATGTAATATCTGTAGAACCTTTCATAGGTAGAAATGTAGAGAAAGTTACTCTTTTCATCTCAAACTATTCTCATCTCAAAACACTATTTATTTTGAAATATTTGATACTTCCATTGAGTTTGCTATTAATCATCAGGTGATCCAGGGTTTTGGAGAATACCCATTAATTCAATATTATTGAATATTTCAATATTAAAGAAAATTCTAATGTGGAATCATCTTTTAAAATTTTGATACATAAAGTTTGGCAAATACTGTATGCAGGTAAATTCCACATTATCATGAACTGCTCTGACTGCTTCAAGAAGACAAGTCAAAAGGAGAGTTCACTTAACACTCAGTCTAGCAGAATAGCTGAAAGTTTCCTAAGTGTTAAGAGAAGGCTGCTGTCTGTTACATCGTGATGGCTGAAGGCAATAGCATAGTGTCTGGCACCTGACCCATTTCTCTCACTTTGTGAACTTAAAATAAACAAAAGACAACATCTCCTTTGCTAGTTATTTGGGGTACATAATGAATGAGAGTTTACCTTTTCTGTCTAGCTTCAACGTCATGAAAGTTTTTGGTATCTCCACTTTTATTGGACTTTATCTAGGCTGGTTGCTTGAAAAAAAACCTTTAAATTCTTTGTTTTTGCACACATCAATATACAGCATTTTGATCTTTCTGTCATTCCAGCTAGAGCTTAGATGAGGCATCTCAATACTTCTTTACTTGCCACTGCATATTTGTGTTTTATGAGGTTTATGCTAGGCAGAATATATATTATTTTATATAGTATCTATATAATTTCATATATATGATTTCATCCTAGCCACCCTTGACAAAGAAGAAACCTTTGTAACTTTACAGTTTTGCTTTAGTCTGACAATATATTTACTCCTGAAACATTCCAGTTTGTACAGATTACACTGAAAACATAATACATTATCAATAAATTTCAGTCCAGAAAAAAAAATATTAGCCTTCTGGGTGCACAGCTCCTTGGACCTGGCTGACAGCCAAGGTTGATAATCCAGCTCTACTTTATAAGTTTCCCAAGCTTCTTTCCAAATCTGGACAGGCAGCATTGGCCAGAACCTTCCAGTTTGAACACAGTATGCTAAATGCTTCTCTGGTCCCCCTAAGTGGTTGCCACTAAATGAAACAGAGTTTGACAATATTTCATTCTCACAGGCTGTTCCACTCAAAGAAAGTGGGAGGCGATCTCAGATACATTAAACTTCTTGGCAACAACTCTTGTATGGATTAGAAACATTTATTTAGCATTTAAAAATTGCTGGTTCTGGTGTTGAGATTAATTAAGGATCTGTGGTATTTTTTAATATAACCACGGCATTCATGCCTTCTTAAGTGAAGAAAGAATAGGTATCAGATGTAGCAGGTTTACTGCCAGACAAAAATCTAAGACTTGTTTTTTCAGGTTAGTGTATATACACCTATTACATATGAACATGTGTTTCTATTTTGTTTTTCAAATATTGAGACAAAACTATGATCTACATATTTATATTCAGATGAATTTCCCACCGATTTGTTAAAAGTATAATATAATACAATATTCTATTATTTATGAAATTTTCTTTTACTTAAGGTTTATGCATAAATTTTATCTGTATTGTCTCAACAAGGGTGACTTTCATGCTATAGTTTGAAAGCAGTGTACGTGGCAATTTTCTCACAAGATTTCCCCCAAATCTTTTCCTACCCATGTTCATGCCATAGCAGCTAAGCATCCTAAGCTTGCCCGAGGATTCTTTACTGAACCATGGCAACAAACATAGTGAATTAAAATGTCTATTTCTGTGCTGAGGTAAACATAAATGGCAAGGTTATTTTCTTTATTCAACACGTATGTCTTAGGAGTACTGGTTAGACTCTTAGATCCTTATGGCCCGTGGTTTGTATTCTTGACTTATACTTGCTTCATGGAAACAAATAACACAAGGCATGTATTACTACCTATGTTTCTCTATACAGAATTGGCACAATTCTGGTAAAAAACAAAGATTAAAATAGTTACTTTGATATGAAATAAAAACCATTAAGACTATTTAGGGGAAAGCCATTGTCTTCTAGTTTGGGAGAAATTAATTTTAGTAAACTCTGTCTTCAACTATTTCCTCTTATACTAAGAAATAAAGGATTTTAACTATCAAGTTGACAAGAAAGTAGATAACAGAAGCCTAAATTATAGAAAGACGTCATTATCTTGATTAACATTGCAACAACTATGACATGAAGCTAATGAACAGACTCTGAGAAGAGACACTGAAGGCATGCAGAGGAGAGTCTGAAAGAGAGACGGTGAAGTGAGAAACTTTCTTGAAGCTAATTAAGGTTCAGGACAGTCAACAGTAATAAACAGCACATCACTTCTAAACACTATTACAGAGACCAAAAACTGTATGCTGTTATAATTAGGACATGTTAAAAGGAAGTAACTTTCTAATATTTTTAAACTTCAACTTCTTCTGACATGCATAATGGAAACACTAAAATCAACTTCAAACATCACTGGCTTCCCACTTTTATTGTGCAAGGGACTTTGGAGGTGTGTGTGGGTCCAAGCTGTTTGCTTTGCTCCTCACAATCTAGGAAACGAATATAGCATATATTAGTCTAAGATGTTTTCATTTCTAGTAGGAGTTAGGGGACAATATATATTTCATTATAAACAGTTTCACATGTTTATGCCAGATGTTTCACTCAGGAATGCCATCAAGACAGAGAACACATAAAATCTCAGGTCATAAGAAGAGTTCTCATCTTGGAAAATTTGCATGCCATGTCCCCAATAATACTTCCTAGGTAACATTTAAAACACCAGCCACAATTACCACAAAGGCTGAGTTTGCAAAATTGGTGATTTTCGTAGGAACAGGACTAACCTGTTATCACATCTGTTTTGGGTGCAAATGTTGGGATAAGTGTCTAAAATTCATTTGCTGTTGCCGTTTCTTTTTTACAGCAGGACAGTATGTTCTATTTACAGGGCAAATATAACTTCTATAAAACATGCTGACAGGTATGTACACACATTCCAGAAAGGGAGATTGAATCTGTCTCTAAAAGTATCTGCTTCTATATAAATCTTTCACAAATAAAACTTCAGTGCGTTTAACTTGTTTATGATGCTAAGCCACGTATACCCAGTCATTGTCAATTTCAACAAATTAGGGAAGTAACTTACCTAAAGAAGCATCTCATTATTTTTTTTTCTTTTTCTAACTTGAATTTATCCGGAGTTAGAAAATAAGATATCCAGAATTCAGGTTTACTTGACTCCAGGTTAATTAACGGAGCTTTCAGTTCATGCCATCTGCCTCTACAGGATTCCGGGAGCCCTCTTCAGCTCCAGTGCTGGTGTCTGAACTCTTCCAGCCGTCTTTTTATTTATACACACATTGTCCTTTTCAAAACAAGCAGCCAGCTGGAATGATTCAGACCTCTGTTCAGCACACCGTTAAAATGCAGCTTCCTTCTCGGACACGAGCATTACACCAGGGAGAAGATTGGGTACAGCAAAAAGGCTATGAGAACTATTTAATCACCGGAATACCAGCTGCTCCTGTCTGCTTCTGCGACTGCCACTGCACCTCTTGCTCAGCTGGAGTCGGTCTTTCCCTCCCTCGTCTTTCTCTCATATCGCCTGAACTATGAAGGCAGCTGCGCCGGCTTATGATTGGTAGAAATAGCCAATTCCTTCAGCTAATCATCCTCAAGACTTTCAAGGACCTGAAGCTGTTGTGATGTCATCCAGTCAGTGGGATGTTACACATGAACACATTCCAGCAGAAGCTAATTCAGCAATCGGCTGCCTTCCCCCCACACAGCACTGATTGATTGGATGTTCCTTGAGGATTTGTATAATCTTTCATTGTACAGTCGGAATAGTAAATGCAAAATCTGAGCATAACATTCCACTTTGCAGCTATGACACTGTATCTACTGTTGTAGTGGGTTAATAAAAGTTCACGATGGGGCTTTCTGCTGTGAATATGTCCCAGTCAAAGACTCTATTCCAAAGGGAGCAAAAATCCAACAAAGAACAGTAAAAAATTAGAGAAATATATGTAAGCTACCAAATCATGAAAGTATAATATTATAACCATGTGTTATAAGTAAGAACAGATAACATGATGCTGACTATGTAGTGTTAAATAACTGAGGTAAAATCTGAATTACTATGAGAAGCTACATTTCAGTTTCTCAAACTTTAAAATTGTCTCCCATAAATATAAGATGATGGCCTCCTTTGCTCACTGCAAACTCCTGAAAACCCATGAGCAGACGTTAAAGTATGCTGATGTACCTTGTGTAAGGTCCTTGTACTTTCTGTAGCAGAATGCATATATAGAGGCAACATGTTGCAGGGATGGTCCTTTGCAGAATATATGATTCTTATTATTTCAGTATCCTCTTTAGTACCAATTATTTAATTAAGTAGAACAACACACACACACACGTACAAATAAAGATTTGTTTCAGGGCAGAATAGAGCTGTGAATACTTCTATGTCATAGTTCTCTGGTGTGTGTGTCTTCAGTTATAAGGTGGCACATGTAGGACTGCGGTAATTTCAGAAAATACCTATGACTACAGGGTAAGAGGTGGATGGTAGTTGATAAGACATTAAAGTTAATATTTATGATATAATCTGCATCCTATCTAGCTAGTGTTAAAGTTTGCATAGTATGTGTTTGCTAGTTGCAGATAATCACACGATATCAAGCTGAGGAGAAACACACGTATCAATATTGCAAAGAGTATTTAAAGGTTATGTATAAACATTAAGTACAATCTAGAAAGTTATGAATCATGTGCCCATTAATTTTCAGGTAAACAGGAAAGTAAATATCAAAGGAATGTGTTTTGTTATATAACCTTCAAGAAAGGTTCAGGAAGGTCTCCTTTCTTGCTATCAACACTTAGCCAGCAAAGATGAATTTGAAGGTCAAGACAGAATTTTTGTAGTGAAATCCATTAAAATTGAGATGGATAAGCATATTGCACATAAATCTTTTAACATCATTATAATAAAATAATATTAAAAGGAACACCCTATTCCATGATTGAGTGTAGATAAAGGTAAATTTTAAAAGCTGATTGAAATTTTCCATCTTGCATATTTTTGTTTGTGGTGCTGGGGATCCAAACCAGAGCCTTCCAATTGCTAATAAAGTAGTCTGTCATTGTACATCCTCCCAGCCATACTGTCTCTCTTTTCTTTTTTTATTTAAGATTTTAAGTACTTCAGAAACTGCTTAAGTGAAAAGAAACATCACTGCAAAATACTTGAGGTTATTACACCATTGCTATATTTCTGTTTCAGAGACCGATAAAGAAGCAATGTCATTCGAATGGTTGCATTTATTGGAGCTAAATGACAGCTCAGTTATTTTTCATGCAAAACTCTCCCATAAAAACATGGAGCAGGATTCACAGCCTTGGCGTGGTGATGAAGGTGAATAGTGTAGACTAAATACAAAGGAAGTAAGTGGATCACAACAGTTTTTTCTCGACCATTAGTATACACAGTGCTTACATCTGACGATATATAATAATAACTCAAATGAAATTATAAATACCAGTAGAGTACTATGACAATGGATATGTTATAGTGTTAAAGTCAGTTCTATGACATAAAATAGAATTTATCAAATATAATTATAAAAATATCACAAGATAGCAATTAAAATTCTATTGTAGTAAACAATATAATTTAATTGACATTTTTTATTAAAAATAAAGTAAATATTCAGGACAGAGTATAACACAATATGCATAAATGAATTCAAAACCACCACAAATATATTTCTTCTCCTCCTTGGACAGATGACTGTGGACTTTGTGGTGGGAACATGTTAAACAAGGCAGAATACAGACAATCTAATTTTCTCTTATTTAGTACGTATGGATTTAAACTAAGATATCAGTGGGTCTTTACCAACATGAATTCACATATTGTACCAGTCAGGATTATAACTCCACACAGTATGCTTTTGTAGTTGCTTCGGTGAGATGTAAATTCTTTGACTAGCTCAAAATCTCTTTGTTCAATTCAATTTACCTTACACATAACATTTCATTATCTGGTGGCATTTCAACAAAACAGTAAATATTTGTGTGTGTGTGTGTATGTGTGTCTTAAGCATCATTTAGAAATTAAAAACCTGAAGAAAGAATACATTGCTTATTATATAATTAAAATGAATAAATCAAATAATAAAAGCAAATATACAGTATTATAATAATATATATTTTCTAATGTGTTTACATTAATGCCTTAAGATTTGGAGGGTTTTTCTGGTGTTGTTGTTGTTGTTTTTCTCGTGACAGCGTCTCACTAAGTGGTCCTAACTGTTCCAGAACTTACATTGCAGACCAGGTTGACCTAGTTCTGCCTCTGGAGTGCTAGAATTAAAGCTAGCACTGGCTCAAAGCTTTCACTCCACAGAAGGTTGTTATTTTACCTACATGTTGTTTTTGTCAAGTTAATTTATTGGGAAGGTGGACTTGAGAGATTAATCACAGATTTTTGGAGACTTGATTATAATAGATTTTACAGCATACTTTATTATTATTAAAATGTTTAAATGCAGTTCTTTCAAATAAATCATATTTTACATGACAGGTTATAAACAGATGATATAAAATAACACATACATTTGTTGTTTCCTGTTTTCATTTTTTAATGCTTATCCAAATTAACAATTTTAAATGAATATAGTTCTCCAATTTAGACTGAATATAATTAATTTAACTAAAAACTTAACCCAATAAAGTATTTGAATGCTGGAACATATAAACTACGATGTCATTTCCTGTCCTTTTTTTCCAATACATTTTCAAGAATGTTCTGTTAATTTTTTTATTATGAATAATTGTTCTATTGCTCCAAGTAACACAAAAGGTTTTGACCATTTTTGCTAAAGAAAAACAATAAATTAAATATGTTTTAAAACATAATGGTGTCATGTTCAGAGTCAAATATTTCAGAGGTGTTTCTAATTGGGACGAGTGACAAATATAAAATTCTTAAAGTTCCCTTTGTGTTAGAAAGTACACAGAGCAGAACCTAAGTGATGACTAGGAGATTACAGTCATCTTTGCTCCTTTGGTGTCAATGTATTTGGGAAAAAAAAGTACCAAATTTCATTACTTTCATTTGCAACGTCCCTGTACAGACTTCAGAGCTATTGCACATCTAGACCTCTTGTTAAAGTTACTACAAGGAGGAAATAAATGGGAACCTCAGGTTGGGGGAGATATTTTGCCAGTATCACTGAAGAGTGCTGTTTAGCAAGGAGATCAGCATGTTAGTACCTCAAGTGACTTATTAGAGATGTGAGTCTCCAAAGACCATGAAGAAAGAAGCAGGGTCAGAGGCCTGATTCCAGTTTGGCCAACAACTGCCTAAAGCAAGAAGATTTTTAATAAATAGCAACTCTTGGCCCAAGCATCATTGAATCACGAGAAAATTTGTTGTGAGATAAAATGATCTAAGTGTGTCCTGGGGTAAGGTAGGGGAGCCCAGGAGAAATCACTTTTGGAGTTTTCCTGAGGTCTAAGTTTTTCTTGTGCTGCTTTAGAAAGGTGGAAAAATTTCATGAGGTCCATTAATCAGCCCAGGGTTTCCTTGGAAATCTCTGACCAAGAGAATAGCTTTAAATATAGAAAGAATGGTATAACTACCATAGGAGGATTTACTTTACTTCTTTCTAATCTGCATTTTCCAAAATATTATGGCTTAATGGCTATTTTCTTCGGATGTAGACTTCACAATCAAGCCATTTTACATTTGCAATTTAAAGCTCTAAATGTTAAAAGTGAGAAAACTGCATGGAAACCAGAAGCTCAACCTGATAGTAATAAATTTGATAAAACCGTGTGTGTCATGCAGCAGATTCTGTTTCATCTGGTAGTAAATTCCTTTTAAGGCAGGACCTCAGCATCGTTTGTTTTCTGTCTGTTCCAGTGCTTTGGGAGCAGTGTTCTCATTTGTGAGTTACTCCAGCTAATACTCACATCAGCATGGGATATTTTCATTTTTACCTGGTCTTAGGAACTCTAATCTGTCCAGTTAGCCTGAATGCCTCACTCTAAATCACCATCACTCAGGAGAAATTCAATAGCAGCTCAGTCTCTCTTTCATTTGACCTCAGCATAATGGATATGTGTATATATGGCATGTGTATGTCTATTGAAATATATGCATATGTACATATGTATAGGTAAGTGCATATATGTGTGCTTATTTGTATATATGTGGTATGTATATATGTACACATTTTGTGTGTATGAATATGTTTACATGTATGTATGTGTGCCATGCATAATTGCATTTGTGTGTTGTTTGTATATGTTTGTGTATATTGTCTGTATATGTTTGTTGTGGTACTTGTGTGTATATGTAGTGTTTCATGTATGCAGCATGTGTGCATACATATGTGCATATTTGTGAGTATATATTTTTTATATTTGTGTGCATATACAAACAAACACACACATGCACACATCACAGGAACATACACATATAAACATACATACCTACATACATATGTACATACATACACAAATATACACACATACAGCATATGCTCACATACACACATATATATCACATAAATACTTACAATCAACACAAATGAATTTCTGTATGTATGTGTGCACATGGTGGGGTTTGTATGTATGTGTGGGTGTATATGTGTGGTATGTGTAGAGTTGTGCATATATGCTTGGTGTGTATGTACCTTTTACATATGCATGATATTTGTGTTTCTATGTATATGTTTGCGTATATTGTATATATGTGTGTGTGTGTCTGTGTGTGTGGTGATTATGTGAGTATGTTAGGGTGATGTGTCAAAATGTAGTAAATAGTGTTAGCTTGCAATGGTTTATCATTTTCTTATGCTTGAGAGGTGTCACAAGTAAAGAGGTCTGATGGGCAATTCACACCCATTGCTACACTTTATCAAGAGCCTACAATTACAAGATCAGCACTATATTACTACCATTAGATGTGTGTGTGTGTGTGTGTGTACCTGTGTATTCACGAGGCATGTTTTCTGTGCCCTTTGTAGATAAATCATCTCTTACTCTACCTATTCTCAATGAATGGATCAGTATAATAATATGGCGCAGATGCTCACACTTAGAAAACTAAATTTATGAATGATTGAGTGATTGGAATGTAGCAGCTAAAATCTGGAAAATGGAGAGAGTGATGTGTTAAGATTTGTCACACGGAAGTGTTTATGAATGAAATTTGCCTGTTTCTGCGTTGTCAAAATAGAATAAACTCATTTCAGATTGAAAATGGGAACACATAATGAAAGTGGATTTGCATAGAGTAGAGCACAGAGTACTTTTTCATTTTAGAATTCATATCATTTTGCTGTACCTAATATTCATGAGTAAAATAATTTGGTAAGGAAAGGAGTATGCATTGACTTTCATAATTTAAATGGGTTTTATAAACAAACTTAGCCAGAAAAAGACACTGATACATACATGTGCTCCATGGTGTAAAGTGGTCATCTTCTAGATCATACTACAAACCTTTGTTTTAGGAACCTAATTGTGGTTTCCACTCCTACATAGAATATCCCTGCAAAATAATTACAGATTTGCTTGAAATAAACATCTTTCCTCGAAGGTTATTTTAACAAAATAAGATAAAACCAATAATTGGAGACCATAGAAAATAAACAAATTGTCTTCTGACATTATAGCAACCCCAAGTAATAAAATGATGCTGTAGGTGGTTGGCAGCCCAGCTATTTATATCGGTTAGAAGACAAGAGGACAGCTGCAATCAAATAAAAAGAAATAAGAAAGGGCATTAGATGATCACAGAAGTAAAACAAGCAACAAACATCCTTCTGCTCCTTCGGTATTTCAGTTCCCATAGAGGGCAATATTGTATAAAAGATGGTGCACCGAGAATCTGCCAATTCATCTCTGTTGATCCGACTTAAAGAAAACTGCTCTTGCTATAAATTTGTTGCTGCACTCTCTCAGACTCTGGCTACAGTGCAAACAGCACAGCAGAAAGAGAGAGCAGACTCATTACACACAAAGAAAATTAATTTTCTATCCTACTTATTGGTAGATTATGGGAGTGAATAGCCTCCAGTTTTACCTATAATTGGACTCAATCGCTGAATCTGACAGTGAGCTGCACTCTGTTCTATAGCTAGCTTACATTTCAGCATGAATATGTTTGCAAATAATTTGCTCTAGTAAAATATTAATAAGCATCACATTCCTTAATATTTAGAAAATAAAAGTAAAACTCAGAATACAGAAGAAATCATGATAAAAGTGAAGCTTAATCTTTAATTCAAGCCTGACACTTTTAAACCCCCTTAATGAGGGGATGAGCACTGGAGAAGACCTTCAAATTGTCAAGTACCCACTCTTGTATCTCTCATAACTTTACACCTTTCTTATGCCTTCATAATTTACATTTGCTTCTTAGATGTATTTTCTGCAAAGTGAACTTGTAGTATTTTCTACTTTTTAGAATATATGGAAGTTGATACATGGATGGGCAAGGTACATTGTAATGTGTCCTTAGGATGTGATATTCAGATGAATAAATTTCAGTGCACACAATGATATAAACACATGGAGATGCAAGACAGGTTGTAATTGTGTCTGTCTCCAAGCTCCAGGTCCAGTTTCGCTCCAGAGAAACAAGTTTACTAAGCACTGCTTGTTATAGGATCTCTTTTTCTACTTTACTAAGATAACATTACATAGGTAGTATTTCAATTTTTATATACATTTAATGTTTATATACATTAATATTTATATTCATTAAATACAGCCTTAAGTCATATATTTTTGTCATTTTGCCAAAAGAAAATGAAAAATAGACCTTTTATTTAAGCTATTGATTTGATTATGAAGGCTAAATCAAACTATAATAAATGGTTTCATTCAAATGAAATCACCATATTCTTAAAAAATATGTTCCATTATTTATCAAGTACAGCTTCTCAGGTTTAAATAATTAATATTATTCTAATCTGCCAAAGTAACTATGGTAATCAACTATTTCTCTCTTGTGTTTGCAATTGAACATTTGGAACAACATGGTTTATGTTCCTAGTTTAAACTGCCACATGCCTTGGAGAGAGTCGCTACTCAAGCAAGAACCACTGTTGTGTCTACGCCTTTCATGCCTATGATTAGGACAATTCAAAGAAAAAGCTACTGGCTAATCCTGGCTGCAGTCGTCACAGGTATTAACTGTCTGAGATGTTTAAACATGCCAACTTTAATAATATCTTCAACGTTCAGCATGATGAACACATTTATAATCACAACATTCAATAGAATGAGCCAAGAGCAGTATTTAGTGGCTAGCCCTTATCTAAAACACACACACGTCAAATATTAAAATTCTATTAACTTCAAGTCATTTACAACAGATATTCTCATGAAATATTTTGCTCATTGTCTTCCATTTGAATATTATGTCTGCGTCTTATGAATTCTCTGGTACTGTTATACCTCCATCCTAACATCAAGATCTAAGTAGTATATCTAGAATCCAAAACCCGCCCTTTGAAAATTCTACTATGGCAAATTGTTTCTGTGAATGGATCACTTCAGAGAATATGCTTTCATATTCACCTATAAGCTTAATGATTATTTAAAGCAATATGTTCAATAATATACCTGGTAAAACCCTAGTGTCTTAGTTATGTTCTGCAAGGGCTTTGAAGGGGCATCTGGTGTCTCTGGTCTATATCCCTGTGCTTGTTCTTACCTCTGAATCTTGTTTTTCTCATGGGAACTAGAAAGAGTATTGTTCTCTATGCTTATTTTCTATGTCTTCCTTTATTCCAAAACTATACCAAATTATTAAAATTTAACTAAACTGGCCACAAACTTTGAAGAAAGCCTTTTTGTTTGTCAGTCATAGAATGTTTTATTTTAAACTAGCTGTTCAAACTTTTCAAAACAGCATGTGTCAAAGAAACAATTAGGACCCAACCTCTGCCGTAATTCCACCTCTGAACTGCCTTTTGTATGTGGTGTGGTTTTTTTACAATTTCAATCCTTACATTCATGGTAGTCTTAGAGTTAGAAAAGTCAACTTACTACTTTAAAAAAAGTTCTGTTAACATTGTGAAACTTAACACATTTTCAGTTTAGTATTCTATTGTTGTCCACATTAATGGCACAAACAACCTATTAAGTTTCTAAGAGTTATGCCAGTACTTAATAAATCAACTCCCAAGTCTATGTTAGACCAAACTTCAAACTAAAGCAAGCAGTTTCCTAAATAGTACTCAGTTTCTTTTTCAAAAGCATTTCCCCCAAAATAAGTTTTTTTTATAAGACACAGTAATTTTTTTCTTTTTATTTCTAATGGAACTCAGGATGTACTTTCTTCCCTAAAACTACACTTTGCATACTCTGATAAATTCTGTGTAAGCATCTGCTTTATTTGGACAAAATTTGTAAAACACTGTGCCTAAAAGTAACCTCAATGTTAGACAATAGAGGAAGCAACATGTCAGACAAATTCTCCTTCTTCATATAAAAAACTAAGTACATTCTTAAAGCTTAGGTAATACAGACTTTGAAATTAATTAAGTGTGTCTTGTTACAAATATTTGAACATAGGAAAATGAAAACAATGCTATCTGCTTTTTCCTTTGCATATAAAGCATGGGCAATAAAAATAGACTGAGAATAGGCAAAGCAACAGAAAAGGCAATGTCGTATCATGTTCTGTATATAGTCTTGATTTTAAGAATATGGTTTGAAATTGGAGCTGAGTGCATCAATCACATTAAGTATTTGCAAATAATTATTTCAAATTATTTACAATACCAATAACATGAACACATTTAACATCATGTTGTACCAAGGAAATTCTAGATTCCATCAAATAAATTATTTGTTTTAGAAACCAGCTGCTTGGCAAAAAAAACACAAAATATTTTAAAACACTACTGATCATAGAATTATAACAATTTGAAACCAAGTTACAAAGCAAGAGACTATCATATTTCCCTATTTGCCTAATTTATCATGATAAGTTCTCACTGGATATATCAAATTATTGAAAGGGACAAAAGTTATCTTCCCATTTTAAAGCATCCCAAAATATCCTTATATAATGGAGCATGGAGTCTGGTGTTCCAGAAAAAAATAAGAGGGAGGCTGAAGCTGGGAAGGTATTTTTAAAATACTTCTTTTTATTTTTTGAGATTATATTTTGATATTATCTCTTTCACACTTCTCTCTCAGCCCTCTCATATAACCCTTCTGACTTTTTCAAATTTGTGGCCAGTTTTTAAATTGTTTTTATGTATGCTTATGTATACATACCAAGATACCAAGGTAGAGCCTGCTCAGTCTGTACACTGTGTATACTCATATGTATGCTTTCAGACTCTCTATTTGATATCAGATAACCACTTGGTGTGTCCTATGCTGGGGAATCATTTATGAAAAGTTTAGAGAGCCATCAAATTTCCTAGAAAAATATAAATGCAAAGAAAACGAAATGTGAATGTAAAAGAATACGTTTATAACCAAAGACACACAATTTATCATGGCATGATTTCATCTGATTAAAATGTTGACAAATTAATTTTTCATTGACTTATTTTTACAAGATCATTTTACTTTGCTTAGACAAAAATATGAAGCCAAGAAACAAACAAAACCCCAGTTGCATATAAATTGAACAGATGCAATTATTAGTTGTTCTTTCCTCTTTCTGGTAAAATTAATTCTCTCTGATAAAAATTATCTCTGATAAAATTAAAGAACTTTTGGGAAGGAAGTTTATAAACAAATGGCTAATATACTTCAAAGCAACTTCTTTTATGAGAATACATTTGTAATTTTTAAACAAAATCCAGTCTAAATTGTGATAGAGCCTAGATAAACCTGGTTGGAATTTGTAAGTCAGTTTTTTTTTTTTTTTAGAGGAACAGAGCCCCGTATTCATATATGTATACCTATATTAATACATGTGTATATTTATGGGATTTTATTACACTAGTTTACAAGATACAGAGTCATCCAACAATAGCTGTCCCACTGAAGAGAGACCAAGGACCCAGTTGCTGGTCAGTCCACAGGGATTGGTGCTTTAACCACCCCAATAAGGCACTGCAGGCTTGGCGGACTCTTGAGAGAGCCTCAGGTGTTCAGTGATTGTTAGAGGTCCAGAAAAGCTGGTTCTAATATCTGCAAAGGAAACAGTAACATCAGAAATAGGGTTGATGAAATAGCCAGGAAGAGTGAAGGCCAAGGAAATACGAGGCAAAGTATCCCCCCCCCTTTTTTTTGATGGATGCCAGACAAACTTTTATTCATTATAAATTAGAAAAATTTGGAGTAAAAAATTATAATAAAAAATTCAGTAACATATTGTGCCCTCTAATTTTTATATATATATATTTTCATTCAAAAATGTATACTTTCTCCCCTTCTTTCAGTCTCCTCCTGCTCCCCCACTACCCCTCCTCCCTCACCCTCCTTCCTTAAGAGAGAGCAGGGTACCCTGCCCTGTGGAAATTCCAAGGCCCTCCCCCCTCCATCCCGGCCCAAGAAAATGTGCATCCAAATAGATTAGGTTCCCAAAAAGCCTATTCATGAGAGGAGATAGGTCCCAGTGCCATTGTGGATGGCTACTCAGTCTGCCCCCATTGGCAGCCACATTAGGAGAGTCCGGTTTGGTCATATGCTCCTTCAGTCTCAGTCCAGCAGAATTTGGTGTGCTCCCATTAGATCAGGCACACTGTCTCAATGTGTGGACCAGCCTCTCGCTTTCCTGACTTCCTGTCAGAATGGCTAAAATAAAAAACACCAATGATTGCCTATGTTGGAGAGCATGTGGAGTAAGGGGAACACTCACGGATGGGAATGCAAACTTGTGCAACCACTTTGGAAATCAGTGTGGCGGTTTCTCAGGGAATTGGGAATCAACTTACCTCAGGATCCAGCAATACCACTCTTAGGTATACGGTATTTATCTAAAAAACTGTCCATTTCCTTTACATTTTCCA
>JAQHUG010000019.1:11260645-11276319 GCA_028555095.1 Dicrostonyx torquatus | reverse complement strand
TTCCCTCTCTGTTTCTTTATTTTTTGTGTATAGGAGGGCTACTGATTTTTTTGAGTTGATCTTGTATCCTGCCACTTCACTGAAGGCATTTATCAGCTGTAGAAGTTTTTTGGTAGATTTTTTGGGATCACTTATGTACACTAGCATATCATCTGCAAATAACGAAAGTTTGATTTCTTCCTTTCCAATTTGAATCCCCTTGATCTCCTTATGTTGTCTCATAGCTATTGCTAGGACTTCAAGCACTATATTAAAGAGATATGGAGAGAGTGGACAGCCTTGTCTTGTTTCTGATTTCAGTTGAATCACTTTGAGTTTCTCTCCATTTAATTTGATGTTAGCTGTTGGCTTGCTGTATATTGCTTTTATTATATTTAGGTATGATCCTTGTATCCCTAATCTCTCTAAGACCTTTATCATAAAGGGGTGTTGGACTTTGTCAAATGCCTTTTCAGCATCTAATGAAATTTTATTTTCAGATTATCACATCTCCAAAAGATCATTCTGTAAATTCTCTTTAATTTAATTTTTTAATGTTTAAGACTAGCTTACAAAGTAGTGTGTTTCCTTAGGACATTTTCATAACACTGGTTTTGTTTGCTCCATATGCAACTTGCTCCTCTCTCCCACTCTCGTATCATATGCCTTCTTCACCACTTTGCTGCATTATCCTTTCTTAAGCCCCTTTTACTTCCCCTCTCATGCTCCTCTTTTTAGATTCCTAACCTCGACCCACACTCAATACTGCACAAACACAAGTACATAAAACTAAAGCTAGTATCTACACTTTAGAAAGCCCTTTGGCATTCTTCTTGATAAGCTTGAGCTGCCTCACTAATACAACATTTCCAGTTTTGTTCATATTCTTACCTTTATTTATATTCAGTGCTGAGTAGAGCTCCATTTTGTAAATGCACTCATCTTCATTTTTGTTTCTCCTGTTGTTGACTATCAGGCTGGTTCCACTTCCTTAACATTGTGAGAAGAGCATCATTAAACATAGATGTACAAGAGATGGTAGGATCTAGAGGCATATGCACAAGTGTCTACCTTGTTTTTTAATCTTGATTTTAAAGAGGTGGCATAACTTTCGATTGTGTGAAGCCATAATACAATGTTAAGGAGCACCAGACTCAAAGCTGTGTCCTCTCCTCCCTGTTAAATCTTCTCCACTAAAATCTTTTGCTTAAGGATTCTGTTTCTCAGTTTTCATTGTATGTGTGCATTTGTATGTCTCTCTGTGGGTATCTCTGTGGGCAGATGAGGGCAGACACTCAAGGAGACCAGATGCATCACATCCCTTGGAGCTGGAGTTACAAGTGACTGGAAGCCTCCTGCTGCTATTGGTTGTAGGAACCAAGCTTGGGTTTTTCTGAAAGATCAATAAGCACACTGGACCTGAACAATCGTCCTAACTCCTCAATTTAATACTCTTAATAGGTTCCTATTTTATAGAAGCTCAGATAAAATAAAATCCAAGGTAACAAAGCTCTTTTAAGTCATCAACGTGTTTAAATGACATCTGAATTTAATTATATCACAGGCATAGCAGGGATAGGTGTTAGCAGGGACAATTATGAGTGTCTAAATTTCAGAACTGCCACTTCATTAAATGAGAACCAACTGCAAGGACAGAATTACTGGTTTGTTCAGTATGGTTTTCCCCTGAATGTTCCTTTTTTAGAGTGTGATACCTGAGAGAGAGATTTCTACTAAACTGTGTGCTCATAAATATTTAGAAAATCAATGATAACATTCATATTATGATGCAAATCTGTTATTTGAATGAACAGAGAAGTGAATCAATCAACAAAAACTTCATATTGGACATTTCCATAATAAAGAACAAAGTACCATAGGCAATAAATAAATAGTGCTGTTAAGTGGGAGGAAATGAATAGTTGAAGATTGGTAAAAGCTGATGATATATTGGTTCATATAATCATTTTGTTCTTTTGTAAAAATCATGTTGTAATTTTTCTGCAAAAATAAATGACAGAGATTACCAGAAAAAAAATTACTTGAAATTATAACAAGTCTTTCTTTTGTAGAGAAGAAATTTGATAGTTGATAGTCATATTGATGTATGGTGATGAGAGATAAAACAGTCCTTTTGATGAAGTGTGTCACTCAAACAACCATGATGGCTATGCACCTATAATATTTAAATTTGAAGTAATATTTATGTAAATTATCTCAAAAAACTTATGCACATCTGAGATTTTAAAAAAATCCTCAAAAATATTTTCATATATATATATATATATATATATATATATATATATATGTATAGTCTTGCTTTCAACATTGTTTTCAACAAATATTTTCTGTTCAAGTCTTATTTAAATACTTTTCACTATTCATGTTGCATCTGTAATTTAAATGAAGAAAAGGGTTATTGGCAAGGAAAAAAAATCTTCTTATAGACATTTCCACGATAAAATGATCATAACAAGCATAATAGATGACTTTATATAACTGATGGCTGAAGAAAAAAATAGTGACTCTGCTCTACTTTCTAATCAATCTCCATAAATATTCATTTGTTATTATGTGTATATTATGCATATATTATGTATGTTGTGATTGTGAAGCATGTATGCATGACATGCATGTGGGCATCAAAGGACAACATTTGGGGATCATTTCTACTAGGAGATCTGAAAAAGGGAGTGCAGGTTATCAAGCTTCTGCTGACTGAGCCATTTTGTTGGCTCCCAGTTAATCTTTAAATGCTCTAAGAAGAGCACTTCCTCTATGTCTATGGAATTAATGCTTTATTGGAAACAAAATATCTGTGTGTATTTTTCTTGTTTTAGTAACCGAATAGTAAAATGTTGTATTTAGGTAATTCAAAGGGAAAATACAGTGGGAAATTTGTCCTATTTCTCACTCATTATGTAAATTTCTAGTCTTATTTCATATTTATAATAGCTTTGAATTTTGGTTCTTTCATTCAACAGTAGAGCACATGCTATACAACAGAATAGTCAGTAAGAATAGAAATGAGTAAAACACTTTTGCTCAGAAGTTCAGAATAAAGAAGGAATCATTTTATTGATATGCTAATATCTATATGAATGGTATTAGGAGTACTGTAGAGGTGTATTTCTTGTTCTCTAGAACACTGAGAGTGGCCACCAGTATACCATCTGTGTAACACTGAATGTTTTCCATATGCTTTCCTGCAATTTCACATTTCTTTTCTTACTGCAGAATATAGTCAGTGGATCAGAGAAGACATATCCAATAAGTGAGTGTCTTGAGAATCTTTCTTGTAATGCCAGGAAAGGGTGTTACCTCATTCTTTAGAAATGTAATTGTTCAGAGAAGAGACTATTATACATTTTATTCAGATAAAAGCCTACAGGAAGAGGGCAGAACTAAAGAAAATTCATGCAAATCCTCAGACTTCAAGAAAATGCATTGTTCCAACTGTGATTTGTAAGCTATTTATGGACTTTGAATTATATGACCCAGTAAATTTCCTTTTTCTGTGTGATGCTGACTAAAGTTCTCTGAGATGTGTTACTTGAACTAATAGGGAAAATTGGCTCTAATCTGATCTTTTTGTAAGTTGTTGAAATCATCCTGGTTTTACACATTACCACTCCTGTAATAACTTGTAACCCACCCAAAGAGATTGAACTTAATTGTACTAGCCTGAATTAAGTCTTTCAAGATCACTCAGTCAGAAGTAATTAATCGCTTTGTTGCCTCCCACAGTAGTAGTGGCAGTAATCTAACCATGTCTTGCATGTTATTTAGCTGTTTTCTTCAAGAATTTCCTTACTGATTCTGTGATTAGAAAAATGAGTTTCAAATGTCATCTCTTCCAATTACAAGTTGTAAGTTCACTAAACTTCTGTGATTACAGGACAGAATATAAGTAAAATATAATATTTCCAATATCCTGTATCATCAAATAGTGACACTGAAACTAAGTATAGGATTAAATATGAGTGGTAGTATGTATGTGTTAAGGATTGAATGTGTTTCTCACTCCCATTACCTCATAACAAGATCTTATTGAGCAATGTAGTTACTGTAGATGTCATAGGTGAAGATGAAGTCATACTAGAGAAGAGTGTTCCCATAATCTACTGTGATAGTATCATTACAGAGAGATAATAATGGGCCAACAGACAATCAGGGAGAGCAAGCACTCTCTGACAATGAAGGCAGATATGGAGGCTATGCAACTGCAAGTCCAGTTATAGCAAAGAATTATGGGAAGTGCTAGACGTTAAGCAGAAGAGATGACTACGATGTTTCTTAACAGAGAATTGATTTTCAATTTTATTCTTTAAAACGTGAGATTGTTTCCCTTGTTTTGCTAAATATATTTTTACTAGTATTATTGGTTTAATAAAAGATATGTATTTTTGAGTGTATGTTTATGTATGTGTATATGGAGTACCTATATATTCAGAAGGATGCATTGGATCTCCTGGAGCTGGAGTTACAGTTAACTGTAAGCCATCCAATGTGTATGGAACTGAAATCTGAGTTCATAGAAGATCAGCAAACATACTCAATCACTGAACTATATTTACAACCCACTAAATATATCTAACTATATCTTAATTAGCATGTGATAATTGTAATACTTAAGAAATTCAAAGTGATGGCTTAATACACATATACAGCATTGCATAATTAGAATTTCCATATTCTTAAAAATATATATTGTCTCTGTGTTGGGGAATATATATGTTTTTATGAATTTCAAGTATATCATAAATTGCTCTACGTTATAGATCATTACCTATTGTGGTGTTATTCAATAAAGCAAATACTGTCTTCTTGAATAAAGTATATATTAATTTTGTCCCTAACTTTGTTTATGATAGTTTATTTTTATGTATGTATCTGTGCATTTGTATGCCATAAGTATTGTGGTATCCATAGAGACCAGAAAAGAGTGTCCAAACTCCTGAAGTTTGTGCTACATATGTCTGTGAAACACCTGACAAAGGTGTGAGAATCAGACTTGGTGTATTTAATTTGTGCCTACTGATATTTCAAATCCTGCAATTAGAAACTTTTTCAATGGGAATATAATTCAAGAGTTAATTCTTGTGACCTCTGGAATGCAAAACAAGTGCTCTTAGCCACTGAGAAACCTCTCCATGCCCCTAGTCCTATTTTCTTTTTTAACAGATAAAAGGATATATATTTACTATCATACCCTACAACAGATTAGGACAACCATGATACCTATTTGCTAATGATGCTAAACTTCATTTTTCTTGCCTTATGTAAGAAAAGAATAGTTTCATTCAGTATTAAGAAGGTTTCCTTCATAAAAGTGACAAAAATTACCAAATTAAAAAGAAAAATTAAAAATATTAGGTTAATCAAATCAGTTTAAATATTATATCTTTCAATATATCAATATGTAGACTGGAGTTTTTGAAAATTCATCAATTAAGGAAGAAATATTTAATTGCATTAAGCCATGGTAACATACATTAATTACTATCATGGGTGAGCCTTGTCAGAAAAACCTTTTGCCAGAGTAGTAGTGTGGGAATTTAGAAATACAAATAAAGAGTACAAAGATACATAAAAATAACAGGACAGAAACCACAGAAAGTATTGTTAGGGCATTTCAGTGAGTATCAAAATCACCTGTGTTTTTTTTTAATAGCTTTTATATCCAATGCAAATGAGGGAGAAGGTAATAAGAGACTTTACTAACGTGATACAAAGGCTAACTCAAACAGTCAATCATTTTATCATTCTGAGTCATCAAATCATTATCATTCTGTTGTGTAGGTAGAAAAGCTGCCCTAGATCACATATTCTGAAGGCTACCTCTTCCCCCAGTGACTTTTAGTTACAAAAGAAGGAGCAGAAGTACATTTGTATATTCAAGATGGCATGAACCAACTTGAATGAGCTATTTTAATGTTAAAAGAACCAAGCAATCACATCCTGATTTGGGATAGGCATAAGTGTTTGTCAATCATTTGAGCAAACTCTAACTCTCTGACACTCAGACAGAGTGGAAATGGGCCCACATTTTTAGCCTCCACAATTTCTGTCTTTTTATTAGTTTTAATTAAAGCCTGAGCTTCTGCAAGAGGACAGATGATTAAATCTGCCTTAGTTGAATACTTTTTTGCATCCCAGACTTACCTGTCTTTTGTACATTTATTTTAATAGTCCATGTCAATGTCTTAGGTGCCAGGGAGGAAAAAAGATCATGTCTGTCAATGACTGCCAACCTCTCCAAACAAAGGGTTAACTTTGTGTGCCTGAGCCAATATTTTGTCAAGAAAATTCATTTCTAATTAAATAATGCTTTGTGAATAAACATGCTTCTAATGGCTATAGTCTGCTAATGAATGGAGAGGAGGATCACCAGATTTGGGAATACCCTTTTTCAAATGATCTAGAGCATTTCTTAAGATGTTTTGCCATATCAAAATCTAAATTTCCTATCAAATATGTCAAATCCAAGCACTCATAGGAAATGTCAAAATTTTAATCATCTTATAGTGAACTAAAGCAGTTATAAACATTAGCTGGTCAATACCATAATTCTAGAATAGAAATTAACAATAACACACACAATTGTCACATCACAACTCTTTTAACTTCATTCTAATCAAATTACAAAAAGGGTTTCTCTGATAGGTGAGAATCCAATCACATTGCTGCTTTTAAGCAATTGTCCCAGTCTCTGAGAAGCAGCAAAAACATTTCGGCTACCCTTCTCATATTTGAAGAGGAGCTTTAGTCACCACTCCTTGTAACAAGTATTTTCTCCCCTGAGGGAAAATTGAGGTCTCAGTTCTCAGGTCTTATATTTTAACAGCAGTTTGAATACCATACTGTCAAAATGTGTTCTGTGTCCCAAAGAGTAAAATAGTCAAATGTTTAGTCTGCATTTTTGGCCCCAGGTAAACAGAACTCACTAGGTCTGGAAGTATGCATAGCAAGTTCATTAAGAGGCTGAAAATATCAGTCATGGCCACGATCTTTAATTTCTTGTCAGACTGCAGCAAGTCATAGTACATTAGGTACATTGGTTTAGGTACCTGTTTCCTCAGCCTGCAGCACGGTGGTATGAAGAAATCAGTATCAAAACTGTGTAAGTGTAATCTTAAACAATGTATGTATAGTTATATTCTATGTCACTGGTGTTTAAGAAATATCCACTTGCAGAATGTAGTATTAATTATTGAACTTTGAGTGTATCTGCTACATGCATGGGCAACTGAACTTTTCTTATTTTAGTTTTAACACAAATATGTAAAAATCCTTTATAGAACTTAAAAATTGTATTATAACTTACTTACCTTTCACTCAGGACCATTGCTTTAAGCTCTAACTTAGATGCATACATATCCACAAGCCAGAGATGGGCCATTATGTCCTCACTGACTTTTGAAACTCTGATCTTTATATGACTGATTAGTTTAGCTCAATATATTCAGATGTTAATGCAATCAAGTTCATGCTCCACTATCAAGATAATTTATACTCTTGTGTCCCTCTTTCGTTCCTTCATTTCCCTCACTATTGTATCTACTTATATTCGCTTTTTCATTAGTATATTCCCAGGTATTAAAGAGGAGTCTGGCAAAAACATGCCTGGAAATTTGTGAATTAATGAGAATACTGTAATAGAGTGAAATGAAATCTTGCATCCAAAGCAATTCAGATAAACCATGCAGAAAAATGGCTCAAAAGTCATAAGAATTAATAGTGTTCAAACCTTGCAACAATTGCAGTTAGAGAGAAACTACTATAATGAAGGCCAGATGCTAGTTCATCAATTCCAAAGGTTATACTAGATCAAGGAGAAATAATATCTTAAGATTATTGAGATTAAAGCTGTTTTTGTTCTTTGGTAAAAAGCGATACTATGCTTGAGCGAGTCAATTCCTATAAAACAAATCATTTAACTGCAAGCATGCTTACAGTTTTAGAGGGCTAGTCCATGATCATAATGGTGAGGAGACAGGTGTGGCACTAGAGCAGTAGCTGAGAACTTTATACCCAGATCCACAGAGCAGCAGGCAGAGACAGAGATTGGACCTGGCCTAGGCTTGTGAAACCTCAAAGGCCACACCTAGATGCACACCTGTTCTAACAAGGCCATACCCATTCCAATAAGGCCTCTCCTCTGAATCCTTTCCCAATAGTTTTACTACCTGAGTATTAAGCATTCAAACATATGAACCTGTGGAGATCATTCTTAATCAAATCATACCACCGCATTCCACTCCCTGGCTCATAGACTTGTAGCCATATTGTAATATAAAATATATTCAGTCCAATTTCAACCCCCCCCATAATCTATCACAATCTTAACACATGTTAAAAGTTCAAAGCTTCATCTGAGTCTTAAGGAAGTCTCTTAACAGTAACACCAGGTAAAACCAAAATCAAAACCAAATCACATACTTCTAACATAAAATAGCAGAGAATACACATTTCTATTCCAAAAGGGGGGAATGGGGCATAGTGATGAAACACCAGACCAAAGTAAGTCCAAAACCAAGAAGAACAAACTCAAAATTCTGTCTTAAATGGTTCTTTTGCTCCTGACTGCAACAAATTTATATCTCTTGAACTATTTCCTCACTCTGTTAGCTGCTCTCTTTTACAAATATCCCATGGTTTTGGCATCTTCAACATCTTGGTGTCACCTACACAATCCAGAATTCACCTTTAAAGTTTCATGAAAGGTTGTTGGCCACTCAACCCTGAAATAATCAACAGAAACTCTACTAATTAAAATACTACTTGGCCCATTAGATCTAGCTTCTTATTTGCTAATTGTTACACCTTAATTCAATCAATTTCTAGTTATCTGTGTATTGCCACATGACTGTGGCTTACTGGGTAAAGATCCCTCTGGCTCTTGTGGGGCTATATGGCCTCTCTTTTGACTCCGCCTTTGTTCTCCCAGCATTCAGTTTAGTTTTCACCACCTATCTCTGTTCCCCTATAGCTCTGCTATAGGCACAAAGTGGTTCCTTTATTAAACAATGATATTTACAGCATACAGAAGGGAATCCCACATCACCCAGGCTTCTGTGCAGAGGCACACCTAACACATGTTTGGAAAGTCCTTTCTCACAAGCTTTCCTTAATGTGGGTAAGAGTCTACACCTCTTTCCTGGTATCTTTCCTGACAATATATTTAGAATTTTGTGACTAAAGGTGCCAATTTCTCCCACGTTCTGGAGTTAGGTAGCTGGTCCCCTCCATGACCCTAAATATGTATAAACTACATAAATTTTGACTTCTTGATGGCTTTTAAATAGAGGGAATTCCTTAGGCTCTTCCTTTAATGAATTGTAGGATTAGTTTGGTGTGTTTTTTATTATTATTTCAAAAACCATTTTGTTGCATTTAGCATCAGTTTTCTCTTTTAATTTCTCATTTCCTTCAACATAAGATCTGGCTCCCACATTACATTTCTTGGTGTTCCTTTTCTCCTCAAACTGTACTTTTTGCATTTCTTTTTGCCTTGTGTGTGCCATTTCATTGTAGATCTGCATATAAGTGATCACCAATCACAACCTGACACTGTCAATTCTAGGCTATCTTTAAAACTCCTCTGACAAGAACACTAATCCCAAACTCTTCAGTTTAGTTTCAGGCAGATTGTATTTGGACAAAGACAGAATGCAGTCATATACTTTGTCAAAATTAACAAGAATGGTCTCTATGCCAGCTGCTAATAGTACACCCCACTGAAATTTCTTGAGCTTGGTTGCCATAATTTTTATTGCTCTCAACACGACTATTTTCTATGATCATTTCAGGGTAGTTCATTAAATGTTACTTAAAATATTTAACTGCTTTTCCAGTACAATGTCCTAAAGTCATTCATATTCTTCCAAACAACAACATTATCAGGCCTGTGACATCAATACCCCGACTCCTGGTACTAACTTCTGTCTTAGTTACTGTACTATTACCATGAAAAGATACCATGACAAGGAAACATATAAAAAGAAGCACTTCCTTGGGTATTTGATTACAGATTTAGAGGGGTAGACCATAATCATCATGCAGGAAGCAGAAAACACAGCTTAGGAGGAGTATCTGAGAGCTTTCCATCCTGATTTTTCAAACAACAGACACAGAGGGAGAAAGAGAGAGCAAGACTGGGCCTGCTGCGGCTTTGAAACCTTAAAGCCCATATCTATTCCAGCAAGGCCACACCCTCTAATCCTTCCCAAATAATTCCACTATCTGGGAACCATGCATTCAAACATGTAAATAGGGCCATTCTTATCAAACCACCAGGAGGAAAGCATCTAAAGGCAGATTCTCCACTCTAGGTTTAAGGTAATATCAACTTTGACAGATCTAAGCCTTTTAAAATTCTGATCAAAACAAATTTATTTTTTCTTTTGAGGTTTAATGCAAGAAATGAGTTTTATAGGATTCCTTTAACTTAGCTAGTTAAAATTACCCTTTTCCTTACTAAATCCTTCTTATATTTTACTTACCTGGCTAACTTAGAGCTGAATGAACCAAAAAATAAGTAATGTGTATTATGATAAAATATAAAATCAGACACAATTTATAACTGAAAATGAGGCTATCAATAGTATAGTATTAAAAACTCAAATTTTAATGCAACTTTTTCTCTACCCTCATATGGAATAATAATGGAGAAGTTATATATGTATGTGACCTTTATATCTGCTCATTTACATATTCACTTGTCAACTACACAATAGAGTTTTGTAAAGAGAGTATTTTCTAGTCTTTAAAATGAAAAATGAAGAAATACTCAGTTTCTAAATTTAGTATTATTTTACAGAAACTGTGTCATGAACTGAAGAGATCTATGTGTGAAATTTTGCAAACACTTCATGTTGAACAAGAATTGACAGTGAATCTGAAGATGCTCTTTTTCTGGTTTCACAGTTAAGTATAGTCTTTTGGGAAATACCAAGTCTTTGTTAAATAAGTGTGATAGCTTAAATTTCAACCATGTATCATTCTTCTGCCAATTATTTGTCTCTTTTATAATAACACCGTTTCCCAGGCAAAATATATTTAGTTGAACAGGTCAAATCTTTGGATAATATATTTATTTAAAACCTATAAAATTTAACAGTTATTCATTGGAACTCATTTTAAAGAGAACATATTTTGTTTCTATAAGATGTGAGTAATTTTCATAATCCAGATTTATGTTTTCATGAATGTGATTGAAGTTCTGGATAATTGTATCTCTACACTGAACAGACAGGTCATGCAGTTTAAGTGAAAAAGAGTCAATGCACAAACACTTCCCACAGGTCATTATGGACTAAGAAACTACTATTCTTGCATACTTTATAGCTCCCCTCTCAAATTATTATAATTTTAAATTCTCCTAAAATGGATAATTCTTGACATTCTATTTTAGGATTAAGGATTGGTATTGGAGAAACATGACCTAAAATTACTGTGCACAGAGTATCTGCATGTCATAAAGCACATGCATAGAGAATGGACATTCATGATGGTCACATAGGAGGGAGGCCAAAACATTGCCCCACTTAAATAGAGATTAAGGAAATGTTGTGCTATCCCTCCACAGAGGTAACTCACACCAACTTCCTCAGGAGGCTATGCGTCCTACTATAAAAAATAGTATTGAAAAAATTTGGGGACCCATCTGTATAAGGCAAATGAACATGAGGACGGGAGTTGTGAGGTGAAGAAAGGAAGGTATAAAAGCAAGCAAAAGGAAAGTCTAAGCTAATTAAAGGTCATTTATTTCATAAAATGAGTACCCATTGCATGTATTTCTGCGGAGATTAGCTTCATAAATACATTTAATGGACATTACTCAAGAACCCGTCAGAAATTTGATGTAACTAGCAATGACTAGCCTTTTCATTTAGGTGGACAAGTTTGGTTACAGTTTACCTCTAATCCAAATGTGGGATATATATAATTAATATTTTACAGAAATTGCTTCATAGCTGAAAACAGAAGAATAAAAGCACAATGGTGTAGAAATAGGCTAAAGTTTCTCTGAATTGAAGGTACTTTTTAAATGGAATTAATTCATATTATATTTTTTTAATTAACCATGTCTTTGTTTCCAGGAATAGATAGGCAGAAATAGTAGAATTATTTCTAGTTACCAGGGAAGTCAAGAGAACAGAAGATGTGGAAACCAGCATAATTCTGAAAGTAATATGACATTGATATCAGTAGAAAAGGATTAGATCTGCAAGATAGTGGTGAATGTTGTGCTGATATATGCAACATTACTGGGCTTGATCGCTCCTTCCTGTGAACTTAGCATTCAGAAACTGAGGCCAGAATACTGCCATAGTTCAAGACCAGCATGGTATAGTACATTCCTGGTCAGCAAGTGCAATAGTGACATATTTATACATGGTATCTCTTACATAGATACACACTTTTTAACAGACACATGAATACATGTTTGCATACATATACAATAAGATTAAGAGATAGTTGTGCATAGGCACAAATGAGTTTATACTCACACATTTCAAAATTGTATGTGTGGTGTTTGTTCATGTGCTGGTGTGTTTGTGAGACACTGTACATGTGTAAGTACCTTAGGCATATATCCTCATCCTCTATGTTGTTTAAGACAGGGTCTTTTTTTATTCACAGTGGCTTGCCTGGGAGTATCCTGTGATCTTCCAATCTTGCCACAGGAGCACAGGAGTTACAGATGTACACTACTACCCCATCACTTTTTTAATTTATTAATTTTTTTAAAAAAATACCAATTCAAATTCCCACTCTTTCCTTTCCTCCCATTCCCTCCACACACCCTCCCACCCCACACCCATATAATACTAAGAGAGGGTAAGAAACCCTGTTCTAGAGAAATTCCAAGGAATCTACTGCCCACATCTTTATGAGCTCTTTGTATTTTCAAACTCAGGTCCAGGAAAACACAACTCAAATCATACTAGTCAACTGGAGTGGTAAACTAAATTAATAATTTCAAAAATAAATGTCCAAATGTTTGTACAAATAAATATGTCATTAAGGACAAAGGGGTCTAAAATACATGAAGATGTGATTAAAAGAGGAACATTTCTTCTGACACCCTTTTGCTGATGGGAAAATCCTGTAAGTTGATTGTAGGAACAATAATGTAAAATGCAAAAATGAAAGTTATTTTCACATTTTCCTCACATTTTTCTAGAGATTACAAATCAATTTTAAATCATATTAAATTTTACTCAAAATTTACAACAAAAATCCTTAAAGGCACATTTAGACCTAGACATATGACTGCTAAAGTAAAAGCTGCTATCACATCAACTGAATCTTTTGTGCAAAAACAAATGTAAAAGGGACGGTACCAGAAAACTCTGTCTGTCCAAACATATATTGCCCATTAACCAATTTCCAAGATGTTCAAACCTTCCTAACCACACAAATTGCCAAAACAAAAGCCAGATGATATTAGAAATTATAACAAATACACTACCAAACCAATTACTTTTTAATGAACTCATGCCTATGTATCATTTATCTTAGACAATGCGACATATACATTTATTTTCTATTAAAAATCTCCAGTGAGTATTGGAAGTCCCACCACCATCATGTTACATATTCCCGCCATTCACTAAACTATGCAAATAGGGAAGCATGCATTCTCAGTATCGGGACAGGAAATTGACATGTTCTATAAGAAACATAACAAACAAATTTTGTCTCAGAGGTTCCACTTTTAAAACTATTTTTACGTTATCATACATTAAGTGCAAAAATTGGAGTTTCATTTTGATATTTGTATGCATGCTTATGAAGTACTGGGATAAATCACATCTCATGATCCTCCCTCCCTCTTCTTTCTCCCTGATCTCCTCTTTCTCTTACCATGTAGCACCTATTCTAATTTCACAGCCTTATAAATCACAGTCATACTTATGAGACAGAACATGGAATATTACTTTGCTACACATGGCTTTTTTTCACTTACTTGAGGAGCCCTAGCTCGAAAGGCAGTGATTGCATCCTTATTTATGGCTGAATAATGCTCCATTGCATAGATACATCACATTTCATTCGTCTATTCATTTAATGATGAGTACTTAGCCTGATTTCATAGGGTAGCTACTGTGAATGATGCTGTGATAAGTGTGGTTGTGTAGATTTTCATTCCTTTTGGTATGTTCGCAGAAACAGTGTATCGGGAGCCCCAAGCCGTTCTATTGCATTTGTACTGCTTTCTCCTTTAGACTGGAGAACTCTGTTTTCACATCTGCACACAACATGCTCGTATTCATATTCTTTAGAGCGTCATATTCGTATTCTTTAGAGCGTCCTTCATTAACCTCAGATGAAAGAACACCTGTGTCTTCCTAAGGCATCACTTGGATATTCTCTGTGTGTGCAGGGCTGAAGGCACGGATGCTGAGTTTCTATCTGCTCTATTTCCATGCTTAACTATCATAATGTGCTAAGGGAATGGCAATGAATATTCACTTAATTAATTAACAAGAATATTAAATGAGAACACTTGAAGAGAGAACTCTGATGGAATTACTAAGAATGGTAGGATTTAGTGTTGTCTATGTTTCACAGAATCCCAGACAAGATCCGGGATTTGTGACCTAGTGGCACATTTTGTTGGTTGTGTGAAGATGGCTGACTGGAGGTAGGGCAGAGCTGAAGGAGAAGCACAGGCCCTAGCAGCTTGTGAAACAGCTACTTAGGGTCAGCAAAGAAGGTTTCCAAGTTTCCAACGTTACATATGATGCTCGTGGCCGAATACAATGATGTCTAAATGGGATTTTTTTAGGGTGCTGTGGTTGAGGTTCTCTTATTTGACTATTTTGTTTTGTGAGACAGACTCTCTTCTTGTAACCCTGCTTTTCCTGAAACTCATTTTGTAAACCAGGCTGGCTTCCAGCTCACAGCGATCTGCCTGCCTCTGCCTCTGCCTCTCAAGTAACTGGGATTAAAGACATGCACTATCATTCCAGGCCAGAAGTATTATTCTTCCTACCTGCTCTTTTCAGAGATTGGTAATGTGCATACTGACAAGCTTTCTCTCTTAACAGTACTGCTTATATAATTAGGACAATGTAAGTGATACTGTTAAACTATCAGTTTTCTAAGCAAGCTTGAGGTAGGTTTCAGACATGCAGTTTAAAGTCAAGAATAGAAAGCCCTCTGGCTTTAACACTTGCTGACTGTTGCTATCACTCCTGTTAATCTATAACACAAAACATCACACATCTAACATTCTGGGTTTGTTGCTATGAAGAGTTCTATTTTAATCCTATTCTCCCAAATCAGTCCATGCCCTAAAGGAACCCAGAGAGCATGAGTGCTGCAGTGATCACAGATCAAGGAAAATTTTAATCAGACTAAATGACATTATTTCATCAGAAAACATACAAATGGCATCCTTTCTTACTAAACTTGTGTGTGTGCATGTATTTGTGTGTGTGTGTCATTAGGTGTGTTTGTTCATGTGTGTTGTGTGTGACTTTATGTATGCTCATGTCTGTGTGTGTTGGTATATGCGTGATTATGTGGGTGCATATATCTGTATAATTCTGTATATATTCTGTTTGTGTATTCTATGTGTCTGCCCATGTGTACATGTGTATCTGTGTGTGTATATGTGTGTTTGTGTGTGTCTGTTTGTCTATGTCTTTGTGTATGTTTTTCTGTGTAGATGTCTCTGT
>JAQHUG010000019.1:11232504-11246648 GCA_028555095.1 Dicrostonyx torquatus | reverse complement strand
TGTAGCACTTCATTGTCAACAAGACAAAATGACAGCCTACAGAATGGGAAAAGATCTTCATCAACCCCACACTGGACAGAGGACTGATCTCCAAAATATACAAAGAACTCAAGAAATTGGTCATCAAAAGAATATATAATCTCATAAAAATGGGGTACAGACTTAAACAGATAACTCTGAACAGATGGATCTAAAAGGACTGAAAGACACTTAAGGAAATTCTCAACATCCTTAGCCATCAGAGAAATGCAAATCAAAACAACTCTGAGATTCCATCTTACACCTGTAAGAATGGCCAGATCAAAAACACTGATGACAACTTATGCTGGAGAAGATGTGGGGTCAAGGGAACACTTCTACATTGCTGGTGCAAGTGTAAACTTGTACTGCTGCTTTGGAAATAAGTATGGCAAGTTCTCAGAAAATTAGCAAAACAACTTACCTCAAGTCACAGCTATACCACTTTTGGGCACATATCCAATGGATGTTCAATCATACCACAAAGACACGTGCTCAAATATGTTCATTGCAGTATTATTTGTCATAGTCAGATCCTGGAAAGAGCCTTAGTGTCCCTCCACCTAAGAAGATGTGGTACACTTTTCATTTTTCATTATTACATCCTTAAAATCTAAACAAAACACAACCACTGTGTGCAAAACTGTTCAGTGTTTTCTAGTATTTGACATACAGCTGGTTAAGGCTTACAATAAGGTGAGAAAACCTGAACAATCCCATATTTGCCATAGCTGTTGACTGGCACTAGTGCAGACCCTGCCTTCCTCTCATCTGTGTTGTGATATACCACGTCTAAGCTTCTACTTTATACATTTGCTACTCATAGAACCCTATTGTTAAGCTGAATTCATTAGACATACTTCTGTAACCGAGTGCACTGATGAACCAAAGAGGCAAAGCATGGGAGCAAGACAGACTGAGTAGAGTGTCCTGTGTTCCCAGGAAAAAGCAACTGAGGCTGAGGTAGACCTCCAGTGTCAGTAGAGAGTAAGTGATGCAGAATCTTCTGTTTGGACAGAGTGTTATCTGGAGACATGAATGCTGATTCACTTATCCTGTGGCAAAGAATGCATAGGGAATACTACTTCTGTTTGTGTACTGAAACAAACATTGCTCACCTACTTCCAGATAAGCAGAAGACAATGCTTTGTCAATACAATGACACCCAAGAAGCAACTTCAGCGTTTTCAGCTTAAAGGAAATGGAGGGTGAGGACATGGTGGAAGCCTTCTGGGGACAATTACCAATTGATTTTTCTGTTATCTGACATAAGGCATCTTTTTCAATCTTTCAGAAAGGAGATGAAGAGATATCATTATATTGCTGTCAGAAATAGCTACAGCAAAATGTGCATTGAAATTGAATTGATGCAACATGTTTTAGTCTGGCTGGTTGGTAGAAGAAGAGGACATAGAAACTTCATTTATTTCCAGTTAGGCAGTAAATCACTCACAAGTCTAAGATTTCAGGCATGTTATCTAAAACAACTTGAGAAATTGTTGTTAGTTTTAATTGATAAGTAAAATATCTTAAAATACTTGATAACACTTTTATCATTAGGAAATTTAATATTCAAATAATTTCCTTCATTTTGTAGATCTAACTAGAAAATGTGTATATTTTTTCAATATTTCCTATTCTTTCTTACAAGAGAAAGAAAAATAATATAGTTTTTTGTATAGTAAAATGTAATATTCATGAACATGGGGATATTTTACACAGGTATAATATTCCAATAAACATGAAAAACAATTCACAATTTATTTTGTTTTTTTAAAATAGCATCTTACAATGTTACACATCAGGCTGCCTCAAGCTCACAGAGATCCACTTGTCCTTGCCTAGGAAGTGTTGGGAATAAATGTGTGTGTTACCATGCTTGTCTAAGTACTCATTTCAAGAAAAAATTAACACAACAACCGTAACACTCTCTCCTGTGTGTGTACACGCTGTTCATGGGAAACGCTGTAAAAGTTAGATCTGTGTCCAAGTTTTAAATGAGTAGACATTTTATTGCTGTTTTATGTTAATTGGTTCCAAGTAAAACTTTAGAAACAAATTGTGAGCATATGCAAATTAATTATAGTAAAAAAAATTCATAGTTACTAAAATACCTGACATATATTGTTATGATCATGTTAAAAGGGCACTTACTTTAGTTTTGGACTCTATTTCATAGCTGTAAAATGGGGTTATACAATTTTGTACAATTATTTGATTTAAGCTAAATTAATTAAAGACTTTAAAAACATTTTGGAATAAAAACACTTTTGAGAGAGATATTATCTAAACACGAATACATTTTTGGATTGTTTCATAATTGTTTCTGATCATTTCCAAAGAAACATTTTATAAATACTTTTATTACAACATTTAATGTAAATCACTGTCAAAATACCCTCCACATACTATGTATGTATACATACATACATGTATAAATGTATATGCAAAAACACAGTTTTAATTATGTGAAATTGGTAATCTTCATTCACATTCAACAATATTTAGTGAAACATCTCTTAAAGAATTCAGATGGAAGAACCGGTGAGAGCCTGGGGTTTTGGGAGGGTGGAGATGGAGGAAGGGTGGATATTGGAGAAGGGAATAAGATGTCTACATTAACGGGAGTCATTCTAAGATTTGCAAGAGGCTTGTCCTCTAGAGGGGATCCCAGGTATTCACAGCGATGTCCCAGCTAGGTACTTGGGCAGCAGAGGAGTGGGTGCCTGAACTGAACTTGTCCCATAGTTACTTTGTTGAATATCTTAATCGTCACCATAGAAATTTCGCAAGATCGATGGAGGTAGAGCCAGAGGCCTACATTCACATCAGAACAAGGGACTGAGCTACCAAGGTCCAGTGGAAGAGCAGAAGGAGGGAGAAGATGAGCAAGGAAGTCAGGACTGTGAGGGACTGGCCCACCAACAGAGACAGTGTGCTCGATCTATTGGGAGCTCATAGAATCCAGCTGGCCCAAGACTGAATGAGCATATGACCTAACTGGACCCTATGAATGTGACTGCCAGTGGGGACTGACTGGGAAGCCAATGATAATTGCACCGGGACCTAGCTCTTCTGCATGTATTGGCTTTTTGGGAACTTATTCTATATGGATGCACATCTTCTTAGACCGAGATGGAGGGGGGAGGGCCTTGGGGTAGTGGGGGAGCAGGAGGGCCGGGAACAAGGGGAGTAAATGTAAATTTTTCTTTTAAAAATATAAAAAATAAAATAAACAACAAAAAAAAGAATTCAGATGGCCAGTGTCAACAAAATTTCACACACTTGATAGGCTTACTTAAAGGAAAGGGAAATATTAACAAAATAAAATTTTTATGATAATTGTTACAAAAAAGAAGCAACAAGCTCTAAAAATACAAAGAACTGAATCTAAAGAAGCTAAGCGTAATAGGTTTTAGTCAAGTTGAAGTTAGTGAAGGTAATATTGTGACTTTTGTCAATAGAAATAACAGTGTTGGAAACAGCAAACCAAACAGAGTCTGACGGACTCGAGAAGTCCTAAAAAGACCTCAAGAAACAGAACACAGGAGGAATCAAAAATATGTCTTTGACCAGGTAGAGGATACAAGCAAGGGGGTGGGTGTTACGCCATAGTGGACTTTCTATTCTTTCTGGATTTTTTTACTTTAATACCAATGGGGTATCATTATTGGATTTTGAAGGGGGGATCACACTTAGATTCAGCAGGAAGTGGGCTGAAAAACAAATTTTGACATTCAATTTATGAAATAGAGATTTCTTACTCTGATGGCATAGTAGATAGAAATCAATACAATTAAAGATATTCAGATGACAAAGGAAAGTCCATTGAACAAAAGATGAAGGAAAACAAATACTTATAGTGGATAGAACTAGGTATTTACAGATACTCATTGAAACAGGTTATACTTGAAGATAACAAAGTGCTTATGATTATGACTGGGGATTTCTTTAAAGTTTTGTTTTGGTGCATTGTGATTTTGAAGTATTATAATTATGACTAATAAACTGAAATATATGTATATACTTCAAAATATCTTGATGCACTTTATGAATACATTTACATGTATTAAATACATATATATGAAATATATACATATATATAAAATACATTTTCAAATCACTAAAACTAGATATTTAATATATAAAATTATCTCATCTGACTTTTATTTTTGTCATAAGAATACAAAATTCAGTCTTATTAACTTTCCAGTATCTGGTATAATAGTTTATGTCTGTTTGTGGTTTGGAGAAAATAGGTTGAAAAGATTGCAAATTTGATCCTACTGATTTGAAACTATGATGCATGCCATTTTGTGTTCAAAAGATTTTGAAATACATTATTTATAATTTCCAATTTAATATAGTTTAGTTACTCAGGATGAAGAATATAGCATGTTTTTCCACATATTTTTAAAGTCAGTTTACCTAAACCTATATAAAACAGACCCAAAATTTCTTAGTGTTAAAACAATGCACTGGGTTGACAGAAACAGCATATATGTGTCTTATTTATGCATGTAGTATGTATTATATGCATCGAAAATATAAACATTGTAAATAGTTGATAAATACAACTGTATCAGCATATAATCCAAACACTTTAAAAGATTTTATTATCAAAATATGAAGTAAACATCAGTGACAAAGGTCTTATTCTGGAATCTTTATCTCATCTAGCCTAAAAGTACTTCAATACATTTATCTGTGGTTTGTTCAGATGTCAAAATACAATGAGTCTATATCTATTGTTGGCTTGCAGAGGAAGTTTCACCTGTGTTCTCTAAACCATAAGGCTGTTAATCATCCCAAGCTTTGCTAAAATGAACATGTGGTTTAGTGACGCAGTTATGACCCTAGATATCTGAGTTCTATTTTCAGGCGTCCATCTGATTTGTGCTCTATGACTTAGGAAGTCATTTAACTTCATATAGGTAGATTTTCATGCATTTCTACCTCTGTTTAGAGAATTCAGTAAACAAAGCTAGTGATATTTCCATTAGTAGCTACTGAAGAGAAAATCAAGGAAGCACTGCAATGCTGTTGAACAACACTGGTTGATTTTTAGATGAGTTACCTACTGGTAACACAGAGACTAGTCACTTTCAGTAAATAGAACATACATGATTTCCATTCCTTTGTTATCTCTGTGCTTTCAGTTCTTTCTAGAGAAACAGATTTAAAGCAGAAAATTGCCAAGAGCTTTCGAGTTGTTTGCTGGCTGATAGAGTACTATAAAATGTTGATCTACATATATTTATGTATACATAAATTAGTATATTCATTATACTAATTATTAGTGTATTCATAATTAGTGTACTCAGAAACTAAGATAAACAATGCTAAAATAAAAGTGAAATGGTTAAAATGTTTCTGCAAGAATGGTCAAGATCTATAAAATAAATGACAGCTCATGCAAGTGAGGATGTGGAGTAAGTGCAAACTTATACAATGGGTCTGCAGAAATCAGTGTATTGGTTCATCAAGAATCTAGGAGTCCATATATCTAAAGATTCAGTTCTACCACTCTAGGGCACATACCAAGTGATGTTTTTATTCTATTACGGAGGTATTTGCTCAGTCATGTTCAGTGTTGCTCTATTTATAATAGCCAGGAATTGAAAACAACCTAGATGTCTGGAAGAGGATGAATGAATAAAGAAAATGTGTTACATTTACACATTGCAATATCACTTAGCTGCTAATAAAATTAAATCATTAAATCATTCTCTGGCATAAACATAGAACAAGAAAAAAAATCATCCTGGGTCAGGCAATCCAGACCTCAAAAGGTAAATATGTATTTGTATATGTGTTTTCTACATGTGTTCACTTGCATATATATTCACTTATATGTCATGTTTAGCTGTTAAATCATTGATAAACAAGCTACAACTTGCATAACCACAAAGGTTAAGAAAAGAGTAAAGACTAGAGGGGATGATGACCTCTTTAGTAGGGAAAAATAGATTTATGGATGAATGGGGGAATAAAATGGGAGGATCAAGTGAGGAGGGTGAGAAAAGAGGGGGCAAAGGAGGGAATATGGAGAGTGACAGATAAAATTAAGTTCCATTTGAGGGACTGTATGGTAATATATTACAATCAAATATTCATATATATATATATATATATATATATATGAGAGCTGAATGAAATTGGCAAATAATAGAGTTGACAGAGCCAGAACTCAACCTCTCTTGTCACCAAATGAAACTTCTAATACCAGCAATGGGTTTTATCTCAACAAATTGTTAGCCAAAGGGGTCTGTTGGGAACCCTCAGACCACTCAGGCTACTGCCAAGGATATTGGTGGCTCTTTACAAACTGACAGTAAGGTCTTATCACTGAGGACAATGTCTACACAACTCACTAAGCATGGAAAAGTTGAGCTTTCTATCTAGAGTCTTCACCTCTAGACTAGTGTCCATTATACTAGAAAGTACTCTGCATGCTACCAAATAAAGAAAGTAGGCATTGGCCCAACTACAAACCCTTTGATCTACAATGGTCACAGGCCTGAAAGGTAAATTGGTGTAATGATAGTACAAGTCTCTTCAGAGTAACCTGCCAATATCTTATTTTATTTAAGACCAACTCCAAAAGACGGGATCCATTCCTATTCTGCTTGGGTAGCCAAGAACCTGAGACTAGATAGGCCAGGGATGAGGAAGAAAGCTAAATACTACTGATAAAGGAATGAAGAAAGAATAACTTGTAATGATATTGTGCTGTACTCACAGATCGATGCCTTGGTTTGTCATGTTCAGAGAAACTTCTTCCTGTAGCAGATGAAAACAAATATAGAGACCGTAGCCAGAAAATGTGCAAGAGAGTGAGAGGCCTTGGCACTCAGCCCTAAACAGTTCATCTCCATCAAAACCCTATCGCTGGTGTTCAGGGAACTCTGTAGAAGAGGAAGCAAAAGGAGTTTAAGAGCCAGAAAGAACGGAGAACACAGAAGAAACAAGATCTTCTAAACACAGCATGACTAGTGTTACATAAGCTGACAGACTTTGGCTGCATACACAGGACCTGTATGAGTCTGAACCAGGAGTCTTAGAGTTGAGAAAAGAAATGAACACACAAGTAACTCAGTAGATACTTTCAATTGATAATCACTTGAAAATGAGAAAAACAGATTTCTGCAAGGCAATAGCAGTGGGGAAAGAAACCATTGTTGAGTGTAGGCCCCATGCACTTTAGTAGATGGCCAACACAAAATGAACTCAAGGTATATTTGGCAGTTCTTTGTCTTATAATACTGAGCAGGATATTCCTTTTGGTTTTGTGTTGTTTGTGACTTTTAATATTGCAGGTCTTTGTGTATTATTATTTCCAGCTTTATGTAATTATGGGACTTCTGTGTGTGCAAACCTGTGAGGTTCTGTGTCTCTTGTGCCTTTATTGATCTATCTATCTATCTATCTATCTATCTATCTATCTATCTATCTATCATCTAGTTAGCTAGATAGCTATTATTTATGTATTTTGGCTTTTTCTTCCATTTGTTTTGTCGTATTTGATTTTTGTTAGCTTATTTTTTTTCAATTATTACTTCTTAAAAGCCTATGTGTTTCCTAACAGACAGAAAATGTGTGAGTCTGGATGAGAGGGAGCCTGGAAAGAGTAGGGGATGGTAAACCATAATAAGAGATATAATGTTTTGGCCCAGGTCTGGAACCAAATGGCTGAAAGACACTTAATACTCAACATCCTTAGTCATCAGAGAAATGCAAATCAAAACAACTCTGAGGTTCCATCTTACACCTGTAAGAATGGCCAAGATCATAAACACTGGTGACAACTTATGCTGGAGAGGTTGTGGTGTAAAGGGAACACTCCTGCATTGCTGGTGGGAATGCAAGCTGCTACATCCCCTTTGGATGTCAGTGCAGTTATTTCTCAGAAAATTAGGAAACAACCTTCATCAAGACCCAGTAATACCACTTTTGGATATATATCCAAAGGATGCTCAATTGTGCCATGAGGACATGTGCTCAACTATGTTCATAGCAGCTTTGTTTGTCATAGCCAGAACCTGGAAGCAACCTAAATGTCCCTTGACCTAAGAATGGATAAGGAAAATGTGGTACATTTACACAATGGAGTACTACACAGCAGAAAAAATAATGACACCTGGAATTTTGCAGACAAATGGATGAAGATAGAAAACATCATTTTGAGTGAGGTAACCCAGACCTAGAAAAACAATTATTACATGTACTCACTCATAAGTGGTTTTTATACATAAAGAAAACCAGCCCACAATCACAATTCCAAAGAACCTAGAAAACAATGAGGACCCTAAGAGACACATACATGGATCTAATCTACATGGGAAGTAGAAAAAAAAATCTCCTGAGCATGGGAACCTTGGAAGAGCATTGAAGGAGAGGGGAAAGGCAGAAAGAGGAGCAGAGAAGAATGTAGAGCTCAATAAAAATTAATAAAAAAGAAAGTTAAAAAACCTATGCAGTTCTAAAAAAACAAAGTTAGGTATTCACAAATAGAAACACCTAAAAAAAGAGATATATTGTATGAAAAAATTTCAACAAAAGAAAAACTTTTTTCTGCCCAAATAAATAAGTCAAGGATTTCTAATTTAACAGTTTTATAAATCATTAGCTCCCAAATTCTATTAATTTTGCTTGTCATCTTTGCAGAGTTTATGTGTACCTCACTAAGCCCAGTGTTCTCTAATAATGCCAGCAGAATATTTTGGGAGCTCTGTGTTTACTGTGGCATTCTAAGAGCAATGCTATAAAATTGTTGTACAAGGTGGTAAATTTATTGTTGTTTCAATACTCATTTCTCCTTATAATGAAAACTTATAGCCCTGGATTAAATGTCAGGTCCAGTGCATCTCTGAGGGAAAGCATAGCTGTCTCAATGACATTGGACTCTAATGCAAGTCTTAACTTGTTCAATGATGCATGAATACACATGTCAGAGTTTTCTTTGGAGACCTTTCAGTATGACACAATGGTTCTGCCTTCATCTATCCTAAGAATAGCCTTTCCTAGCTAATGGCTTCTTCAGCCTGGACACTGAAGTAAGAATTCCACGGAATGATAATGTTATTCAGCCACAAACACTGCTGTGTATACTGGGGACAAGAAGGAAGAGGCTCTTGTATAAGCTACTGACATACAGACTGGTTGCCCTACCAGGAAAAATATACATACAATACTCATTGAAAGTGAGTAGATCATAAATCAGATAATAAATGTGATTTCAAAGTTATTCCCTACTTTATTTTAATCTTCCTGTGCAAAGACTAATTCCTGGCTGTAATCTGGAAGTTGGGAAAGCAACAAAGATAGTTTTAATTCTTTAATAATAAAAGTGCTAAGAATTTGGAAATTGTTCATGCAATAGAGAGTATAATACTTCTTTTTCTCTCATAATGGAGAATTTAATTTACTACGATTTTTGGTTGGCACTGCTTTAATTTTGATTGTTTACACTTGAGTCAATTCATTCTAGACCTTGTGATATCATAGGAACTTTTTAAAATTGACTTACCTTTGATCAATATGACATTTTGCTCTTGCTTCTTTAAAAATTTTCTTTTTCTTCATGTTTAGTTTTTAATGAAGTCATGTAGCAAGTTTAGTTGATACTTGTTTTTGTCACATCTTTATGATCAAATTGATATTTTCTGTCACTGTTTATTCAAATGCTTTTTCAGACCTATTGTCAGGAGTTATAATTAGCATAAATTGCTTTTTTATTGTCTCACATATCCATAAATATGGTTATTTCAAGTATTTTTGCTCTGTTTGGATTGAGAAAATTCTGACTTGATCTTCAGGGATATTCTGTCTTCTATAATCAGTTGCTGCACTCATATTGAATGCATGCAGGATATTCTGAGTCTTTAGAAGGTGCACTATATTGTTTAAATTATATAATTTAATTGATTTTACTTCAAATATTTACCTTCAGTTTCTAGGGTTTCCATTTCGTTCAAGGTAATTTGTAATAGCCTCTTTGAGCATCATTACATCAAATGAGATGACATAGTCTGCACTTATTTCTAATGCAAGATTAGTTTCAGTATTAGCAAAAGCTCTCTCTCTCTTTTTTTTATCCCAGTTGCAATTTTTCTGTTCCTTGTTACAAGAAGGTAGCCTTCTTATCTTGAACTGTGTATTTGGTAAGAGTTTTGAGTCCTATTTGACTCTTTTTATTAGTAAACTGTCATTTTCTTGGTTCTGGCACCAGGTCCTAAAGGATACTTTTAATCAGTTCTCCCTTGGAGGACCCCAATATCCAGTGCCTTTGGTTTGCTAATTTGATTATATTTGTTTTTGATCATCTACTAGACCCAGTTGTTGAAGTTTGTAATGACAAAGGAGTTTCTTTAGGCTGGATCACCTGGTATCTCTACAAGATCCCTGTACTTGGAAAGATTTTCTGAACCAAGCAATTCCTAATGGAGATATTTCCATCTATTGCTTCCAGCTACATTTAGCCTCTCGAAGAGGAAAAGTCTTTTATTTCCTGTGGAGATGGAGAGCACTTCATGACTGGGCAGTGGCTGAATTTCCTGTGTCAGTATCACACTCCAGGCGACTACCAGATTCTTCTTTTCATTGTTCACTCTGTCAGAGTTAGCTGGTGATGTCAGGAGGAGTTCCATTAAATCAATAGAAAAGATGCATCTGTCTGAATAGCCTTTGCCTGCTGGTCCGAAGGCAAAAACGCCATGGCTGGTGTGTCTTACCTGGTTTGGGTGCTGGTAGGATGTTTCCTTGCTATGTAGTTACTCCAACCTGGAATTACTAGGCAGTTTTCTTTCCTCTCATTACTTTTCAAATTTCCACATTCTTTACTTGCTGCATTGTCTGTCAGGTTTGTAGTTGACAGTGGAAGGCAGGGGAGGGGGAGTTAATTTGTATCATCATAGGCAAGCAAAAAAGTTTTCAAATATAATTTTTAAAGAAATTTCTTCCTAATTAAACAAAATTCACCTTATTCAATTTCACTCTTCATTAGTCATCCTAAAAGACTTCGCTTAGACTCTTCTAAAAACTCAATGTTGAGAACTAATCAGTGTTTCACAGGGCCTGTCTTTTAAGTAGCATTCTTCAACTGATCTACTGAAAGGATTACACTTCTTAATAATGTCATATTTCAACAGGGCTCCAGTGAAGGAAAAGCTACTACTATATGGATTTCTAGGTATTAATCATATTTATAGTAGAATGACTCTGAATTAGATTATGTAGCAAATTGGCCAAATAGGAAGTGATTTGGGGGCAAAATGAAGTTTGAAATTGTCATCATCAGCCTAAGATTGTCCTTAAAGTTATTAACCACTTTATTAAAAATAAACTTCTAATTTCAGTGCATACAATAGCTTATTTACCTGGTCAGTTGATCACAAAACCTGGCATTACAAAAAAAAATCACCTCTCAACAGCTATTTCTAAATGCTACCAAGAAAAAGTGAGTAAACAACAGGATTGATTTTCTAGGCCAGAAAACTTGAATTCTGAGCTGCAGAGTGTGACCAGTTTGTTTCTGATGACAGTTGGAATCCATTGCAAGCCTTCCCTATGGCTAATAAACGGTATTCCCTTTTTTCTCTCTTCTCTTGATTTGAACATTTGTGTTTTTATGTTCATGTTATGTAAGAGCATAATTCATATTCAGTCAAGGGCCATCTGAATGACACATTATCTTGGGAAAACTGCATGTTCACTTTAGGTCAGATTCTGGGGGGACTGAGGTTTAGAGTTTTGATACACGGCATGAAGAAACACAATTGGATCCATAGTGTCAGCTGGGCAAATGTTCATTTTGTTCTCTGAAAGTGCCCGAAGGTATGGAGGCGCCTTCCTTCTCCATCCATGTCTCACTTGTGTTTTGTCATTATAGTTTTACATTTGTCATGAATTGTGGAACTATCACACACTTTATATTGCTTTAATACCCAGCACTTTGCTTGTAGTCATGGTAACATCTTTCCTGGATTATTTTAATCACTCCTCAATCTGTTCTCCTGCATCTGCCTTTAGCTGTTGCAGAGTGTTCTCAGCACTGTAGCCAGAGTGGTACTGTGGCAGTGTGTGAAAAGTCATCCTACAAAGCTGCTCGTGGAGTTGCATTATGTTTACTTACTGACTTTCCTGAGTCCTTTTGTTGGACTCCTGAAAGCTAGTGGATGATGCATTTTTGTTTCTTCTTTCATATTGCATCTGTCTTCTCATTCCCATTCCTTCCCATTCCTCATACTTTTGAGGCATTGGCTTAGTCTATCCTATAGACTGTAAAGCTTTTGTGTTTGTTCTCTTTGCCTCTAGCCAGGATTATTGAGATGTTTAAAAGCTTGCCTCACTCATGCCCCCCATTCCTTTTCTTGCCTCTGTCTCCAGAAGCTCTTTGGTCACACACTATCTTAAATTATATCCTATGACATTATATGATTTCATTTTCTTCGCCCTATTTATTTATATCACTAGTGAAGGTCATCTAACATCACTATGGTACTATTTAATTTAGCAATTTTATCATACTTCTATTGGAATTAAGACTGCCCAGAGTCTCTGATTTTTTTCTGTTGCTTTTATACTGATAATTTTTTAACCCATCAAAATCTTTTTTCAAATTATGTTTGATTAACAATTTGCTAAACAAATCATTGTATGTGAAAACTACCACCAGATAGCAGTTATTTTGTCTTACAAATTATATATACCATGAAAATATGCAAGGCATAATTGAAGTTATGGTTTACTTACACAGACTCTATAAGGCTGTCATTTATAATTAAATATTTAACTAGTATAAAAGGAATACTACTTAATATTAGAACACTAAATTATCCTGAGACTTCTTTATTTTAATACATCTAACTTTATAACAATTTGTTGTCATTTCATTCATTCTTTACTTTGTACACTCCCAAGGAATGAAAATGGGTACTTATAAAGACAAAAGTTCTCTACCTGTGGATCACACCCCATTGGGTATTGCATATATCAGATATTTACATTACAACACATAACAGTAGCAAAATTACAGTTATGAAGTAACAAAAAATAGTTGTACGATACAGTTCCACATCAATATCAACTGTATCATGGGTCACAGCATTAAGAAGTTTGAGAGCCACTATTCCATAAGTGTCCTGGTAACCTCTAGTGAAGAACATTCCTGGAAGCCAGGTTTGCATAGCTGGACTGCAGGCAAGGAAGTATTTTGTTTCTAATGTTGCTATTGGGTCATTTTTAAAAAAGTGAAACATCCTAAAAATATTACATTTCTAGCTATGAGTTGACATTGATCTTACAACTCCAACATCTCATATTGCTTGCCATGATTTTAAAATAGTGTGTGGTTTCATTGATTAGCAAGGCTTTCTCTGCATTGACATTTGGCATACCAGATGTCAGGATGAGTAAGCAGCAAAAACAACCCAGGGCATTGAAGGTAATATAATAGGCAGGGACCTTTCGTGCACTAGGATATCAGTGTGATTTACTGAGGTTTGTTTTATAAACCTTCACCAAATCTCAGCCATGCTTTCTTGCCTCTAATAGACACTATTACCATTATCTTGCTTCATTTTCTCCCACAGCAGAGATAACAACTCTCTGTGTTCTTTCTTCAGCTAGAGTCTAATCATTGTGAAATTATTTTCTATGTTGGTCTTGATTATATTCCCATTGTCTGACAAAGTGATCGACATATAAGAGTTCCCTGATAAATGCATTGAACAAATGAATGGACTTGCTATTCTATAAAAAGTCTATAGTAATCAAAATACTGCTGAAAGATGAAAGAGTTCATTGAAAACATAATGAGAGTTCCAGAACAGCCAGAACTACAAAGTGAGATTCCATCTCTCCAAAAGACAACATAATTTTTTCTTCACCTCCAATTTCCTATGCTTGTTAAGTTTAAAATTTTTTTTAAAAATCATGTTATTTTGCTTTTAAAATGTTCAGTAAAATTATGTAACTGTCAAAATTGTCTCTTAAAGATTATTCCTGAAATGTTTCTCCTTCATCTTCACAAAACATACTAGGTGTATAGAAGCAGAGATGCAAAACTATTTCTCTATTTCAGCAGCCAGAGTAGAGAATTGAAAATGCTCCTGGTCAAGTAAAAC
>JAQHUG010000019.1:11219648-11231387 GCA_028555095.1 Dicrostonyx torquatus | reverse complement strand
TGCAAAATTCAAGATGTCATTGTTTTTTACCGCTGAGTAGTATTCTAATGTGTATATATTCCACAATTTCTTGATCCATTCTTCCATTGAGGAGCACCTAGGTTGTTTCCAGGTTCTTGCTATTACAAATAATGCTGTTAGTAACATAGTTGCACAAATGCTTTTGTAGTACGGTTGGGCATCTCTTGAGATGTGGTATTGCTGGATCCTGAGGTAGGTTGATTCCCAGTTCATTAGAATTCATTTGAATTAATCTAATTCAAAATTGGTTTTGCTGTCTTTCCCATACTCAAGTGCATTGTTAGAGAAAAGTGTCATAGTTACTTATACCTAGTAATTTGCACTGGGTCCAGTTTTTATGTTTTCTTCTCCACTACTTGAGTACAACAAGAAGGCACACTGTTTTTACTAACATATATCAGTGAAAACCTGATCAAAGACCACTATATAAGGACTGTTTTAAAAATATTGAACATGGTTAAGCTTAGATTTGTTAGCATGCAGCTAGCATTACTATTTATATGACGGGGTAAATCTAATCTGAGTTGTTATCCTTTCTCTCCTCATTCTGAGGCCGTATGACATAGATTAAAAAAAATCTTAAAATGCCACATTTTCCACTTGTTTGTACAAAGTTAAAACTAGGTTGTATATGTATAATGGTTGGGAATACCTGGTAGCTAATAAAAATTTAACTAATTTCAAGACTTTGAATGCACAAATTAAAGAGTAGGGGATCACTTTCTCCTCTTGTTATTGAAATGCTATTCCACCTTTTCAAGGGAGATGCAATCCACTGAATCCTAGAATATTAAATTTCCTTGGCAGTTGCCATTGCTCCAAGCTGTAGTTGTACATCCTTCTCTGTAGTATTTAAAATATTAGCACATGTTTTTAACCCCTCATTTTTAGGCTTCAGTGCCTAATAACTTCCTTCAAATATGACTTCCAGATCATCAGTCTCATTATAAAAACTCTAACTGAGCCTTCAAAGACCCTTTAAGATTGTATTATTTCTTTCTTCATGCTTCAATAGAAGCTTCACTTTTCCCATATAGCACCATGGCTCCATTTTTGCAATAGATGTATTCCCTTCTCTTAGTTCTATCTTGGAAAGTCTCCACAGCGTTCTTTTAATTCATTCATATTTTTCCAAACACTAGTTTTCCACTATCATTGTACATTCTCTCTTTTATTCCTTTTAAGCATCTCAGCAACATTTTACCTTTCTTTGGTATTGTCGTTACCTGCTATATATTTTGCATTCATCAAGGACTTAAACAAACAAGTATCATGCATCCATGATCAATAATTTACCCACCATGAAATTTCTACATCCCTAGCATTTGGAAACTTTATGTGATGACTAACAATTACTTTACACTTTCCCTTCAAATTTCCTCATCTTAGCTGGTCAAGGTGATGCACACCTTTAGTTCCAGAACTTGGGAGTCAGAAGCAGGTAAGTATCTGTGAGTTTGAGGTCATCCTAGTCTTGTGGTGCTAAGAAGAGGACCAAAGTCCAGACCTCCAAACCTAGCACAAATGCCAAGTGTGTGTGGCACCCTACCTGTAATTTTAGCCTGGAAGGACTAAGGCAGGGATTCCCTGGAACAAGCTGCTGTCCAAACTATCCAACGCATGTTTGTGAACTTTATTCAACTCGAGAGCATATCCCAAAAACATAAGGTGGTAGAGTTACTGAGGATGATCCTAGCATCAATTTTATGTATTCACATACACATGTATACACACTCTCTCTCTCACACACACACACAACACACACCCCTATATTTATGGGACATCCATGCAAGCACACATGTACATAACACACAAACACATGAAGAAAATTCAAGAATTGCTGTTATTGAAGATAAAAAAGAAAACAAGGGCTTGATAAAATAGCAAGAAAAAAAAACAAGGACACTGTACGAGTGTAAATTATTACAGCCATGTGATAAAATACAACGTAGATGCTTCCTTAAAGAAACAGAGGTACAATTTGACCCAACAATGTCACTGGTGAGATTACTTACCCCAAGAGTGTGTCAAAGAGGCATGTGCTCCCATTGTTATTCAGTACTACACATAATGATTTAGAAATGTTATCAATAGAATTAATATGTAGTGATGGAGAAATGCAAAATGTGGGGCATAAGCACAACAGAATATTATTCAGTCTTCAAAAACCACTATCATTTTAACAACACTATGGAAATGTAGATCATTTTGTTAAGTAAAATGATTCAGGCCCAAAAAGACAGGCATTATGTGGGCACATTGAAATTATGTATCTTAATAAATCTGAAAATAGAGTTTATGTTGATATTTACTAGAATCTAGGAACAATTATTTCTAGGAGGATATGAGGTGATAAAGGTCAAAAAATGTATGCTCACAGAGAGGAGAGAGGAGTACCTTTCTGTAGTTATATTGTATATTATGAGAACTAAAAGTTGTGTTAGTAACTGTATTCTAGAATTCTCTAAAGAGGATGAATATTATGTGATACCAGTTCTAAAATAGTAGCAAATGGCCACACATTTGCTTACTGGATCATCTATTTTACAGTGCAATATGCTTCACCACACTGTGTTTTGCTAGACAAAAACATATTATCTTCCATTTTACAATAAATAAAAGAAATGCAATTGTCTGAACATGGACTCAGGAGGTGTTAGGAGCAAGTCATATTTTGTGTTTGCTGAAAAGGTTTGTTCCTCATCTTTTTACCTAACTGTCATTCATGTTCACCTTTCCATAGCAGAGTCTTTGCCACTCAAGCAATTGAATTTTGATAATCTCTTTATGTTTCCAGTGAGTCAAAGGTTTGATATCACTTTCTTTCTTTCTGTTTCTCTTTATCTTTTTCTCATATACTTTTGTATGATTTATAAGAATTCTATTAAGGCTGATAAATTTAAAATGACCTCAGTCAGTGTTTTGTGAATATAACATCAGAATAGATTTATAGCAGAAAGCCTCTCTGTTACTGTTATTAAAATTATTTTTCTATTTATAAATTGAAATCTCTGAAAGATACACATTATTTTTTCTTTTCTTTTTTTATTGTTAAAAGAAAAATTTACATTTACTCCCCTTGTTCCCGGCCCTCCTGCTCCCCCACTCCCTCACCACCCTCTCCCTGCTTTCTTAAGATGGGGCAGGATACCCTGCCCTATGGGAAGCCCAAGGCCCTCCCCCCTCCATCTCGGTCTAGGAAGATGTGCATTCATATAGAATAAGTTCCCAAAAAGCCAATGTATGCAGAAGAGCTAGGTCCCGGTGCCATTATCATTGGTTTCTCAGTCAGTCCCCACTGGCAGTCACATTCATAGGGTCCAGTTAGGTCATATGCTCATTCAGTCTTGGTCCAGCTGGATTCTATGAGCTCCCAATAGATAGAGCACACTGTCTCTGTTGCTGGGCCAGTCCCTCACAGTCCTGACTTCCTTGCTCATCTTCTCCCTCCTTCTGCTCTTTCACTGGACCTTGGTAGCTCAGTCCCTTGTTCTGATGTGAATGTGGGTCACTGGCTCTATCTCCATCCATCATGCAAAATTTCCCTCCAGATGTTTGTGCTGGGACTAGATCAGGGCCCCCTGATGCTCCAGGATCTCAGAGGCAGAAGCACATGCTTGGTGGATGTAGCACCATGGCACAAATAACCCCTGCTTCCCTGCACTCACTCCCCGATCCCCAGAGCCTTAGCCCTGGAGCCTGCTGCTTTGTGAGGTCCTAGGACCCCACAGCTGGAAGGGGGAGCTGGGCTGGCCTGGGAAAAATCCAGTACCCGGCCAGGGCCCTGCGCCCGAATCCACATTATTTTTTACTGACCAGTTATACTAAAATCTTAATTTCACTTGAGGACTATGATATAATTTTTAATGAGATATGCTTCTTTCTCCCAAATAGTGACTGTATAAGCTTAGCACATCATAATTTAATATAGACTATGTCTTTTCTTTTATGACTCAGTTTCTTACCCTGATGAATTCCATGTCATGTTTTCCATGACCTTTAAATTTTTCCAAAAATATAAAACAAATACAAATTTTGCAGGCAGCCATACATAGATGAATTTCTGATTATTTACAATATATGACTACTATTAAGAATTTTCTTAAAATCTGAAGTTAATATAGTATCCAATAAATCCTTGATTATGCACCTAACTTTACATAGACGTATTTGGCCCTGTCTGACAACTGCTAATAGGTTAGTGTGGTGTAGGAGGGTTCTTCTGTTTTTCTGTACTTTCATTGCTTAAATCAAGAGACTGCTTGGCCTGTAGGATAGGACAGCCCTTAGGTGGGCAGAGTAGAGAGAACAGTATGCTGGGAAGAAGACTAGCTTGGGGAGAGCCCGCCATGAAGCTGCCAGGGTCAGACATACTGAATGATTCCCAGTAAGACAACTGCCTCATGGTGACACACAGACTATTAAAAATGGGTTGAAATAAGATGTGAGAATTAGCCAATAGAAGCTAGAATTAATGGCCAGGCAGTAATTTAAATGAATATAGTTTTCATGTGGTTATTTAGGGCATAAGCTAGCTGGTGGCTAGGAGCTAGGCGGCAGTGGGACACAGCTTGCTCCCTCTTCTTAGAACATTATTGGGTATATTAAAGGGAATTCTCATAGTGAAGTGTTAGACACAAAGCAGTATCATCATTGTAGAAGACAAATGCCTGATGGATTGATCTGTAAACATGATTTAGAATTAGTGGAACAGATCAATATAGTTTTCTAATAATCACATTACATATTTTCATTTTTTAATAAATTATGAAAAGACAGATTAATTATTTTAATCTGAATGAAGCAAGCTATGAAATTGTTATTTGTTTTAGTCAATTTAATCATCTATGTGAGTGGTCCTTGGTACTGTTTTTTTTGTGTGTGTGTACTGGCTAGTTTTTGTCAACTTGGCACAAACCTAGACACACTTGGGAAAAAAATCTCAAATGAGCAATTATGTTATTCAGATTGGCTGAAGAATATGTCTTTGATGCAATTTCTTCAGTGCTGAATAATGTAGCATGGTCTAGGCCTCTGTGGATGGTAAACGCCCCCTCCCCCCAGGAAAGTGGGCCCGGGATGAATAATTAATGTTGCTGATCAGAGAACAGAGCAACAGGCAGTGGGTAGCAATTCTCTATAGTCTCTGTTTCAGTTCCTGTCCCAGGTTCCTGCCTTGAGTTCCTGCCCCTTCTTCCCCATGGACGGGCTATAACTTGTAAGGTAAAATAAACGCTTTCATTCTCAAGTTACTTTGGGTCAATACTCTATCATTTGTATAAGAAGCTAAACTAAGATGGAATTCAGTACCAGAGTTTGAGCACTATTTATTGGAGCTATAGACCGAACTATGTTGTTTTGTAGAGAATTGTGAAAGCATTCACAACTTTGGGCTGAGAGAACTTAGTGCTTAAATGAGCTGCTCTTGTGTAAGCTTGGACGATAATGCTGTAAGCGTGGTATTCAATAATTTCTGGTCAGTGGGGCTGAATAAAAGACTGTGAGGACACAGGGGACAGGACCACTTACGTGAAATCTTTGCTAGTGCAACAGTTGACATTGTTTGGGTGGGGCTGTGAAGTAAATTGTGAATATGAAGAGACTAGTATCATTAACACAACGCCTCCCGAGAAGTATTTTCCAGGGATCAAAAGCTCTGGTTCAGTATGGGCAGGGCCAAGGCTGTACAGTAAGCTGGCAGCAGCAGTTAGATAATAATGTATAAGAGTCTCCCACGTGCTACTGGTTTCAAAAAAAGAAAGAGGTCATAGAGAGAAGCTGGGGCTTGGCACCATGTGACAGGGAGGAGTTTCTCTGGCAACAAAAAGTAGAAAGAGGCCATTGGCGAAGGTACAACTTCAGGTACAGTGGTGACCCAAGGATTGAAATGAACCATACAAATAAACTCAGACGTTTTCACGTTGTGCTTCTGTGGGACCCTGAAGACACCAGGGGAGGCCCTGTCTTAGTTTACTTTATGATGCTGGGGTGAAAACTGACCAAGAAGCAACTTGGGGAGTTGAAGTTTTATGTCATCTTCCCCGTCCAGTGACAGTCAATCCCAATAATCCATGGCAGGAATTTGGAGCCAAGAATTAAAGCCTGAAGGGAAACTTCCCACTGGCTAATTCACTCTGGTTTGCTCAACAAATTTTCTTTTAAGTCTGAGGTCTGTTTGCTTAGGGGTGGCCTGAGTCACAGCAGGCTGAGCATTCCTACATCAATCAGCAGTCAGAGATGTTCTTCAGACTCTCGCTATTCAAGCGAAGCTAGTTTTTGTCAAGTTGATGAAAATGAACCAGTCCAGGACCACTGATGCAAGTGAAGGTCCATTGTAGCGGGCTCCAGCAAACTGGAAGTTTTGGACCCTGGAATCACCATAAAGGAGAGTTTCACATATGAGGTAGAGTTGGCCTGAGATTAAGAGATAAACTTCATGTTTTGCAGAAGACAGAGCTGAAGAGGTGGGACTGTGAAAACCCAGTGGACCCAAGAAGACTGTGAGTGTTCATAGAATTCAGGGATTAAGGTGCATTATTTTAGGTACAACACTAGACTTGACTCTTTATAATATATAATATATATAATTGTAACTGAGCTCAGGCTACAATTCTTTCTTAGAATGAGAAAGTGTAAAGAAGTTTTGATTTTATAGGCACTAACTGCAAGATATTTTAGACTTTAAAGAAAATTTAGAATTTTAAATCACTGAGATTTGTTTTAAGAGCCTGTGGGACTTTAAGGTTGTACTATATTTTATCTTATAACATTAATCAGCATCTCGAGGACAAAGAAAAGCTGTGCTATAATGATGTGGTTGTGTGTCAACATTGACAAAAAGTGGAATGTCAAAGTTTTTGACAACCTGACATAAGCCTGAGAAGAATGAATGTCAACTAACAGTTTCTATGGATCTGACTGACATGTGAGCATCTCTGGGAGTCAATTTTCTTTGTTGCTAATTGATAACAAGTTTTCCATTCCGCTGTGAGTGGTATGATCATACAGTTGATGGTCCTGGAGTAAAAGCTAAGTGAATAAGACAGGGAAAGCAAGCCAGGATGCAGACTTTTTCAATGGCATGTTCATCAATCCCTACTTTGGCTTCCTTTAGTAATGAACTATTACCTACAATTGTAGGAAGCCAAAAAAGTCTTACTCAGTGTGCTGGTAGATTTATGTCTTCTTATAAAGTCCTACTCAGTGTGCTGGCTAGGTTTATGTCATCTTGTCTCTCCAGGCCTCTGAATCAGCTCCTACCTTCATGTTCCTTCTTGACTTCTTTCAATGATGAAACGAGATATGGAGATCTAAACTAAATAAACTCTTTCTTCCTCAACTTGCTTTTTGGTCATGTTGTTTAATTGCAGCAATAGAAATCATAATTAAGACACTCACGAAGTTGCTTGTGGTCATATTGTCTAACACAACAACTGAAAAACAGGAAATCAAACTAAGATGCTTCTGAAATACAATTATTTGGAGACCAGTCTGTCAGAGAAAATGTAAACTATTGTTTAAATTTGAATTTCAAGTAAATTTTAAAAATCCATTGGCTTAAATGACTAGCTAGACCTTTGTGTAGTTCTTATTTATACTAAATTGTTCTCTATTATTTGTCAAAAATACAAATTGGATATGTCGTTTCATTTAATAAAATGTTAACTATAGAAAATTCTAGTTTCTGATATCATATTGAGTGAGGTAACCCAGACCCAAAAAGCCAAATGTAATATATACTCACTCATAAGTGGATTTTAGATACATAAGCAAAGAAAAGCCAGCATACAATTCACAATTACAGAGAACCTAGACTACAAAGAGCACCCTAAGAGAGACATACATGGATCTAATCTACATGGAAAGTAGAAAAAGACAAGATCTCTGAGTAAGTTGAGAGCATGGGGGGTCATGGGGGAGGAAGGGAGTGGAGTGGAGAAAAATACAGAGCTCAATAAAAACAATAAAATACTTTACTAATTAAAAAAACAGAAAGAAAATCTAGTTTCTGAATCCCAAAACATAGCTAGTCCCTTAAATTCAAAACATATCTAGGTCCCTAGTCTCAATACATATCTGGTTTTCTAAGGTCAATCCGTATCTACTTCCCTAACCCATATACACCTAGTCCTTGGTGCTATGTAGTAGTCTATCAGGCAATGTTAGTAAACAGTCAATATGAAGATTTTGTGCTGTCAACACAAATGTCAAAGGATTTACTGAATACATTATGATAAATACCTCAAAGAATATTTTAATGTTTAGAGCATGGTTAAATTGTAGAACTTAGTAATGTCTTTATTTCAATAACAAGTTGAAAGTGGAGAGATTGTGATTATCACAGAGATTTTCCTCTGCTGTTTATGTCTACCAGCAATCTACTGCACTATCTGGAGTTTCTGGTTCACTTGACTCTCTTTCATTCTTAATGATCTTTGTAGTTGAATATTTTTCTCTGTCCTGCTGGTCTTCCAGATTGTTTCTTTCCCATTTGTGGGTCCCTGCAGCCACTTATGAAATAACACTCTGAAGCTTGATATCAATTACAATTGTTTGGCCAATAGCTCAGGCATATTCTTCTTTTAGCTCTTACAATTAAATTAACCCATATCTATTTATCTGTGTATTGCGTTTAGCCTGTGGCTTACCAGTGATGTTCTACCATGTTACTTCTTCGGTGGCCACATGACATCTCCTTGATTCCACCTTCCTCTCTCTGCATCTTTGTTTGAATTTTTCACCTAGCTATGTTTTTCCTGGCCATTGGCTGAAACATCCTTATTTATCAACCAATAAAAGCAACTTATATTCACAGCATTCAGAAGGACATCCACAGACCTTCCATTTTGTGGAACACAAAACACAAGGAGTTTTGGTGTGGGAAATCCAGTGGGGGATCTCCACAGTTTCTCTGTCCTCTCACTGGACTCTTACTGATTGCAGCACTAATTTTGGGATGTCCCTTCCCTATTTGGAAGGACATCTTCATGACTGCCATGAGCCAGCATTCCTCTGACTTTTGGCAAATTCCTCTTACTATAACAAGGCCTAGCTGCAGTTCCTCTACACAATGGCAAGCTCTGGCCTGAGGGAGGCACCTATGAATTCAATCAGATGGACATTAAATTTACTGGCTATGTATTAACACAGTAGGATATGAACTGAGGTTTTATTCACTCAGGTTTTTTTTTTTTTTTCAGTTTCTGCCCTGCTCCCTGTGTACCTGCTCTGCCTTTTAGGTTCTCCTGCTATGGTATTCACTTGGAGCCAATACAACTTGCACACAAGTTAATGCAGATGACAAAAAAAATATTGTAATCAAGCAACTTCTGATAGATCAGGCTGCAGAACGGCAACCCCGAGTAACAGAATTACAGAGGTTTTAAGCATGAAAACTAGAAACATTTGTGCCAAGTTACAGTCACATTTTCCAGCCAATTAGGATTCAAAGATTAGGGGCTTTCCTTATGTATTCCATGATCATCAACTTACACAAAATGTAAGCTATTCAGTACAACTGATCAGATTCGTTTGCTCTTTTTGCTGTTAATAACAACCATGTTTTTAGAGAACTAAAAATGCATAATGACTATTTCTATGATTTAAGGAGAAGGTGAATCAGCCATTGGAAGATTCCCAGCTCCACTAGGGTTTGGGAATGTGAACTTTGTTTTACCCTACAGGTAATAGAACCTGAAGTCAAAATGGCAGTAATTAGGACAAAGTACTGTTGCCTGTTCCAACACTACATCTGCAAGGAAGTCCTCCCTGACAGCCTCCTAGATTTGCCATATACACATTTTTTCTCTGAATACAAAATGATTTTCTCTGACCAAGATCCACTTCTTCAGAAAGTAAGTGCTGCTTTGCTCCCCTTACCTGATCAAATCCTTTGCTCTATTCTGAAATGCAGCCTCTGTTCTTCTCTCTCTCTCTCTCTCTCTCTCTCTGAGTTCTGACTCCTTCTCCCACTGGGACATACCTTGCTGCTTAACACACACTCCATCTCCCCTTTTATTTCTTTATTTCTTCTTTTCTACCACTCCTTCTTATTTCTGCTTCCCACTCCATCTTTTCACTGGCTGGCTTAACACTTTTAAGCAGACATTCTTTTCTACCTTGATGCCTGCCAGGACTGGTCTCCAGGTATAACCGACTGAAAAGCCTACCATGCTTCTATTCGCAGTTTATCTTTGTAAGACAGATATAGAATTTATAAAAAATAAAATAAAATATATATCCAATCAAGGTTTGTTTTAAAGTGTTTGATTTCTCCCTAAGCTTCACATAAATATTGCACAGTAGTTAAAAATATCAGACTGGTGTAACTGACCTTCTGGGTGTCAAATAATCTCATATTATAGCAATGTGTATGTACATATGTTATTTTAGTAAATTATGCCATGTATTCATGTAGTTTGAATTCAACTTTCTTTTAATAAGATAATATATTTATTTTTTTAAATATTAACATGAATCATGGTAAAGTAAAAGGGAACTATTACATAGAGCAAAATGTTTAAAAACAAGAATGAAGCTATTTTTAATAAAGAATTTCTGTGTAATAAGACCGTCCCCACATGGTCAGATATTTTACCAAAATGTGAAATTAAACAGAAAAGATCAAGCAAGTCATAAAAGTGATGAATAAGTTATATGAAAAATATAGAAAATGAGAATTAGAATCAGTTCTGATATATGATATTAATTTATGATATCAAATATTTAGGCAAAATTTAATTTAAATTATTAGCATTATCGTAAGTTATTGAGCTCTTGAACTAAATATGCTGAATATATATATTCATATGTATATTCATAAATATATATATCTACATAAAAGGTTTATTCAGAAGTGTTTGATTTTTGGACAAACTTTACACTAATATTACACAGTAGTGAAAAGTATGAGACTGGGGTAAACTTACCTGCTTAGATTTAGTAACTATAATTGATGGTCTATGCTGGTATAGAGAAAGAGATTAAAAGGGGAAAATTTTCCATTATCCTCTAATATCAATTAGTTTTAAGGGGACTGTAGGATCTAGCTCTGATGAGCCACCTGTCCTTTTCTGGTATGCTGTGGAATCCTCATCAATAGGACACTAGTCAATGTCTATTCTAAAAAATGGAAGATCAATAAAGAATCAAAAATTTCCTTCACGCTTCCAACTGCACCCATGGTCAATAAAGACCCTTGACTTATTCTCATGTAGGTAGAACAATGGGTGAAAGGAGGGCTAGGGACACCAAACGTTCTTCTCAGGCTAAGTGAACTTGGGCCCAGACCCATAGTTGGCCTTGATAATAAAAGGAGAGTGGCTAATTTTGCATGGTAGTAAACAGCTAGCAGAAAAGTACAACAAATGTTGAAATCATTGATGATAATATGAAATGAACAGTGAATGGGTCAGTCTCTACAGGTTTCTGTGTAGACTACTGATGTATCAAGTATAATAATCACTGACACCTCAGCTATAATAATATTAAAGGGTTTCCATATTTACCAACTATAAATACGGTGCTATTTTGTGTATTCTTATTAATTATGCCCATATATCTGCTGTTTAACAAGGTCTAAAACTCAGACTAAGATCACATCCAACAGTGCTATTCCATTAGGAACAACTCTAACATTAGGTTTTTAGATAATCAAGGTGAAAATGGTTTCAACCTATTAAAATCTCAGTAATGATCCTATTTATCTCTGGACCTCAT
>JAQHUG010000019.1:11164153-11185375 GCA_028555095.1 Dicrostonyx torquatus | reverse complement strand
ATTGAAGAAAAGCCAAAAGCCACTTTTCCCCATTGGTATAGAATTAGTGAAGTTTTGCATTAAGAACATGGCATGCTCTAACAATACAGTTCTGCTTACACTAAGTTAGCGGGCATGGATCTACAGTGTTTCAGGTGCAAGGCTCATGTATCATCTAACGGAAGAACTTTCCTCATCTCCAGTTGCAGCCAGTCAGCATCAAACATAAAAGCCAAGAATTCAGTTGCTCAAGAAAATGCAAATATTTTTTTAGACACAACTAACAGCAACTGAATTAAAGTTGTTGGGAATTAATTACAACTATTCATATAGCACTATTGCCAAAGTCGCTATTTCTTATTTTAGGTCTTCCCAAGAGTACAGGGAAAAGGAGCTGTGTTGATGAAACTAATTACCTGGGAAAATTATTTTAAAAATTATGCAGAAAATGAAGCTTCATTAATATGAATCAATAATGCAATTTAGCTGCTAAAAAGGCTAATGCAATCTCAGCTTCATTAATTGAACCAGAACATCAAATCACAGGAAATAATAGTTTGGCTGTACTTGAGTTTATTAAAAAATTTATTTTAAAATACATGCATCTCTAGAATTTACCCCTTGGCAAAAAACACCCACACATAGTAGAATATAATAGGGGGGAAATAAAGGACTAATAATCACATGAGAAGGAAATGTTTTTTCCCCTCTCAGAAATTATCTGTCTGAACAAACTGTGCCTGGTTTTTTGAGCACCATTCTCTCAGATCTTCCAACTGTGGCTGTATTATATTCAGATCATATATGGCATAAATAACTTAACCCTTTTGTATCTAACATTTCTTTCTCATTTTCATGACACCATTTTTCCATTATTTATTTATTTATCTAGATATGGACAAATATGAATTGTTTTATGTTAATGTGTTAATTTCCTCTTCTTAGAGAAACTACTTTAATGAGAAAAGATTTTTTCTATCCCAGTTCTATACATTTGGAGCTAGCAATTGTACTTCACATGTCAAACAACTCACAAAAAGTGAAAAATATTTTAAGAGATTGAAGATATTTTAAAAAATTCTTAAAAGGAAAACAATGATTTGATAGAAACAATCTATTGCAGTGATGGTTTGGATTTCTAAAATGATACATTTTAGTACAAGAAGTAGTTGACGTATACCTGTGGTGCTATTCTATGAAGAGAGAAGCATACAATTCCACTAGAAACTTCACACACACACACACACACACACACACACACACACACATATATATATATTTTGTGTGTGTATATATATGTATATACATATATATGGAAAGGTTAGTAAATAGATTCTCTAATTTTTAAGAAACTTTCAAACTGTTAGATATTAGACTTTATTGTGACATAATTCACATTTCCTAAACTTCAAGATGTCATTAAAATGTTTTAGCAATAAATTATGCATCCTTTATAGCTCAATTCACTGTACATATGATATTTTTAGAATAGACTATGCTGAGGTATAAAAACTAGTAACCTTCATGTGACCAATAAATAAAGAAACCAAGCCAGTTAATATAGGACCAATTACATTTTTAGGTATGTTAGGATATTTTCTTTAGTGTTGTGCTGTCATAATTACCTTTAGTTTTCAACTTGGCATACCTAGGAAGAGAGTACTTGAGGAATTATCTCCATTAGGCTAGCCTGCAGTATGTCAATGGAGAACTGTCTCAATTGCTAACCAATAGAGAAGGACCCAGCCAACCTTAGGCAGAGCCATTCGTGCCTGGTGGGTGGGAACTATCCTGTAATCAGTATTCCTCTATGCTCTCTTTTTGAGTTCCTCTCTTGAATGTCTCTCTTGGTGTCCTTGTATGATAGACTGTAACCTCTAAACCAAAGCATCTTTCCTTCCCCAAGTTGCCTTTGTCCAATGTTTTACCAAAAAAAAAAGCACACTAAGATGTATATTTAGACTTTACTTTCAAGTTTAGAATAGCAATTAATTATGTTATTTTGGAATACAACTAATGTTTAAATCAATTTATATTACTTTGGAGTATTTCATGGAAATTATTTATCGATCTTATATCTCTCTATTAAATGTAAACAATATAAGATGATCATTTTCTAAAAATATTCTTATCTGGAATTCAAAGTGTACATATCTATTTAAGTAATTTTGTTGTTTCAGTCTTTTGAGGCAGGAGCATCAGATGTTACTGTGCCTAGTCTGGAGGAGCTCACTCTGTGGCCCAGGATGGTCTGGAACTCACTACCCTCTGCCTCCATCTCTCGTGAGCAGGTATTATAGATCTGTGCCATTATGCATGGCCAAATTGCAATTTTAATAGAACGAATTTCATCCCATAGCAGAGAACTACCTTCTGTTATTTTAAGCATACAAAGAAGAATATGATCTGGCTTTACATTGGCCCAATATTTGTCACTTGGTGGCTTCAGTCTGAAGGAGGCTCTTGCCCCAAAGATAAAGCAATCATGTTTGCCAGGAAAACTGAACTCAATTTTACTCCAACAACTACAGCAATGTTTGTCACTGTCCATACTGGATTGGATGTATTCCTTTTGGTGCTTTGTTTTGGGTGAAAGAAAAAGGCCTGAGCAAGTTATCCATGGTTTCTAAGCTAACACCATGTATTAAAATGTTGAACATATCACTTACAAAGGTAATAAAAATATGCTGCTACTGATAGAGGGCATATGACCAGTAAACTGAAGGCAATTCACTGATTCTCATGATCTTGCAGCATTTGGGAAATTGGTGAAATATCATGAGGTTACTTTTCTTGGCTTCACAGACTTAATTAGGAGTTTCTGCTTTCCATGTTCCCAAGCTTAGTTCATATAAAATTAGTCCCTCATCTCACTGTTGTCCTGAAAAAATTCCTTACTCCTTTGCACACTGGTTCATTGTCATTACATATTTGTGTCTCCACCATGGTTTTATTAATACATGGAGAATGTAGCCACAATAAAAGTAAAACTGCAAGAAAATCTTATATGAAGTTTCTAATACCTTTCTGAGAACCAATATTTTATCAGGCTTCAAAGTAGGGGCTGATTCCTCGACACATTATGTTAAAATGTCCGGTAGGGTGTTTCGCAGATCCTTCTTATTAGTATCTAGGATTCAATAGTCATATCATTCTGCAAGCATTTGTTTAAGAAACACTTTTCATTTGAAGTGTCCTGCTATAAAGTATTTGATATACAGCTCAAACTATTCTTTACAGACAGGTAGATGATGAGAAATATAGATTAATAGATGATAGATAGATAGATAGACAGACAGATAGATGATATGATACATAGATTACTCAGTAGATAGATATACTCAGAATCTTGTAGCTAATATAGTTGTTTCTAGACCATAATTGCCAGTATATTTTAACTTATTTCTACATTTTAATTTTATTTTATTTGTATGAGTGTGTTCCTGACTGTTTGTATGCATGCCACTTGAATACCCAGTGCCTGATGAGACAAGGAACATCATTGAATCCTCTAGAACTGAAGTTAATGATGGTTGTGGTGGGTGCTTTTAACTGATGAGCTATCTCTCTAGCACCCAATGGGAAATTGTTTCAAGTACTGATAATATAATGTGTGTTTGTCATAGGTGTTAATAAAGTAGCTCAAAAAATTTATCTGCAGGCACTATTATTTCTCAAGTGATAACAGCAGAGCTTCTCAACAAATCTCCAGAGACAAACATACAAAAAAACTAACTTTGTTGGTCTGTCCTCAGCTGGCTTTCCGTTCTGCCTATGCATTCTTTGCTTTGATTCTGCCTACTTATTGTGACTTGTGTTTATAGCCTTTGTCTATATCTGGTACTCTTATGAACTGATTGGATTACAACTATGAAAAAAATTACTTTGTCAGAAGTCATGAAATATAGGTTGTCAGTAAACAAGGTTTCATAAGACATGCTCTCTTAAAACTATAATAAGAATGTCGTTACAGTCTATACTGGTTTAGTAACATGACCATTGTAGGTTTTCCTTCAAGATCTATTACTTCACTAGCCTAGGGAATTGCCTAAGTTTCCATTACAAGCATTATTTCCCTTTTGTTAAGTGGGTCTTAATCTTAAGTCCAAGAAGAGAACATTTGTCTACTGTCAAAGACGGTGTATATCCTTAGAGTTAAGTCATCCTCACTGTCGTGGCTCATGGGCATCACTGATGGATAGGATGATTGGTTGCTTCTCCTCTTAGATTTCATGGTGTTTTCTGGTATTATGAAAAAAATAGTTTTAAATAAGATGCTAAGTGCCCCCTCAGGTCCTATGGGCTCTGTATATGAAGTATACTGTGTTTCCAGTTATAGGGACTTACCTTCCACCTCTAGGAGAAAACTACATGCAACAGCAATACCTACAATATTTTTGTAGTCTCTTGGAAAAACTGAATAACAACTCAAAAAAGGCCTTCCTGTGACTGATGTTGTGGTTTTCCTTAGATGGTCTGTGACTCTTGGATGGAGATGATCAGCTCCAAGGGGAACTATCTATTCAAACTATAGGTGAATGTCTAGGTGCTAATGCACACATATAACAGATATTTTTAGGTCAATACTCAATAGTATATTTTTCTTCTGACATTTTCCAACATCCTGACTTTTTCAGACACCCTACTCTCATTACCCTTATTTTATCTTCCCCCTCCTCCTTTCTCTGTTTTTATATCTACCTCATTAATAGCTGGAATTGCCGTGAGACCTTAACACTAGAAAGAGCATTTCAGGCAACTAAAACATGCTGAAAGCAAGGGAAATAGTTTCCCAGGGGAAATGCACATTTATTTTTCAAATGCCAAATGATCAGCTCTAAAAACATATGCATACAAGTAATAGTATATTGACTGAGTGGTTGCATAACAAAGACAGAGAGGCTATAAATTTGAAAGAGAGCAAAGGAGGAGGATACATGAGAATGTTTGGAGGGAGGCACCCAATTTGACTTCTGTGTTCTGTCAGGACTTCCTTCTTACTCTGTAAATATTGTAGGTATTGCTGCTGCTATTTTTTAATCTGATGCCATACTGCATTTTGGTACAATGTGATTTTGCTTTCATTTTAGTTTTATGTATATTTTTATTTTATAGAGATATTTCAATTTATACATCCTTTAAGATCATTAATATACCCAAGTTAGTTTTCGTAGTTCTAAGTTGTGCTATTTAGTTTAATTACCAACTAAAAAAACCCAAAAATTTAAAAACACCTGTAAAAAAGTTTTAATAATTTGTTACTAAGTGATTCAAAATCATATTACATGTATCTTTCTCATTGAATTTCTTATTTAAATTGTATTATTTTATGTCATTTTCTTTGGACTGTTTCCTTTGAGGTCTTTCTGTACCCTTTTTATCAATCACTATTTTTGTGTAATTTCATGTTAATTGGCTTTTTCATTACTGTGACCAAACATCAGTAGGAAACAATGGCAGGAAGGAAAAAACCCCATGATCCTATGGTTTCACAAGTGTCAGTGCCTTGTGGTGACAACAGTACTTACTGTATGACTGTGCAGCTCAGATCATGGCAGCTAGGAATCAGAGCAGTAGAATGTAAAAATGGGTCAGGGCAAAACTAGTCGACAAATGACATACCAAAAATGATGTAATGCCTCCAATTATACCATTTCTTCTGCTCATCAGATCATGAACCCATCTAATGATTAATTTATTAACAAAGGCAGAGGTCTTAAGAGCTAATCATCAAATTCTAGCAGCTAAGAATGAACTCTCTAATAGAGAAGCCTGTGGGGACATATGATATTCCAACCATTACCCTTCTATCCCTGTACTCACATTCATACACACACACACACACACACACACACACACGGGAGGGGAAGAGGCAGAGACAGAGATATAGAGAAACAAAGAAAGTGATGCATGCTGAGAATTATCCAGAGGCCAAAACCCTGCATACCTACACAAGATCCAGTACACCAAAGTTATTGTAGAATGTTCCATGAATGCGTACAAATAATAAAAACTACAATTTGATTAGGGAGCCACAGCCTGACAGTGAAAAATGCTCTTAACTCCTTAGAATCAAAGACCTAAATAAAGCTCATATGATTTTTGACATTTTTTTGACATTGATAAATCTCACTCATAATTTTAAAGTCATCAATATTCATGGAGTCTGCTTCCTTCTCTTCATTAAAATATGACAATCAAAATTATGTTTGATTTAATGGCTTTGAGAGGAACATGGAGTTAGATATGGTAACAAGGAGCATCGAGTTAGATAAGACAGAATCTCCATGTTCCCTAGATTTGTCTGAAATAAACTATCAAGCAAAGAGAGACAGTGAATGAGAGAAGCTAGAGATAGGCATGAGTGTGCATGGGTGAGAAAGGTGCTGGCTGAAAATCACATTGTGTTGTATCTTGATAGCACAATTAGACTTATAGACTCTTCGGTCTTAGATATGGGACATAAGTCCAAATAGTGGTATTTAGGTACAAGGAAATACTGAAGAGCTTTACAAGTATCTAAACTTGTTAATGTGCTCTGTGATTTATATAACTTCTTTGAGTATAACATAATTGGTGAGATTCCTGTATTCCTCATATTCTCAATTGGTTTTTGTTTGTGTTCTGCCACAGTTCAATGTCAGGAATCTGCCTCCCCTGGATCTTGCTTTTGTCTTGGTTATTTTTGACTTTGGAGATTATGTGCATAATACAAATATTCATATTAAATTGTTATTTTGTGCAGATGTTTCAATACTTTTATCACCTCATCATTGAATAAAAACATTGATCCTATAATTGCAATACAAAGTTATGTAAAAGTTAATATAGAGGCACTTTTCATAAAAACTCTCTTTTCAAATATTATACTTAGTGAAAATATTAATATCTTCTTCATTTTTGAAATAATGAGTATGTTTTGAATTATTATTCTTGTGTGTGTGAATGCACACCACAGCACACCTGTGGGGGTCACAACATAACTTTGGGTAGTTGATTATAACTTCTACCTTTATGTGGCTTCAGAGATCAAACCCAAGCAGGCAGGCTTCCATCATTTGATAAATTACTCACTGAACCATCTCCTTAGTACTCATCCTTAATTTTTTTGATTAAAAAAATATGATAAATTCTTCTTGATGCATTAAAGTGGGACGAGTGTAAGCCGTCCTCAAGCCATCCTCCACCAGGGCTCCAATTGCCAGGTTTTACCCACAGAACACTCTAAGGGCCCTAAAGGCTAGACCCTGCCTGCCCCTAGAGAGTGAAAAACTGGATCTCATGAAGTCTCACTAATCTCTACCCTGGAAAGCTTCACCTTGAAAACTTCCACCCTCCTTCTAAGAAACTGCCTTTTTTCAGTTCCCTGCTGTTTCTTGCAGGAGTAGAGGCAGCCACCCTCCTGTTTTGATCCCCACCATAAAATGTCTCGCGTAAGGTTTGCTGTGTGGTGTGACCTTCTGATATTCCTTGGCTACTGACTACTAGGATACCTTTCCGTCTGAAGTGCAATGCTTACATTTGGCACAAGATCCTGGGACTGGCTCTGCTAGTGTCTACGTTTCCCCTCATGGCCTAAGCTTCACTGAGACCCCATCACTCATGTCCAGTTCACCGGAACAGACTCACCTTCCAGCTCATCAATCACTCAGCACTTGTCCCGTCTGTAGCAATTAATTAGTTTCCACTTTGGAGGGTGTAAATGTTTCCCTGAGTCTAAGGAAGGGACAGTTGAGTGTCTTGGAGGTAGAAGTACCCCCAGCCATGGCTTTTAAGGGTACTACTGGCCCTCTTCACCTGACTCCATCTGCCACTCTTGAAGCTGCAATCCTGCTTTGGCCCAATCAGACTATTGCACCCCTCGCTACCCCTTTCTCCCATCTTCCTTTCAGGGCTGCCTGTACAGAGCTCTTACTCTAGGGCTCTTCCCTAGAAAAGCCTTTCTTCCCTGCAGGAGCACAATTGTTACACTTACTTAAAAAGGAAAACGTTTCCCAGATCAGATATTTACTGGAGAAACCCTTCAGAGCTGCCTGTAATCCTTGATGCCTGCAAGGCTTTTGGGACCTCATTTCCCCAACCTTTCCTATGATGAGATTTCCCCTTCACCTCCGACCCACACTTTTAGCCTTGCCTTTTCATCTTTATGACAGCCCTGGTACCAGGCACCAAATCTCTCCTCTGGCTTAAACAGGATAAATCCCTGAGCCCCATTGAGTACAGTGATATCAAACTGACGGGCTTGGTCCTCTTAGTCCTTCCTGAGTCCTCGCAATACCCAGGACTACAGTCTGCAGTGACATTCTCCTTCACTCTCATCCGTAGGAGTGTGTCTTCCATACCTTCCCATTACCATTTGAGTTGCCTCTTAGAAAACCTCCAGCTTCTATACCCAGTACCCATCTTGAAGGTCCCTAAATTTATTCACTTTTGTGATAAAATTTGGCTTTAATACCCTTTAGATAATAAACCTGAATAGCCACCCCATGGCACCTTAGAGCATAATGTTTTGGGGGATTTACAAATACTGTGAATGGAAAGAGATTCCCTATTCTCTATTCTTATTTTCTCTGCCTCAAGACCTGTTTGTTCTTGCCTGGTCTTCCCCATCCCACCCCATGGTGCAGATGTCTGTCTTCTAAATTACCGAATGATGGATCAATGAGTTTGTTGCAAAGTGGGAGGTAGGGATGAGACCCCACAGGAGGGGGAGAAAGCAAAAGAGAAGGCCAGTGCAACGGGCACACACTCTGTATACTTTCTTTCCCAACTGGTGCATCTCTCAGTCAACTTCCTTGAAGCATTACCTGTCTATAGCCAGGGCTAAAATTTTACTATCTCTAGACCTTCATTGTTCTCAGCTTATGAGATTCAGGTTTACAGGGGTTCTGGTGTCTTTTAGGTAGGAGTGACATTAGACTGTTGTTTTATGTTGTCCAACTTCAATTAAAGTTAATTGGCTAATAGGATGATCTACCCTGTAACAGGTCCAGAATAGGGTTTTGCATTAACCCACCCCAATATCCACCCCATCTCTGTTCTGCTGGAGCACATGAAGGGACAGTCCTGCAGACCAAAAGCTGCAAAATCTCAATGAAACAGGGCAAAAATATAATCAAAAGGAGTTCTAGTGAGGTAGAGAATTGATAGTGTAGTAGAAACTAGAGGCTTACTCTCAGACCAATGCCTCTTTGCAATGAATACTTGACAGTGAAGATATGTGGAAAAAAGGTTTACTTACTTCCGTGTGACTCACTGTATCAAAGTACCGCTTCCATGATGAGACTGTATTTTTTTTCTTTTTTTTTTCTCTTAAATTTTGGTTTATTTTATTTTGGTGGCAGGGGGACGTAGCAAGGGCAGAAAGCAGATATGATGGGACAGGGAAATGAATGGGACGTGATGGGAAGTGCATGATATGAAAGACACAAAGAATAAATAAAAAAAAAAAGACAAGAAAAGCCAAACAGAGGAAAACCTGGAGGAAGGAAAGAGAGAAAGAAAGAGAGAGAGAGAAAGAAGGAAAGAAAGAAAGAAAGATAGAAAGAAAGAAGGAAGGGAAGAAAGAAAAAAGAAAGGAGGATCTGGCTCTGGAGTTAGGGTATGGCTATCCTTCCTCTAGACCCTAGCATACTTTTCAAAAGGTTTCTTCAAAAATCTCTGTCCCCTGTCACACAATTCACCTGACTATGTGACAGAGAAAGTAGAGGAAAAAAAAATCAAAGGGACAGATGATTCCCAGCAGGTACTATCCTGACTCATCTCACACTCTTTTGGTTTTTGCCTAACTCTCTAAAACTTCTGCTAAGGGATATTTTTAATATCATGATTTCTAAAACTATTGCGCAAACTTTCCATAACTCAAGATGTATTAGTATTTGGGTATGATTAAAATCCTGTAAAATCTGTAACCAGAGGTTGAATTTAAAAATCATAATACCAGTGTTGATAGCTAGGAATCTTTATTTAGGCAACCTTGAAGGAAACACGTAGCTTGCTGTCACCTTAGAGGCTGTTTCCCACTAGGATGGATGCAGACTCCATGTGACTGACAGTCTTTGCTAGGGTTGATAAGGGTTGATAAATCATCTTGATTAAAAGTGACCATATAGCGTAAGCCAACTAAGGAAAAAAAAATTCCTCCTAGCTTGTAAGACCCAAATCAGATGATTCTTCCACTATATTCAATCACCCTAACAAACCTCAACCCACAGTTCCTTCTTTTCCTCTCCCGCCTCCCTGGTTTCCCTTTCTCCCTCCTCAGTGACTGGCTGCCCATCCAGTCAAGACTGAGACAGTCCCCTAACCAGGACCCTGAATGGAACTACAACACACCAGGGGCATCCTTGCTAGGGATCAATTTGTAACTTGCCTACTGGCTAGTCTTCCTACAACCAACCATAAAGCAGTAAATTATTAAAAAAAAATCTAAGAGGGCGTCCAGGACAAACATGAACCTGCCTCAATTCCTAGACAGCCTCACAAAGGCCCTCTCACAATATACCAGTCTGGATCCTGAGACGCCAGATGGGAACAACTCCTTACAACCTACTTCCTTTCCCAGAGAATCCCTGATATTAGGGGCAAACTTAAACGTTCAGAGAAAGGACCCCTGACTCAACGAACAAAAGTCTTAGCAATGGCTTTTAAAGTGTTCCATGTGACAGATGAAAAAGCCTAAAAATAAAAATACCTGATACTAAGGAAGATCTTTTGAAGGCTCCCTGGCCTCCGAAGAACCTCTGTGCTCCTGTTTCAAATGTGGTCAGGAGGATCACTGGGCAAAGGCCTGTCTGAACCCACATATACCACCAGATCATGTCCAAGGATTTTCAAGAAGGGTATTTATTGGGCTGTTCACTGACCTCATGTCCTTCATGGCATGGGGACATCAACCCTAGAAGTCTCAAGGACAGCTGAGGGAGCCTGGGCTTCCTTGGGTCTACCACAGCCACCCCTGACCAGGAGCCCGGGTTAGATATGGCAGAATTAGGGTGACATATCTCTCTCCTTCTGGACACCTACTTAGTCCTGATGGAGTTTTAGGGACCCACATCTACATGTTCACCTATTGCCCAAATAGGGTGAGAACTTTACTAGCCTCATCAAATCACACCAAATATATCACCCATGCTCAACAATCAGTCTGTCTCCACAGCCTCAGAGGACTTAAGCCTCTTTTCTCTACCTTCTTAAGGAAGAATCTTCTAAGCACTTTTTGAGCCGTCTGCCAAATGGGCATCTCCTTACTATGCCCATTTTTGGGTTACCCACCACATGGGATTCTTCCTTCTATGCCCTTTGGACTATGGGCCACATGGGCATACTCCTTACAGTGCCCTTCAGCACCCCACAATGTGTGCAATTGTGCTTACTAAGACAATGCACCTCTTCAGCTATTTTCTCCTCTGCCTGCTCTAATGTGTTGGTTTTCCGCTACTGGGTAAGTGTCAGTATGGAGCTCTCTACCTAGAAATTTTTCTTCCCTCCCCCAAAGGAACTGCTTGTTTAGTCCCACAGCCTCCTTAAGCTCTTCTTGGCCTCTGTCTCTCAGCTCCATCCTGAAAGTCTCACTGCTTCCCTATGCCATCCCAGGTCCTGCTTGACCCTCACAGAAACACCCTCCAGAGGAGTTTGTTTTTCATCCCTTCCCTTCCCCCAGTGACTCAGATTTTACTAAAGCTTCACTTTTACTACAAACAGCTTTGCCTCAGTACAGTTCAATGGCATAAACTGTTATGCTTGATTTTCAATGATGGCACCTTCTGCCACTGTACAAACAAATTCTCTGAAAATCTTTACTAGCTAATCTGCTCTCTCTTCCTCTATTCCTTCCTAACTACATGAATCCAGGATAGCTCTTATGTATGGAGACCCTCTGGCACCACAGATAAGCAATTCAGGTCTTACCCTTTCTCACAGTCATAAGTATAACTGCTAGCATAACCACTGGGGATTAGGGAATGACTATTTCCCTAGCTATTAGCTAGCAGTTTTCCTCTTAGTTCATCTAGGATCGCAACAAGTGGCTCACGCGATCCTTATTTTCCAGGGTCAAATAGACTCACTGGGTGCTGTAAGTACCTCAAAATCAGTGAGGATTAGATCGACTTAACAGTAGAAAGAGGTGGTCTTTGTCTCTTCCTCAGGAAGGAATGTTTCTTCTAAGACAGCCAGTCAGATAGCACAAGACAAGATCTGACAACTACAGATGAATCTACAAAAATGTAACAAACAGCTTGTGACCCGTGGCTTATTGACAGCCCAACATGTAATTAGATACTATCCTTCTTACCCTCTTTCTCCTCCTTTTCTTAATCCTACTTTTCAAACCCTGCCTTATAAGCTTCTTGTCTAGATTTTTTTTCAGCAACAGATTGAAATATTTCTAAGCAGACATTTAATCAGTTGCTATTACAGATTTACTGCCCTTTAGTTATAGAACCAGAGGCAAGTGACTTCTGATTCTACCCTGATGGGGAAGATTAACTTCACACAAAGGACTCTGACACCTCTACTCAACAGGAAGTAATCTAAAAATAACATCACCCCTCTTTCCCCAAACCCAAACATTTATCAATAATAAACTAAAAGGGGGATGTAAGCCATTGAACCATACAAATGGCTTTATCCCTCCCCTGAGGATCAACAACTGCCAGGTTCTACCAACATAATATTCTATCCTAATTGTTGGATCCAGCTCCCATCATACAGAATAAAAAGTCCAATCTCTGGATGTGAAACCACACCAATCTCTACTTTGTAAATCTTTACCCTAAAAAGTTCTACTCCCACCTCCCCCCAAAACCCTATATAAACCCTGCCTTTTGCCCAGTTCCATCTGTTTCTTGCCAGTGTAGAGGCAGCCACCCTCCAGATTTTTTTCACTCCCAATAAATCTCTTGTGTGTGATTTGGTTTTTGGTGTGACTGTGGTATTTTGACTCCCAAATGCCAGGATACTTTTCCATGTAAGCTACAACATTTACAATGAGTATATGAAGCAAATCGTCCTATTGATATAAGACTACATTTCAAATTCAGGTGAAATCCTGTTTGTCTTTTTCTTCAGTAGGTTCCAAACATGCTTCTGGAACTTGTAAGTAGACTATAAAAGAGCTTCCAACCCTCTCTACTTGAAATTGGAGTATAAATTCTAACTCAATATTCTTCATTTAAAAGTAGTTACTTTCTACTGTGTAGTATTCCATTGTGTGCCATATTTCCCTTATCCAATTTTTGGTTGAGGAGCATTTAGGTTGTTTACAGGTTCTGGCTATGACGAACACTGCTACGAATGTAGTTAAACTCATGTCCTTGTGGTACGATTGAGCATCCTTTGTAACCAAAGTGGTATTGCTGGGTCTTTAGGAAGGCTGTTTCCTAATTTTGTGAGACACCTTGAAATTTACAGACAATGCATGGAGCTAGAAAACATCATATTAAGTGAGGTAACCCAGATCCAGAAAGACAAATATCATATGTACTCACTCATAAATGGATTTTATACATAAAGCAAAGAAAACCAGCCTACAAATCACAATCCTAGAGAACTTAGTAACAATGAAGACCCTAGGAGAGACATTTGTGGATCTAATCTACATGAGAAGTAGAAAAGACAAGATCTCCTGAGTAAATTTGGAGCATGGGGACCTTGGGAGAGGGTTGAAGGGGAGGGGAGAGGAAAGGATGGGAGCAGAGAGAAATGTATAGCTCAATAAAATCAATTTAAGAAAAGGACATAAAAAGTAGTTACTTTTAGTCTTGAGTTTACTAGGAGCTTCCATTAGTAACTTTTACTCTTGAGGATTTTTGTTGATGTTTTTTGTTAGTTAGGATTAATTTTAAAACTGATTACATAAAATGACATTGATTTGTTGTGATTTCTTTTTAAAAAAAGGAGTACAGAAATCACTGCCAATATCCACACACAATAAAAACCTTTGTCTGGTAGGCAATTCTAATTACATTTACAGTTATTCTGAATATTATCAGAGCAAGGGCTGAATGGCCACTTGTCAGTAGCTGGGAGACATATGTTAACATGGGGTGGTTGTGACTCAACACAGAGAAGGGAGATTAAAAAGGAGATTCCTATTCTGAAAGGCTAAGTAAACAGGGTGTCTGAAAAGTCATGGTTAATAGAGGAAGCATGAGTGGATACTATACAAAAACATAAAATAAAATAGCCCTTTAATGCCAAGAGAATCTTGTCAGAGAAGTCTGGTTCAGAGAGGAAACTAGATCTAGAAAACATAGGAAAAATCCACAGTCACAAATAGCATCAGTTATGGTCAAGGAAGGAAACTTTTGTTCTTTACCTCTTTTCTCATTAATACTCTCTTCTTTTAACCCCAGAGCAGGCTGTGTTGACCAAAAGAGAGAGTAAGGGAGGAATAAAAATCCGTGCATATAATGGAAAACAAAAACTACCTGCTTATCTTTTACTTTTGTTAGGAGGGACAAGATGTAATTAGTAATGAAGTTCTGAAAAGAAAAAAATGCAGACAATCAGAAGAGTAGAAGAGTGTTAAAAATTCCTTCTTAGGGAAGAAAATAGCACCAAACAGAATAGGGAATGCGAGGGTCAAGGGGATACATTTAATAACACCCCATACCTTAAGATTCACAGTTTAAGAAATATTTCTATGAAAACACTAGAAAGTAAATAATCATCACCAATTTTTTGACACTTATTTGAATGTATTTTCTAAGTCATCAATCATCTAACATGCTATTTTTGTATTTGTTTCATAGGGAAGCACTTTCTTATTCTATAGAATCAAATTTGCTTAAACTAAGGCATCTTCCTAGGGTAGATTTAGAGTGATGAGACATTGAAATGTCAACTAGCTTTAAAATTGCATCAATTCAGATGTAAATGGCATAATCTGTTGCTGATTTGCATCAGTATCTGCCAGTCCCTAAATCTAGCTATTGTGTATATAGTTATTTATTAAAATTAATTAGGCAAATGGCTAAAATAATGAAGGAAAATATAGCTAAGGTTTGAGAAAGGCATGTAAGTACCCTTTCTAGGTAGATGTATTTTATTCATATATATATATATATATATAAAATATGTATATTGAACATCTGATGATCTGAACTATACAGAATGCAACACATGTTGATAGATGGATTCTTTGAAATCACAGGAATTCTTTGGTTTGAATTTGTTCAGTGCATTTAATATAGCTCATTTAACACTGTGACCCCTTTCTTTCCTGAAAATAATATGAAATTTTGCTGCTGAGAAGAGATATGAGAAACTCTTTCCAGAATTTAGAGTAGGTTCTCACAGGAGGAAATATCAGGTACTCTTGTGAAGGACAGGTTCTTGTTTACATTAGCCACTGGCACCCTGACTGGCTTCTGGACATGTGACAAAGGATGTGCACAAGGGAACAACAGTTTAGAACTTTATTCCAAAGTTTACAAAAGCAAATAAATGTCAACACTGAAGGAGAGATGCTACTTCTGTATCGAGAAATATTTATTAACGACCTCTGGAAATTTTGCTAAGACTGGATTTTTGACAAAATATTATAAATAATGGTATTTTCAGTTAATGAGATGAGTAATGTTCACCTTGACTGCCTACTCTCTACCTGACTGGTTTTCATTTCAGTTTGAATAACTTTAGATGCAGGAAACTTGAAAGCTGGAGGATTCTGATATTAAAATTTGTGATTCTGTATTTGAAGTAAATATGTATGTAAAGAAAGCTCTGAAACCCACTAACTAATCTAACATTGGGTTAATGAAAACTCCCAGATGGCAAGGAGAGTACACATATGAGAAAATAAATGTATGCACGAACGCAGGCTCCAGGATTCACACCAGCATTGTCACACAATGGCTAGCATGCTGAGGAGACATTGCCAGCCATGGTACTCACTCAGGCTTGCCTATTATTAGCCGAGGATGGCAGGTGTGTGACAGGTTCAGCCTGATCACAAGGATTACATTTAAATATAAAGGCACATTTCAAATCTCCTGAAAAATGCAGTGTGGCAGCTGGAGAGCTGAGCTTGAACTACATGGCGATGAAGATGCCGAGAAAAAGGAGACTCCTGGCAATTAATCACACATGTCAAGACAGTCAAAAAAAAATCTGTTGCATTTGACAAAATAAAGGACTCTGTGTGGCCCTGAAAGACAGGTCCTCCAAGTCCTGCTATTAGTGTTGATTGTTTGTATCTCTAAAAGGAAAGAATTAACAAAGAAAAAGTAATGGAATGAGCATAAATTTATTAAAGACATCTAAAATAACCTTGTTAATTATCCCTGAAAAGTTTAAAAAGAATTAATAAGAGCAGTGAGAACTTTTTTTCAACATAATGACAAATAGTATACGTTTGCTCCCGTTGGTGTTCTATTTTATTTTTCCAGTTATTTCATCTCTGTAATGGTGGAGGTCCACTGTCATTTCTCCTGTGTCTCCCTCTCTGGCGTTTGTTTTATGCTTCATCACCATTTATTTCCTGCTCTCTCTATTCCTTACTGTGAATGTTTGTAATGTTACCAGATTTGTTTATGACTAAATTTCTCTCCAACCCTCTTCTACTTCTAGCTGCGAGTATCTACTCACGTAATGGGTCTTTGTGTGTGTGTGTGTGTGTGTGTGTGTGTGTGTGTGACTGAAAGTTTTGTGTGCAGCAATGAAAGACCTGGGTTATTGCTTATGACCACTGGTGAAATAAAAAAGACCTATTTATTAGGGTAGCCAATCTGTCCTTTGATTGCATTTCAGGCCTGCTCTACAGGAGGAAATTATTGCGGACATTGCAAATGTGATCAAGACATATGTCTAAAGAAACCAAAGGCCCCAGGGAAGAAACTATTGATATTGTTTTCCTGAAGGGTCATGCCGTCAAACTCATTTCTAAATACTTATTCTTATATTGATTGGGTTGTGCTAAGTTCAACCCTGGACAGAGAAACTTCTTTTTGAATAAGTTAGTGCTTAATGCAGAGGGTCAAAACTGTTCAAGATACTGAGAATAAGTGATATAGAAATAACATAAGCACCAAAGGATGGTAAGGCTCACTATAGTGACAGTTCATTTGTGTTTTAAAAAGTAAAGTTTGCCTGAAGATCAGAAAGAAAAACAGACCCGGCAGTGGTGACGTACACCTTTAATTTCAAAAGTCACATTAGTTTGCTATTGTAAATGGGGGTTGTGGTGCACACCTTTAATTCCAGTCCTAGAGAGGAATATAAAACAGAAGAGACAGCTCTCAAACAGTCTCGTTCTGAAATTCCTGGAGGCAGAATCACCATTTCATACTCAGGTAAAGGTAAAAGTCAGTGCCTGGCTGTTTTGCTTTTCTGATCTTCATGTTGAATCCCAATATTTGTCTCTGGGTTTTTCTTAATTGTGCCACATGATACCATTCTCATGCATATGTGGGCAGTACTAGTTGGATGTAGTAGTATTTTTTGCTTAGTTGTTTTAAGAGATGAAGTTTTGATGTAGATATTGAGGGACGTTAGAGGGAGTCAGTAGGGGGATGGAGTGACTAAGACATTATGAAATAAAAAATTCTTAAAATAATTAAAATGATATACATTTTTGAGTTAAAAGAAAAAAAGTAAAATGAAGATATATGCTTTGGTATTAGAATAGAATATAAAGCAGAGAATCAATATCATCAACCTGTGTTTTAAATAAAACTAAATATTTTATACACTTTGTATACATAATCCTGGTAAGTATGGTCTACAATATTAAACTGTTTATAGATCAAATTTCATAAAGTTGATTCTAGACTCCCTTTTTCTGAGTAAGATTTTGAGAGTAATAGAAGCAACTAGAGAAAATACATCTGTAAGTCAAAGTTAATCATCAAAAAGAAATTTATTTTATAAAAATTATTTTGATTATATGTGATCTCACTATTTGTTAAAGATAAAAGCAAATATCCATAAATTAGATGAATGTGCTTATTTTACATAAAAAGTTAAATAATGGTATTTTTGTTCAGTATTCAATATCATAATATGTATTGCAGCTTTGGAGTAGATCAATATTTTATAGTTGTCAGTGCTGACAAGGCTATTTTGCATAAATATGTAGTACAAAGTGGTAGAAGCATTTCAGAAATTGTTGGAAAGTTTATCTTAACCTCAAGCCAAAATGCATATCATGGTATTTTAATGAAATTATAGTTGACAATTCAGTTTTAAAAATTGAATATTAGAGGACAAAATAATTCAGAGATGTGCTAATTTGATACACTAATTTACACACTGAGTAGTGATAAGAGAAACATAATAATAATTTATCTTTTATAATTAAATCAATGTTTATAAAAACAGAAAATTTATATATATATAATATATCAAATGTATAAAAAAAACACTAATTAATTGCATATAGTTGTTTCCAGTCTGAGTATAGGTATTCTGGTTGGTGTTGCATGGTGTGACAGCACTCAATAAGCAGTGTGTGTCTTAACTGCTTTTCTATTGTTGTGATAAAACACCATACCCAATGCAAATTATCAAAGACAGTGTTTAATTTAGTTTCTACTAAAGTTGTTTCTGTCCTGACCTTGAATCAGCAAAATACCTGATCCCATGTATTTGTGTTCAGGAGCAATTTGATTTGAACTTGTTCTGAACTCTAAAATTACCTGTCTGTGTAAAAGACTGCCTTTGTGTGCCTATGTCAGACTGAGTAATGTAAAATAACCTAGTGTTATTTCTATTCATAAAATGTATCCAGGTAATCAGAAATCATCTTCCTAACCTTACACAGCTATATGTGTGCACAAAAGATGGAATATTTCTATGAGATAAATACACAAGCATTAACAAAACACCCAAAGCTGTTCTTAGGGAAGAAATGACATGGCACATGAGTGAATTACAGATATTGGCAATTGGTTTTCATAGCCAGTAACCACAGGGACTTTTCCCAGTGGGGCTCCCCATCAGGAATCACTCATCTGGTATTCTGACTTCTTGAACACCAGTTGTCAGCTGCTATATACCCCCACAGCCTTCTGCAGTTATCTCTTCTCTTATTCTGTTTTGGAACAAACCTTAATTTAGTATTTTCAGATCTTTCAGCACAGACCTTGGTTTAACATTAAAGTTTCTAGTGATAATTTTGTACATTTTGTATTTCTGTTTGATCTACTTCCTCTTTTTCATTGTAGATAAATGATGGAGAAAGGTTTTAGCCAATCACACTAATAGCCATGCCCACCTTAAGCTAATTATTTGGGTTGGACCATCAGGTCCCCCTGATGCATATAAGGGATGGGCCACGTGTGCTTGCCCTCTCGCTCACTTCCAGCCCGGCGCTCCCTTGCAAAGCGTGGGATCCTGGATCTGGTATCATGAGTTTGTTTATATTCTTTCATCTATTAAAATATATATATTCTAAAGAAAGCTGGCTTGGGTAATTACATCAATAAATACATCTGCAGATAAACCTTTATAAGGGTGATTACTAATAATCATGAGACAGTGGGAATATTAGACTTTCTTTAAATCCTCTCTGCTAAAGAAAGGTCCATTCCTTTTCAAGTTATGTTCAGCAGAGTTCATAGGACAGGAGCAAAAAGCAGGCACATTCTTGGCCAAATATTTTGAGTGGTCTCCAGACTAGTTATTACTATTACTCACATCTGAAACCTACTGACCTGGGCATTTAGCATCTCCCAAGTTCCTTCAAGGATAGTCTATTAAGTCTTGCATTCCTAGACCAAAATTCCAAAGTTTCCATATACTTCAAAAAAAAATCATTGTAATTCTGTCACAGTGATGGCCCACTCCCTGATATCAACTTCTGCTTTAGTTACTTATCTATTGGGATGATAAATCACCACAATTTTTACAAACTATTTTAAAAATGTGTTTAATATGGTGCCTATAGATTCTGTGGTTTAGAATCCCTGGTGGCCTATCAAAGGCTTTGTGGTACTCTCGGTGCAAGAACCAACAAAGCTAAACTTCCAACTTGTAAAAAGGAAAGTCCTGAGTAGTGTAGCATATTATTTTAAAGTGTGTTATTTTTTCCTACTGCTTATGTTCAAAATGCAAAAACATATATTTTGAAATGTCAAAAGTTTTCCCTAGTGACACCCCTCCTCAAAAATCCTCCCAATACTTCCAAAACTGAGGACCAACTATTCCAACATGTGATGAACCTATGGGCAACATTTTAATTTAAGCCACTGTAGTGTGTATGCTTCATGTTCAGAACCAAATCTGTACTAGAGTTCCATGAGACTACATAGACAAGTGGTGCCGGAAATTTTTAAATGTCACTTTGATTTTGATTATTGTTTATTTAGAAAGATTTTGTTTACCCACATATTCAGTTTCATGATAGTGTGCAATGCTATGGCATACTGATTAAAGCATTATACTCTAAGTCAAAAATACAGCTTTAAAATAATTAGAAAGACCTCAAACCCCATGACCAATTCAATGCATAAAAAAGCTACTTTCCTGGTGATATATACAGCACTAAGGGTGTTCATGAGTCTATCCCAAGCCTACTTCCTCTACTAAGTACCTGGGAACCAGCTTAACTCCACAACCTGTCAGTCCCATGTCCCACCCATAGGAGATAATTTGCTTGTCTCAGAGAAACATGAACATTCCAAACAACTTTTCTCTTTTTATACATTGCTCTGTTCTATAAAAATTTCTTCCATTTGGTGTCCAGTTGGTGAATTGCTCTGAGTTCTTCATGGCTGTTTTAATTTTCAGTGGTGGAGATGAAACATCACCTGGAGAAGAACATCTTCAGTGAATAAAACAATCATCAACTGCTGATTATTCTGTTCTTGGTCTTCAGTGTTCCTGCTCCTGATAAACTTTGTCTGGAATGTGTTCTCCATGGACTGTACTTGATTCCTTATTTTATGCAAAGCCCTCTTATTTGTCATATTTTCATCATTTGTTTATATTCAATAAATGTAAGAGATAGCACCTTGAGCTTTAAATCGATAGGTGATATTATATTTAAATTGTTGATTGCTTGATGTTACAAGGAACCACTTGTTCATCCCGGCTACCCAGAACCGAAATAATCACATAGAAACTGTATTAATTAAATCACTGCTTGGCCTATTAGGTCTAGCTTCTTATTGGCTAAATTCTTTATCTTAATTTAACCCATTCTATTAATCTGTATATCACCACGAGGTTGTGGCCTACCAGCAAAATTACAACACATCTATCTCCGGCAGCAGATCCATGACATCCCCTTGACTCCAA